>BSDF01000002.1:36822262-36904762 GCA_027925045.1 Hypotaenidia okinawae | reverse complement strand
GATCTTTTTAAAGATAAATCAGATTCCATGGTTAGCACTGTAATCATCTTGTCATGCTTAGTGCGATTATTCACCTTTTAAAAGTCATAACAAAGTTTTTCAGGTTCTGCGGTCTTCTGCAGGTTCCTGGAATGAAAGAACAGTATACATCTCACATAAAACAGATGGAGCTTTGCTTTTATGATTCTAAAACCCCTAGGAAATTATATATTGACCTCGTGTTTAATCCAAATGTACTTTAAAACAGAGCAGGTCTTTCAAGGTTTGAATGACGTTATGGTTTCATTAGAAAATACTGTCAGTCTATTTCTCAATTTGCTAGGCAAGTAGTTGTGTCATTATCTGCCATCTTGCTAATAAATAGTTCAGAATAAGTTACGTGTGTGCATTTGAGACCTGCAACTGGGGCAGCCTGGCCTGCATTTCCAATTTGAAGTTGTCATGGTTTAACCTGGCCAGTAGCTACAACAACCACGGAGTTGTTTGCTCACTCCTCCCCCTCCCAGTGGGATGGGGGAGAGAATTGAAAAGAAAAAAACCCCAAAGGTAAAGCACATGGGTTAAGATAAAGACAGTTTAATAGGACTGAAAAGGAAGACAGTAATAGGGATAAAAAATATACAAAACAAATGATGCACAGCACAATTGTTCACTGCCCAAAGCTGATGCTCGGATAGTTCTTGAGCCAAACAGCCTCCTGGCCAACCCCCAGTTATATATGGAAGATGATGCCATATGGTATGGAATATCCCTTGGGCCATCTTGGGTCAGCTGTCTTGGCTGTGTCCCCTCCTAGCTTCTTGAGTGCTTCCCACCTTCTTGTACTTGGCAGGCCAATATGAGAAGCTGAAAAGTCTTTGCTTAGCAACAACTAAGTTATCAGTGTGCTATCAAAATTATTCTCATACTAAATCCAAAGCACAGCACTGTGCCAGCCACTAGGAAGAAAATTATAGCTGAAAGCAAGAAAGGAGTGTATGTCTCAGTCTGCGTTGATCTGAATTTAAGACCAAGCATTTGGTAAAAAAAATTTTAAGTTTTCAATTAAAAAATGTGCTTCTTGGGAGGAGATAGAAGCAAAAGATTTTCACAGTTTTTATGCATCAAAATTGTATCTATTCTTGCATTTGAGAGATATGTTGGCTGCTATGAGGGAATTAATCTTGAAATTTTTTAACCTTCTTCCTTCGATTTTCCAGTGCTGAATGGTGCGAATTTCTGTAAAATTGGGTATGTCCTGGTTTTGTGTTAACAGAGCAGAGGCAACAGCTGTAGTTAACATCTTATGAAATACGGTACTAATAAATACAATTATCATTATTTTAATGGACACTTTAATGTTGCAGCAATCAGTGTAAGCTTTCATAGTGAAGTACAGTGAGTACATATGGTATTGCTGCAGTACTAATTACATTTATTGCAATGGCTTTTGCTCTGCGTTTCAGCCCTGCTTTTGCACAGTGGACTGTTTCATAGAGGCACGCTGATAAAATACACGCTATGAACCCAGCAGATGATATTAGAATAAATAAATGTGGAAGTTGGTTATAGCTGTCTGAAGGCCTCTTAGTTATGAAATAGATAGCAGTGTTGGTCCCAAGGGTTTTGAGAATGACTGTGGCAAGGGAATATATATATACATATATGTTCAAAAGAGAGTCTGTTCTGTTGATACAAGCAATGCCATGAATGCTGCTGCTTATTTTTACTGTTGTCATTCCTCAGGTGCTCAAATGTTGCAAACAAAAACTGTCCTGTTGTGGTTAGGCACTTTGCAAACTGGGTGTATAATACAGCATCGTGCCTGAGCTACTTGCCTAACAGTGCTTATAATATTAGCCTTTGAATGAGAAGTAATGGACTATCATCATCTCAGCAATGTCCCTGGACTAAAGAGCTGTTCTGGGAAGTGGGGCCAACAAGCGCAGGCTTGGTAGGCTCACAGCCTTGGAGTTACGGCTGTTGAAGGCAGAGCTTGTGTCTGTCTGGCATTGGGTGCTAGTGCTGGCATATCTGGTTTTTGATTCACAATTTCAGGAGGGTAGCTGATAAAGTACTCAGTAGTTTATTACTTCTGCAAAGGTATTAATGTTGCCCATGAAGCAGTTATCAAACCTGTATGAGATGCTTGCTTTAGGTAAATACAGCCCTGATTTGGGACTAAGAGCAGGCACCTGAAGCTAAAGATTTCTCTGAGGTCTCTCTCAGGTCTGTTTTTCTGATATTTTTTTTTCTCAGTTGGTTGACATGGAATACCTCTCAAGCTGGCGCCTGTCAGGGTAAAGAGACTTTTTAATTGCTGATATGCTTTGGGACCTGAAGCATTTCTTAAATTTTTAATGCTAGAAGACTACCTGTGTTAGAGTAGAATACTGCAGGCTGGGGCCACAATAGAAAAAGGGATATTAAAAATGGAAAAGTAATAAGATACTTTCAGTTGCACTTCTAATGAGATATTCAGAGCTGATCAAAGAGAGCACTGAGACGAGAGGGTAAAGGGAACAAATGTCTTCATGTTTACCTCATTCCCTGGAATGTCTTAACCTAGGGGAGAGACGATTCCTGATTGACGGCCTGGATGTGGCTCCCTGCAAAACAGCTGACCTGTCTTAGATCCCAGTCCCTGACACCTGTGTGACTTCTTTGCCTTTGCCCTCCTGGGCAGATGGCTTGGGATTTCTATTTCTGTGAGTCTAGCTGGCAACAGGACCTGTGCCCAGGGGAGGTGGCACGCTCACCCAGTTATGAGGGCTGTGGCTGGAGAGTGGGATATACAGGAGTAAAGAACTTGCTTGGCGAAGAATCTTCCTGATGTGGAGAGGTGCCAGGGAGTAGAAGTGGGTGCACAATGTGATCTGGGTAATGCAAGAGAGAGGTCAGGTCTTCATAAATGGGGGAGGGCATTAAATAGAGCAGGATTTCAGGGACCTGGTACTGAAATTATGGAGAAAGAGGAGATGAAGAAGGGCAATCAAAGGAGAATTTAAAAGCAGGAAACAGTCTTGAAAATGACACTACTGGACTTAGGAAAGGCTCTGAGGGAGTAAAGCGGTAAGACTTGGTGCAGAAGGGGCTCTCCAGAGATAGGCACCAGTGTAAAAACATAGAATGGCTGGAATAAAAAGAAGTGGGGTGGAAAAGGTGTTTTTCTGCAAGCACGTTTGTTCCAGCTTCTATGCAAGAAGTATACCACATTTTCTATAGGGATCTCTGGCTAGTCTAGGTGGTTATGGGCGTAAACTGATAGTGGCTTTCTAAAGCTGAGTAGAGAGAGATTCATCTCTTCTATGGCTGTGTCCAGGACACCTTCCATCACCTCTCCCATCACATGAAGGGAAATACCTGTCATAAGCGTACTTCATGTTCTCTCTAATGGTGAAGAGGATGGGTCTGAACAGCTCACTCTTGATGCAGTGTTGATTGATATTCAACTGCCATTGTGGACAATGGAGGCTCTAACAAGAGTGTCCCATGTTTGGTGGCTTTGAAGCTGTTGCTTAAGAAGAAAATTACTTCTGGCTGGAAGGTAGCACAGTAACCATTTGGATTTAAGATTATTGGAAAATAGAGTTCCTCTGTGAAATTGTATTTATACCACAAATATTATGGCAGAAACTGGTTTCCTGAATTTCATATTTTCATTTCATGTGCTTTCCTTCACCTCTGACAGGCAGAGATCTTTCTAATTCTCTTCTATACCTCTGCTAGGCTTGTTGATACTTTCTGTAGTCAATGTATATTGCACTGCCAGGCTTAGTTCCTAGCTTTGGACTTGAGACTGGTTTCCTTTGCTCTGCATCTATTGTCACAGTCTGCCATTGAAGCTTACTGCTATTCTAACCATGAAGGTTAGAACAGGATTAGGAAATGAGGAGAAATGAGTGCTGGAAGTCAGGTGAACTAAGGGCAGCCTCATGAGCACCTGCTCTGGGATCAGAAATTCTCTCATGTCATGTCTCAAGAGGGAGGTAAAAAACCCAACTTCTTGGTATCTTGTTATATAATATTTCTTTCCCAGATGAGGTGAAAACTTTGAGCTACCTGTCTTAGGAAGTTAGCAACACAAATGCATGAAAACATATGTGCCATATTTAGGAGATCCTACTGCAAAAGTGTCTAGGAGTACACTTGTTTTCACATGTTTTTGTTATTTTCTGCTGTTCTTAAGACATTCTTTTGAGGAAGAAAGTCTGCTTTTTGTGGTGGTGTTTTTAATGCTTCAGCAGTCTGGTGTTCTTGTGTCTTAGAATCATAGAATCATTTTGGTTGGGAAAGATCAACAAGTCCAACCGTTAACCTAGCACTGCCAAGTCCAACCACTAAACCATGTCCCTGAGCACCACATCTGAGCATGTTTTAAATACCTCCAAGGATGGTGACTTAATGACTTTCCTGGGTAGAAGTCTGCTGGGATACTTGATCATGAAAGCAGACCTTCAAACAGACTCAGTTTACTCTGATGCACGCAGTGTCATTTCAATGACATAGTATCGAAAATGTCCTTACTGTATATGTGGGGTAGATTTTATACAAGTGTAGTAGCTATTAGCCTGGGGGCTTAGGGCATCTGGCAGCCTAGCCCAATACATGTACAAAACTCTTACAGCTTAGCACCAAAAGCACTAAGGCTGTAGATGACAGCAAGGATTGTAGTACACTACCAAAGAAGCAGACCTACCAACTCTACTAAAGATCAGTACAAACATGAAGCTCAATGCCAGTGAACATATACATTTTTTCTCCCTTCAAAGTAATTTTGTTGAATAATCCTCTAAAAATAATACAGAAGATTCTGAATTGCTAACATTTAGTCTTGTGTTGCTCAGATGCATTCAATGACAAGGGTGTGCTCTGTTGTTGACAGTTAAGGATAGGTGCATTATTTTGTTCTAGACTTACATTTTTTTCTTAAAAGTGTATGTATAATTTTATCTGTGGAGTATTGTCAGGAAGAACATCCAAACTAAACCAGTATATTATGTGGAACTTTATGCTGCTGAATTATTCAGGTTAAAAGCTGAGATCGGTTTATGTTTGTTTAAAAGTGCAGCAGATGTGGTGGCCCCAAGAATGTTTCAGTTAGGAGAGATAGAGGTGTGACACTCAATGTTCTTGCAAAAGGCATATTGTCAAAGGGCTTGCTTTATGGATTGTGAATTCAAGGCATGTGTATCACCACCCAAAAAACCCCTGGGGTTATGGTGGCAGTTTTTATGGAAAGGGTTTGTAGCTGTTCAGTATGGAGAACTGTGAAGTTTAGTCTGTGGTTTGTGTATTTTTGGTTTGACAAATCAGTTCTTACTGTCTTCCACACTTGCTGGTGTGAGAAGCTTGGTTTGTATGAAACTTCCCTAGCCAGTCACAGGCTCTGAAAGATTTTAGTGTTGTTTGTGGCTTAACTAACAAGCAAATGTGAACCATTTCTTTTCTAGCATTTCTTCTCCCACTCTTATCACTGATGCAACTGCTCTCTCCAGCACTGAATAAACGGTCCCCTGTTAGAACAACAGACATCTGGAAGACTCTTCACAGTACTTCACATAGCAATGTTCTGACTCAGCCGTTAGTTGTCAGAGCTCAAATCGGGGTCATCTCAAGAAATCTGTAATGCCTTTTACTTCTAGCAAGAGCTGGCCTGAAAATCTGCTTAATGTTGTCATTCAAAATTTACATGGTTTCATTAGGCTTATTAAAAGCAATGAAAAATGCAGCAGTACGTAACACTGATAAAGCCCTTTCACCTTGCTATTTCAAATCATGGTTATGGACGATGAATTTAGCTTCCCGGTAGCCCTGGGCAGAGGTATTATCTCCATTTTATGGACAAGAAAACTGAGTTAGATTCAATGACTTGTCCAAGGTCATATGTAAGGCTGACAGTATTGGGGGGAAAAAATGTCCAGGTTTCTGTCTTAATTATGTGAGAATTTTTTAAAAATAAACTCAGTGTCTTAGGAAAGATGCATCTATGTCTTGTCTGTAGGGTTTTAAAAATTATTTTGAAGATTAATTTTGCAAAATTTAATCTGTATTTTCCTTAGCAGTATGATTCTTGTGGCTGAGAATAGTAAGAAGAATTAATATCCTTTTTTGTAGACTTCAGTTCACTGCTTCCTACAAAAATTTTGTTGTAGTCCACTTTGGCTCTGTTGTTCTCTGCCTTTGTGAAATAAAGCTGCCCTCATTATTTAGCATTCTTACATTTGCATATGTACAAGAGGGAACAGCTGCTTTCTGCAGAGATTTTGTGTACTCATTCATATTCCCACAGTGGTAGCCTTGTTCTGAAGCACACTGCTACCCTGTGGAAAAGCAGAAGAATACATGGACAATATAGGAATCAGTCTGTTATTAAACATTTGGATGTACAGCCATAAAGGGAAAAACAGAAACAGAGTTAAATTTTTAAATCCAAAGCAAGTGCATGTAATGATGATGTATAAAAATCTCTTCCTGTCAGAGCTGCTGGAAAATTAGGGGAAAAAATATATTCAAAAGAAATTTTGCAGTCCTCTTAAGTTTGGGTTTTTTTTTTTAAACAAATCCAATATTACTACGAAAAAAGTTTTTTGTTTAAAAAAAAAAGGGGGGAGGGTGTGTGTTTAAAAAATTGGTAGTTCTCATTTGAAAGTTACCTTGGCCTAGAAAATAAATAGCCATTCCCATATCCATGAACAGAGAATTATATTGATATAAACTTCTATTTCCAACTATGAACCAGAAAACAGTTAAGTTTCCAAAGATTTGTTGAGTTTCTCATCCACCAGGATCTCTAAGTCCTTCTCCTCAGGGCTGCTCTCAACCCATTCTCTGCCTAGCCCATATTTATGCTTGGGATTCCATTGACTCGTGTGCAGGACCTTGCACTTGGCCTTGTTGAACTTCATGAGGTTCACACAGACCCACCTCTCAAGCCTGTCAAGGTCCCTCTGGATGGCATCCCATCCCTCCAGTGTGTTGACTGCACCACACAGCTTGGTGGTGTTGACAAACTTGCTGAGGGTACACTTGATCCCACTGTCCATCTCGCTGACAAAGATGTTGAACAGTATTGCTCCCAGTACTGAACTTTGAGGGATGCCACTCATTGCTGGTCTCCATTTGGACATTGAGCCACTGAAAGCAACTCTGAATGCAACCATCCAGCCAATTTCTTATCCACTGAGTGGTCCACCTGTCAAATCTGTATCTCTCCAGTTTAGAGAGAAGGATGTTGTGGGGGACAGTGTCAAATGCTTTGTGTAAGTTCAGGGAGATGATGTTAGTTGCTCTTCCTTTATCCACCAATGCTGTACCCTCATTGTAGAAGGCCACCAAATTTTACAGGCATGATTTGCCCTTATTGAAGCCATGTTGGCCATCACCAGTCACCTTATTTTCTTTAGAAAATAGCAAATGCATTAACTTTGTCTTTGTCTTTAAAATTCTGTAGCATCTTAAAGTGGCTTTGGGAGAGGATTTTGAGTGCAAGCATACACAATTTCATCTCAAAGCTTGAAGACAACGTGTATATATATGAAGTTGTGAAAACTTGTGAAGTTAGAATGGAAAGCTTTGGAATGTGAGTCACAACTGAAGCAATCCTTTTAAGTAATATAATGTGAATGTGATTCTGAAGCATTTGCTTCCTTGCTGGCATTTTTTTTTCTTGCTATTTTGCCACCTTCTACTGTTGGACTTCTTAATAGTCCAGTTCAGATAGTATTGAAATATTTTCAAGGAGGAGGGGAGCACTTACAGAATTATTAACATTTGGCTTAGGGATATCTGGAAAAAAAAAAGGTCATAGTCTGACCTAGAGACCTTGGCAGTGTCCTTTAAACAAGCATTAATCATACATAGTGCATCAAATCATCATGTGCAAGATAACATTAGTGACCTCTCCAACTGAGAATAACAAATGACTTAATTTTCCTTTCTGTGTGTGACAGTAGTGTTGACAACATCTACGTATATTTTTTTTTTGCCCTGTAACTAATCAACTGATCATTCTCAACACAAAATTTTCCTTGAAGTAGATCTTTTCATTCCTATTTCAGCATAATAGGTACTTGTGTAGAAGAGATGATGGATCAGTATATATAGTATGTTTATTATGTATGATGGATGAGTATATATATATACACGTGTATATTCCTTTTGGGATGTCTAAAACCAAGGTTGCTTCTGCATCTTTTATGCTGATGAAATGACATACTGAACAAAGGGAATTAGATTACGTTGACTAGTTAAAATAGAGAAAAAATTTATAAAGCTGTGCTTCAAAATGTAGGTACAAGTACACCATGCTACAGCATTCTTGGGGAAAATGCATATTGCTCAAAACATTTTTGATGTCTTTAGTCATATGAAAAACCTAAAATGATCCATGCATCTTCTCTGTTACCTGCATGAAAGTCCTAAAGGGGGCATTACTAGTTGTAACTGGAGTTGTGATGTGCGTATGTCTTTATATGCAGTTAGAAAGTCAAAGTAAATATTTTAGAGCTAAACTGAAGACTTAATTGCCTGTCAGCTGTTGAAAAGGTCTTGTTAAACCAATTATAACCCTGTAATGCCTTAGTCTTTATTCTGAGATGGCCAGCACTGTAGCTACAGGCTATTGAGGACTGCACGGGATCAGTGTGTATTAAAGGGTTAACAGGCACCTTAGGCAATATTTTGTGACTGTTGCTGCCTTCACCGAAATGGCCTGAGGATTTTGGCATTCTGGCCTGTCAGTCTTGCCATTGCTCCACCACCTGCAGTCTGATTGCTCCAGCCTGTTCCCCTTCTCCCATTTTTGCAGCCTGGCCTTAAGCATGCGCTGCGGCTGCCTGGCTGAGCCCTGCAGAGACTTGCAGCTTGAGACTCATTCAGCCCTGCACCACGGATTTGGAGGGAAAAGCAGCGTGCACCTTAGGGTGCTGCACGTGCAAGTCCGGCCTTGCTTTGCCTTTTACTGGTGGTGCCAACTGTTGTTCTGGCTCCCTAGACATTTTCCTGACCAAATTTCACTGAATGACAGTGGGACAGAGTTCACAGAAGTGTAATGTATTTTAAGATTTTGCTGCAGCTGCAGACTTTCTCAGTAGCATTTGTTTACTCATTTGTTCTTCTTGGCACTTGTGTCATTTAGAGACCAAATTAGCAGCTTTTGCCACTAGTTGCTAAAACTGAATGGTTCAGGGTAGAATGAATAAGCGTGGAGAAGGATATCAAATTAAATCTAAGAAGATCAAGCATTCTGAAGCACCATGTGACATCTATTTGAAAAGTCATAATGGGTGGCTAAATAAACTCAGTGGGTTTCAGCCATGTTTCTGGAAGCTTTCATGAAAACAGCAGTGGTTTCACCCTCCATCCACTGGTCAGCCAAGAACAAGTACAACTGGGCTTTTTCAACTAGTCAGCTAGTAAAACTGTCAGTAGGGTAAAGTGAAACCCTTTTTTGTAGGATACTCATGTTCATAATTGGTTGCAGTACATATCTTTGTCATGCTTGCTCTTTTCATTGATTGCTTGGCGTATTGCAGATTAGAGATGATTAGATGGTCTTTCCATAATCCAGATAAATATTGAAGATATATTTGTGCTGTAATGTTATTGCTTTGCTGAAGACCCCTGTGAGAGTTTTGCCAGAGGTTTGAAATTCCTAAGCCAGATTGTATTACAAATATATTTAAAAAGAAAATTTATGCAACAGCTTTGAGCTCAGTGAGTTTATAAACACTTGAATAAAAGAAGAAAGAATAATAAATCTGAGCCCCTGTGCAATTTATAATCCTCCATATACCTACAAAATGCCTTTTTTCCTTACAGGGTTAAATTCTAGTATGCTTTTTAACCAGTAATATTCCAGTATCAACTTTTTCTGATTACTTGTCTAAAGAGAAGATCTAGAAGTTTAGTTCCAGAAAATGATTTCTTATAATAAATTGAGTTTCTGATTGCAGAGACAGTGTTTCATGTACTGCACTGTACTGTGTTGTAGGATAATAGCATCTCTTCTACTCAGCCTGAAAAAGAAGCCACTGCTACAGAGGCAAAGTTTAGTATTTGCCCTTAAGTCTGTGTCACGACAGCGAGCTTCATGTGGTGACTCAAGTCCCTGATTTTTAGAAAGCCAATTGCTTCTTAAGATGGAAGAGAGTCAGAAGATTGGTGTGGGGTTTTTTTTCTTGAAATACACTTATTTTTGTGCTGCAGCTCACCTCTTTCAGCCTTCAAATTGTGTTATGCACTGATGACACCTGTCTGTGTTTAATAACTGAATGATAAACTTTAGGTTGTTCCATATTGTAATGCATATCTTCAGTCATATTTTTTGGTTTTTAAGACTTGACGGGATCTCTACAGTGAAACAAATGGAACAATTGTGTGCTGATCTGCTTAACAAGATTGTCTTGTTGATCTAAATCCCTCTGTTGGTCTTTGGTTTAGTGGCCATTGGTGTTGAAGTTCATCGTTGCCCCTTCAAGTTGGTGTTTCTACTCTGGGTTTTATCTTCTGTGGATCTATCTCAAATTATAAATCAAGCACATAAGTTTGTGATACATGCTATGACTATATGTGGTAACTAAGTCAATGTTCTGTGCTCTCCTCCAGTTGTGTTGAAGTACATCCCTGAATCTAGATTGCATCTCTAGAGCCAGATGGGTAATTTTGGCTCTGTAACCTAGTAAATCATGTATCAGCCAAACCATCTGAACCAGTTTCTGTTCTTACCATCAGTTTCTGTGATTATTCTCTTAATGCTCGTTTTCTTTTTTTAAAGCAACAAAGCCCTATCATGGTTTGTTTAGATTTTTTAAATGATGTTTTTCCATAGAACTGCAGTTATGAAAACTTAAAAATTAAGCAGTTATGCTATTCTAATACTGAGGTTTATTTTTTCATGGATGTTAAAGTTTTTATGCCCTGTGCAGATAATATGGTTCATGGTAACTTGTTTTAGAGAAGCATGATACCATAACAACTATGACCTGATTGATCATGCACACTAACTTTTTGAAGGTTACTACTTCTATTTGTCCTTAAACATGAGTTCTTAGATCTGTACCTTGAAAAATATTTTCAGATTTACTCCTTTAGATTGTCAGTTTAGCTGTATAGTCTAACCTTTGCTGTTGTATACAATGGCAAATTAAGCATAAATAGCTTCATAAATCTGAAATATTAGTATGAATTTAGTGTGTAGCTAGGAGAGTACTATTTGCATTAATTCTTAGTTGTTTAGAAAATTATGCTTTGATTAATATTTGCCTCTTACTGGGGCAGAAGTCTCAAAATGAAGAAAAATCTTGAAGGACCACACCAATCTTTGTTATAAAATTCAGTTCAGATTTACAAAGGTTTATGTAGATGTAGTAAATATTTTTGTCTCTACTGTAATTAACCATGATTGCTTTTTGTTTTCTCACTATAGACTTCATGGTGACATTTTTTCTTTTTGTGTAATCTTAATTTAGTGCTACTGCTTCAACCCATTTCTTTGAATAAAGGATGCTAATTTACTTGGATTGCACAGATGCCATCTCATTTTTTCACTTAACAATATGCTGCAACACATTCTTTGCTATTTTTTTCCCTGTTTTTCTAGAATTTTTTTCTCTGAAAAAATAATCTCTGTGTGTCTTCATCATTGTAATAACTTTTAAAGCTTATTAATCAAAAAATAGTCAGGATGGTACCTTTTATGGCCATAAAATATGACAGTAGGTGCTGCCTCTAAGAAATAACTAAGTGGAAAAGTGATAATATGTGTGAGGGGATCTTTCTGAGACTGTTTGTAAACTTTTGATTTCAAAATGTTGCCTTCAGGCTTGGTAAGAAAAGCTCAGTGTTTGTAAAGATTATCCTGACAGCAATATGCTGGGTCAATTGTCAAGACATGTTTAGCATGGGGGGATGTATTAATCTGCTATAGCTACCGCTCTAAGTGGTTGGAATAAATAGAGGGCTCAAGCAGATGAAGAGGGATTAACTGTGTAAATTGAGCAAACTCTTCCATCACTAAACCAGTGATTTTACAAAGGATTAGTCTGCTTTTACAAATATTGATTACTGATTTGTTACTCAGAATGAAGATGATATAACTTGTGCAGTTGCTATGTAGTGTGCGATGTGAAGTCTGCATCATTCATATTAATGGGATTGTCCCAGGCATTACAGAAACTGACAGATTTATTATAACAGTGCCGTTAGCATTGTCATAGTTAAGGTTGTGTCAGTGTTTCCATTAAAAGTCCCCTTTTCTTTTTTTTCGTATTGGTAGAACAACTTTAAAATTTGCTCCGTTGAAATTTGGCAATACCAGTTTATAGCCTTGACCCAATTATTACTATTGTGCACTGTTTTAAATGAGAGGAAAATACCGTCTATGATTCTGTAAAAAAAATAAATAAATTTGCAGGTTTGAATTCTTTCAGGTTTTTAGCACAGATTTTGAGTGATACTGTGTATGTTCAATAGTTTCCTTGGGCTGGGTTTGTAGAGGAGTTTGTGTGTTAACCAGTTGCTATTAAGTGAAAATAACTGAGGAAATCTTGTGTAAATGAGCTCTTCTGCCTGGCTAAAGGCTTGGCTGGCTTTTTCCCAGTGCTACTAGTTGCCTGATAAGATTATTAGTTTCTTACAGTTCCTGTCCCACTCCTGTCCACAGGCCATAATGCTATTGCTTAGTACTGTCCACAGACCAAGCAGCACTACTCTGTTAGCTGGTTCAGTTAATTCATACACCTTGAATGTTACAACTGGTTTAAGTTTCAAAAGCGGTGCATTCACTGGGTGGTTTGTCTTTCTAATCCTTACTTTATGTTTATGTGCAGAGGTAAGCTTAAGGAAAATTCAGGTGTGGTGTGAGAATCAAGGGACAGGAGATGAGAGTTCAGGGAGTTTGGAAAAAATCCCACTGATGTTTATTCAGCTCCGTCCTCATTGTAAAAGTTTTAAGTTTTAAAGATTGCCCATTTCTTTCAGCGCGTTGTCTTTCTCCCTTACATAGATAGCACAAAACTCAATTACAGTTCTTCTCTTGATTTTTCTTCCCAAATTGGGACCCTTGTTGCAGAATACAGTGCTAACTCTGCTTTGTAAACTTCTAATCCCTTGACACTCTGGAATTTCCAATGGTAAATGCTGAAGGTATTGAAACTTGTATGCATTTATATAAGAAAAGGCAAGCAGACATTTGGAAAGTCACCATGAGTGATCTTTCACTTTGGGATTTCAATTTCATAGATGGTATCCAAATAAAAATAATTGTTACTAACTGCAAATAAAAAAAATATTTCAAATATTGCTCCTTGATACTAAACCCAGTAAGATGTACATAGAGTTAACTGAGAAAGATAGTAGTCATGTCTGAAAATAGAAATACATTCTGTAGCTAGGCCACTGAAAAATGAAGTAGAGATTTCAAATGACTGGATGTAACAAAATCGGATTTGCATGAGAATTTGAGCAGTTGGTCTGATCTTTTTGCTCTTGTTCAGAGTAAAACAGCTTCTTCCACAGATGTTGCTTGTATCTTCAAGTGTATGATTTCTTCTGAAGACTTCAAATGGAGTGGAAAATATTAGATTAGTCATTCTGAAAACTTGGAGTTGATACTGGAAGGTGATTCTTCCTGCTCTTCTTAGTACTCCAAGGGGAATGACCACCAAAATTTTCACATGGAAAGCTTTTAGAAAACAGAAGAGTATTCTGCTGACTGAATTGAATCATCAAGTGGTTTGGGTTGGAATGGACCTCAGAGATCACCTAGTTCTAACTCCCTTGCCATGGGCATGGACACCCTTCACTAGACCAGGTTGCCCAAAGCCCCATCCAACCTGGCCTTGAACACTTCTAGGGAAGGGGCTTCTACAACACTTGTGGGCAATTTGTCCTAGTGCCTTCACATTCATAGTGAAATTCTTCCTACTATCTAATCTAAATCTACCCTCATTCAGTTTAAAACCGTTATCCCTTGTCCTATCACTACATACCCTTGTAATCAGTTCATTTCCAATTTTCTTGTAGGTCCCTTTTGGTACTGGGAGGCTGCTATAAGGTCTCCCTGGAGCCTTCTCTTCTCCAGGCTGAACAAGCCCAGTTCTCTCAGCCTTTCCTTGCAGGAGACATATTCCAGCCTGCTGATGATATCTGTGGCCATTCTCTGGACTTGCTGTAGCAGGTCCACCTCCTTCTTATACTGGGGACTCCAGAACTGGATGCAGTACTCCAGGTGAGGTCTCACCAGAGCATAGTAAAGAGGCAGAATCACCTCCATTGACCTGCTGGTCATGCTGGTTTCGATTGATGCAGCCCAGGGCATGGTTGGCTTTCTGGGCTGCAAGTGCATATTGCCAGCTCATGTTAAGCTTCTCATCCACCAACGCCTGCAAGTCCTTCTCCCCAGGGCTGCACTCAAACCATTCTCTGCCCAGGCTACAGCTGTGTTGGGATTGGCCTGACCCATGTGCAGGACCTTGCACATGGCCTTGTTGAACTTCATGTGATTTGTATGGACACACCTCTCAGGCCTGCCAAGGTCCCTCTGAAATGGCATCTTTTCTCTCCAGTGTGTTGACTGCACCACACAGCTTGGTGGTGTTGGCAAACTTGCTGAGGGTGCCCTTGATTGCACTGTCCATCTCATGAAGATGTTGAACAGCACTGCTCCCAGTACTGGCCCAGTTGCTCTTCCCTGTAACCCCACTGTAGAAGGTCGTCAGATTTGTCAGGCTTCTTGCAGTATGCTCTGCTTGCTTCTTACAGTGTTTCCCTTTTTCTTTTGATTCCATGCAATTTAGCAAAACAAGAGGATTTTTTTATCTTTGTAGTAGCAACCTCCTCATGAGAGGGGCTTTGAAAATAGTGATGTGTTTTTCAACAATAAAAACCTCAGGTTTTTATTACCTCTTTATTACCTCTTTTAGAATACTTAGAAATAAAGACAGTCACTGTGGAGTTTTTTTTACCTTTTACTTTTCTCAGGTTGCTTTGTAGATTGACTTTTTTCTAGGTACAATGTCATCATTGCAGGAGACACTAATTCTACCAGAACTTCCTACTTCTACATGCTGAGTGCTATTTGATAAGCATTTTGTGTGCTGCTGTGGGACAACTTGAAAGGCTTCTGTGAGATTTCCCCCCCCCCCTTTTTTCCTTTTGTTTTAAAAAGGCTTGTCCTTACACACAGACTGCAGTGTAAAGTCATACCTCCATCTTAATCTAAATTAGCTTTGCAGAGGAGCTTTGAATGTGATAGTTCACTGATCACTGAGCATAGCTTTTTACTTAAATTATCAGAAGAAATGCATCAAAAATGAGGCAATGAGGCAGAACATTCATGCCATTTTGTGTTTGCAGGAATACATAAAATGTGGAAAATGAAAGCTCTAGCTTTCGTGGACCTCTCTCCATTGAAATCTGCAAGTGCTGCTTTTAAAGATGTGGGTCTGTTTTTAGCTGAGTGTAGGAATTCTAATCTCTTCCTTTATACAGATGAAAGATTTTTTCAGCTCCAACCAGTAATGTTAAAACTTTTTTTGATCAAGGATATGAGCTGTTGGAGCATTTAAAATGCTCGAAGGGTGTACATATGTTTCCTTTCAGAAGCTTAGCAGGCCAAGCCTTTGGCCAGGAGTCAGAGCAGTTGGAACTTTGCAGACTACACAGCTAATCCGAGAGGGCTGCCACTTGGCATAAGTGTGACTTCCATATATAAAACATCCTACAATTTACGTTGGGGTTTTTCATTGGTGTTTTGTGGTCTGAGAATTTCTTTGTTTCCCTGGTTTTCTTTGGTGCTGCTCCTTGTATTTCTAGTGTGTTACATTTCTGGTGAGAGTAGTATCCCAAATATCTCTATCATAGACTGGATGGTTTTTCTTTTTCAGCTGAATTCTGAATGCTTTGAACTGTAGTGCGTGTTTGCTTTTAAAAAAAATATTATTTTACTTTTAAAAGGGGTTAAAGACGCTTCCGGAACTAAAAATAAACCAATTTAGGAAAGGAGGTATACATAGTAGAACTTGTCTAGGAGAGGATAGAGGGCAAAAAAATTTTGCAAAATGGTAAAATTAAGAGGAAGAAAATTTATATGCTTTCTGTTTAATTCATGTGTGATTTGTGAAGAATCTAGCTTGCATGGTTATTACCAACATTTGGGTAAGAGTCACTGAGTTCATGTGATTTATGCTCCTGTAGATCTGACAAAGTGTTGTTGAGTAATAAATATTTGGATGACTAGGATGCTGAAACTAAAAGCACATGTACTGCTAATTTTTAAATATAATTTGAAAGTTCATTGTTTAGCTTTGCAAGAAATGACATTTGACAGTTTTTCTGCCAAAACACATTAAACCCTTCTCACGTTCAGTTAAATAGTTGTCATTTCCTAGTCTCAGTTTAGGCTTATTTGCTGTACAAAATGTGCCAGTTGCACAAAGATGAAATTTTAGACTCTTCAAAAGGACTAATTAAAAACATTATGACAAAGTCAGAAAAGTAATAGGAAACTGCTAGTTCCAATTACCGTAACTTTTTCTTACGGTGTTGTGATGTGTGGTTATTTCCAAGGGATTCTTATGCTTACCAGGTGGCTATTTAAAAAAGTAGTAAACTGCAGTGTACAATCGTATTGTGCTTTTACCTTTTTCCAGATGTTTTAGATGCTAAGCTGAAAATTATTTCTTTTCACCCAGACGTATTAAATGCTAGCTTTTAACTTGCTGTTTGATAAACCTATGGGACTTTTTTCCTATTAGTCATCTGAGAATACAGGAATCATGATGTGGTTAAAGATGCTATCCATATGCAATTTGACATCAGGCTGGTCATACTCCTTTATTCCTGGCCTTTTAATTTTCTCTGATTAGCTAACAGCACCTTCTGTGTTTCAGCTATTGCGTAGGTAGTCTGAATCTTTACTTAGGGTTTCTAATCAAAATTGGATGTGTATGCTTGTCTGTGAGACGATGCTGGGAAATTTCAGCTTGCCTACATCATTTCATGAGAATTTCCAGTACCTCTAATTGATCCATGATGGTCTATTTTGTCTTGCTTCTATCTGCAGTGCAGAGGGATTGTTTTTATCTCTGCATTTGCCTGCATACTGTATTTCTCGTAACAAAGTAGGAAGCTGAGCTTCTTGTTGCGCAGGCAAAATTTGTGTTGTCCACTTTTCTGTTAGCTATATCATGGGCCTCTGGGTGATTGAAACCTTTCTGTCTCTCAGAGAAAGAATTTTAATGATCCTTGGAGAGATTTAAGCAAAACTTTCACATTTCTATGCTTTGTATTACAGCGGTGTGGGCAGTAAACCTTGTACAAGCTTTTCTGTACTGCTGTATCTTCTTTCTGTCTTCTTGCTTCACCATCGTTGAGAAACAGCAGAAGTGGGGAGGCTGCTCCTGTGAAGTGTGCAGTGGCCCCTTTCATAACCCTGTGGGATTATGCCTCTCATGGCAGAGAACATTGCACTTCCCCTCCCACCCCCCGCCATGTGCTGTGGGAGTCCTTTGTGAGATTTTTATGATTAACCTATGTGAAAGCCGTTAATTCCTCTGTACGTTAAGGTGCTATGCAAAATGGAGTAGTGGGTGTTTTTAGAACCAGTTTGAAAGCCACCAAAAGAAGGCATAAGTCCAGGACTATATTGGTTTATAAATTCAAAGTTAAGTTTGTATGAGGAGTGCGTGATCCAGGATAATTCCATTAGGCTGTGGATCCTGGTGAATGGAGCCTGACTGGCTGACTCCCATCATTTATTTAAAAAAACAACCCAACAAACCAAAAAAAAACTTTGTCAAATAAAATATGGTAAAACTACTAAAGAAACTTTGCTCAGAAAACAGATGAGGATTGGAAAGCCACAAATACAAGATTTTTCTAAAACTTAAAATATCTAAATACACAGTTATTTAATTAGTGTCTAAATGAAAATGACAGAGAGGGGCAGATTTCAAGCATGCTAACTGCTTAAAAGAAAGAAATATTTCTGTAAAGAGTATGTTGCAGTGGTTTTTGGGCTGCCTGGCCTTCTGCCTTCTCCTGAGCTTACAGGAAGGAAGGGAGGAGAAATGCTCATACCACTCTCCTTCCAAAGGAGGAGTCAAGGAGAAATACTCGGCATTTAGGCCTCCGAGGGTGTGGTATTAGTGATCATAACCCAAACTTCATATCTCAAATTAGAAAGAATTAAAACTAGAAACAGATGATGCTGCTTCAAGCATTCTTTAATAAAATACACTGCTGGCTTTTCTTACAGGAATCTACCAAGGCAAGTTATTCTGTAAAAATTATTGTACACTATTAGAGAACTTGATGGTGAGTGCTGGGGGTGGCTCCAGAGGAAAACATCATAGACTAGGCAGTTTTTGGAACAAGTATTTTGAGGACCAAAATATGAACTTTTCTTGAATCAATGTTTCAAAAGCTAAACATTTTCATGATATTTGTTTCCCTGAACAAAATGTGTTTTCTTTAACTTTTATCTTTCTATTCTCGCATGTGAAACTAATTCAGAACTATTAGGCTACTACATTTGCAAAGTACTGAAGTACTCTTTGTGAAAGTGTTCAAGACAGTTAATGAAGCTAATGAGATTTTATGTGATCTTCCTGCTGATAACTTTTCCTTAATCAGACGACTCTAGGAAATGGAATTTTTTAAAAAATTCAGTATATATTAATCTTCTCTTAATTAAAAAAAAATGTAGGGAGAAGGTATGCATATGAAAGTAAACCACCTCCTCTTTAGCCTAGATTCATAGTGCTTGTGCAACAGATGTGACCCCAGTGTATTGCTGTGTACAGATTCAAAGATAATTGAATCCCTCTGTAGTAGCTATTAAAAGTGAGTAAACACTGTATTTCCAGATCAAAATGAAATTGAGAGATACGATGAATCTTGGGAGAAGCATGTGAGAAGGGGGTTGGGTGGGAAGAAGTTGAAAATACTTTTTGTGTTGCTAGAAATATTGTTCCTGCTTTGCTCAACTTTAACACAAATATTTTCAGAAAATCTTAGCCAGTTTAGAATTGCAGCCTGAGAGATATCACAAAAGCCCTGAGCCTGAAGACACTCCCCCTTATTTTCTGTGTTTTCAAGGGTATTATTTCAATACTTAGCATAGCAAATCTTTGTTTTTAGAGAAACATACGGTCTCATACTAGGTTACAGGATACTCTTTCATATTGCTAGCATTTTTCCTCTTTGTTTTCTAACTGATGCAAAAGTTTTTACTAACAATGATCTGTCCTCAGTGTCATAAAAAGGAAGCTGAAAAAAATAGTTTTCAGTAATATTGTTTGGTTTGTTTTATTTTTTTTTTAGTTAAAGAAAAAGAGAATCTCCATTTTCTCTTTGTAATCTAATTGATGTATTTTGTCCTGTCTGTTTTCTTTTACAAGGGCTGAAAAACAGTGAATAATTCTTATTTGAGCTGGAATTCTTTGCCATCATAATAGTTAAACCTATGGTCCTCTACTAGGAAAGTAAGCTGTAATCAACCACTTAGCTGTTACTGAATTACACTTATCTCCACTTCGCCTGTTTAACTTCCCATAAGCATGCTAAGCACCTCTTTAGAATGCATTGACCTCTAATTATTTCTTGCTTTATGTATCCCTTAGCCCACATTGAAGAAATAAAAAATATTCCTATTGGTATACAGTGCCGAATAAGACAACCTGGTTTCTGTTTTATTTATTTTGTATGCAGAATGAAATTTTAACACCATCGGGTCCTCCAAAAATCACAGTGCCATGGATAACGATTGAATTTCATGCTTTATCATGTGAAGTCACACTGATTAAACTGTTTTTAAGTAATGGGTCAAATTCACTATTGTGGTATGGTGCAAAATTGCCTCATCCAGGCTATTGACTGTCTGTTACCAGAAATAGTAGCTGTGCCATAAGCTGTAGTTGGAGGTGGTCTTGAAGTCACAAGATGCACTGGTTTGTAGCATTTGTGCAGTGGAAACTGTATGTTAGCATACCTACGTTAATAACATTCATGTTTTTCTGAAGTGAAAGCATGAGTGGCAGAAAAGCTGGCTTTATGCTTGAGTGAGAGCATTTCACTTTCTTTTCACTGGAGGAATTTTTAGCCTGGCAGCAACAGCATTATAATAACTGCCAGCTGCTCACTTGGCACAGGAGTGCCTAGAACCAAGAGGAAGAGCCTGGTGCATTGTATGTGTAATTTACTTTTCTCTAAAACTTAAATGTTTAGGCCTCATAAATATTTTGGTCTGGTCTTTGATGGCCTTTGTACACATTGGTCTGGGAATACGCATGTGGAGCATAGCTTGCCGATTTTAGTTTGGAGTACATTGAACTAATTCCCCCCAGGAAGAGAAATTCTGGGAGCTTCATCTGCAAGTGGGAGGTCAACAAGGAAGGAAAACTTTTAATGTTAAGCAGATGGACCTCCCTTATTCTGTACTGTATTTTTGGGGTGTAGCATAACTATCTACCCAAATATTGAATAGTATTGACCTGATTTTCACATCAAAATAATATGGTTCAAGACATTATTTGTGGGGTAGGAACTTGGGAATGGAAAAGAGACTATTTTTGTGTGTGTCCTCTACTCTGTTCTTGTCCACCAAAATGTCATGGCAATGATACAGCAGAAATCAAGTCTGGAAAGGGAATACAGGAACAATTGTACCCATCTGCATTGGTAAACCCACAAAGCTACAAATGACAGGGCACTTCTTGACTTGCAGTCCCACTTTACTCTTTGGTATTTAAAACTGGCTTCAGAAACCATACCGTACCAAAGGAGAAACCAGGCCTTCTTAACAACTTTATTTCCAAATCCTTTAGATACATCTGGAAAATGGACATACAGGGGTACTAAGTAGGTAGGAAGACACAATGATCTCTGCTGCTCTGATTTTGAGAGAGAAATTCTGCTCTGATCTGGTAGTCAGTTTGACTGTAAGTATCCGAGTAACAAACTTAGAGGCACTCAAGAAAGTTAGTACCAGTTGGTGCTGTCTTGCATGTCTAGGATACTACTTCCTTGCAACTCTACATTTTTTTTCTTCTAGTGGACAGTCATTAGTGAAATTAGAGGAAACTGCTTCACAGTTCTTTATTAAAATAGTAATGCCTTCTTTGTGGACATTTTGCTGTGTTAAATAGATTCCTTGTAGAAGAAGCTGTCTTATTCGGAGTCCCACGTAGTAGTCAACCAGTAAGTCTGATCTCAGCTGCTAGCGTAATGTGAACAAATGCTGCTTTAGTGTAACAAAGCACCTTATCCTTAGGAGATTTCTGCCAAGCCTGATCCATTTCAAATGAATGCCAAAGAAGGTTTTGGTTGAAAGTAACTGCAAAGCCCAACCAGATTACCCAGCTGTCAGTGGGGAGTTCCCACATCTCTGACTTGTAGTTCAAATCCTCTTTTGAGATGGGGATGGCAGAGCAATCTCAGCAATGAAAAAAATGGAAGAAAGGTAGAAAGGTGACACAGTTTAGGAATCATCCATGCTGCCTCTAGGCAGTAGCTGGAAGATCCCATTCTCTCTACTTTCTTGCCCTCGTTGTTTTTGTTGCAGTACAGGGGTATGAGCATATGTTTGGACCCTCTTCTCGCCACATATGCACAGCACCTGTGGTTAAGGAGAATCTGGGAGGAGGTGATTCTTTCTCTTGTCTTTATACTTTTCATACTACTTATTCTCCCTGCCCTTACTTCTGGATGTACAGGAGAATGAAAGAAGAAATCTGGCCAGATTTATGCTTTTCCCTTCATGTGCTGCTGTATGTGGCTTGGGATATTACAACCGGGTTCTTCTCTCCTATCCATCTGCTTAAAATTCCATTGTATTTTGTGGTTTCAAGGCTTCTCTGACAGCAAGATGATAATAAGCACGTGATCTGTTCCTTCTTTAGCTGTTTACAGATTGGAAGAAGCAGTGGGGCTGGCTAGCTGCTGCTTCTTTCCTGGAGTTGCTGCCTTAGAGGCTTTGAGGAACAGGAAGGGAAACTGACTTCTCTACAAGTTGAGGGCAGGAGGAGGACTTCTTTCTGCAGTGTCACCAGAACAGTGGAAGACTGCATTTTTTTCAATGCAGGCTTTTTCTTTCATGAGCTTTCAGTGCCTCGTGCAAAATAAACACAGTTTCAGAAAATGTCATAATCAAATTTATCCTGACTTGTCTCAACAGAAGCAGAGATTAATATGGTGTGAAATTTTGACTTTTAATTCTGCAGTAGTTAGTTCAGCTTAGTTTCTACCTATAGACAGAATAACATCCAGAAGTCCCTGAAGTATGTGCTTGTTTGGGACTATATGCCCCATTTGATTTGGCTGTTTGTTAAATGATCACTTACCAAGCTTTCTCATCAAAAACCAAGTGGATACTAGCAACAGTGTGTAACATTAGATCCAAATAATTGTTGAAGTTCTTAAACTTAAAAAAAAATAAATTAAGAGTGAACTGTTTAAATTTGTTTAATTAGGCTTTATGTCCTCCACATCTGTGGGGATACACTGTTCTAAAATGAGCTGACTGGATGAAGTAATGCTGTAAGTGTTGCACACTGATGCCTCCCAATGACCAATATAACGCAGCACACTATATATATTTGTAAACCTCTTCACCTCCCCCACTTGTAATATCATCATTACATCATCTTTTAAAGTAACTATTAAACTTATCACGTACTAGCCAGCAAGTGTCTATGTGTTAAATTCTCATTTAAGGTTGTGCAATGATTGTACGTTATTAAGTGAGGGGGGACAGCTCTGGCATTTCAAAATGCCAGCACATGAAGCAAATAACTTGTATTTTTAACACACTAGTAACAGTTCTGCAGAAGCTGAAATAATAGCTAGTGTATTCTTAATCCTTAAAAATACTATTAAAAAAAAAAATCAGTGGAAAGGTCAGTATGTATAAAATTCTATCTACTACATTATGGTATACAACAAAATGTTTTGTTACCTAAAAAGCCAGTTATTTAAGGAAAATACTCTCATTTTGGGTATCATCATATTTAAAAAAAACACAAAAAGATTCTCTGGAAGTTCCCATCTTTTCCTTGTATTTTTCTTCTCATAACTGTATTTAAATAAGACTATCCTAAATGAACTCGTTTGTGGACACTGATTTAAGAAAAAGAAAATAAATCTATTTTAAGAGACAACCTAAAAATCCTGGAAGGATGGCTTCACCTTTCAGAGACAGTGTTCTTGCCTGTTGTGATCAGATCAGGTCAGACAGTTGATCTTTAACCTGCCCCTGTATTGGTTGAAGTGTTGGGTTTTTCTAGCACAGAGCTGGTCTGCTGATATCAGTCCTTTTTTGTATGTTTATATTGGTAGAACTTAATGAGATTACATATATTTTGATGAATAATTGCTGCTGTGTAAACTTGCCACCTACCTACAGTGACTCTTATGAATATTTGATGATAATAAGTAGTAGGAACTACGCTGTGATGCTCACATGCACTTAAAAAAACCAGCAGCACAAGAATTGCTTTTGTTCTGTTTTTTTGCTTTCTGGCATATCTAACCTATTCTGTTTCTAATACTAGGAGTTCAATTTAAATCATAATTCTGTTGTTTTAGGAGGGGAAGGATGCAGGATGGAAGATGCAGGTTTTAAGATCTAGATTTCTGTTTTAAGTTGAGGCAGGGTTGACTGAACGGTCTCATGCTTCCAGCTATGAAGTAGCAGTTGAGAAAAGGGAAAAAATACATTTAGAACATAGTCACCCTTTTGCAGATGCAGCCACGTTCTACAGAATCTAAAACTAGTATTTGTAGATCAACAATTTTGTAGACTTCTGTGCGATGTCTTTGGTCTGCCCAGTATCTCGTTATGGATCCTATAGGCAGCAGTTTTGTGTCATAGTGCAAATTAGGCAATGTCTGTCAACAGCAGGCATTGCCTTTTTGCCACCTCTTCATCTGGTTGCTTTTTTTTCTTTCAGACGGTGTAATAGAGGGGCCTCACCTTGTATGTTGTTTCAAGATGTTTTTGTGCCAAGCTGGTATTGAAAGCCACGTTCTTGATTCAGTTGTGTTGAATTGTCATACGTGGTTCTGTTTGCGTATTTGCAAGCCGACATTATCTGACTTGCTTTACAGACCGTGCTCAAAACACAAACTAATGTTTCCTAAGCTGCTGTAGCTTGTTTAATTATATGCTTTTCCTTCTGAGACTTGCAGTCCCTGCTACACAGCTATGTTTTTCCTCACTAAAGTGGTGAGGACAGCAGCAACAGCTCTAAATACCCTTTGTATATTCCAGCACAGTTTTTACTACAATTGCTTTTTACTACAACTGCATATTGAGAGTGCAAAATCCGTAAGTTTATTAATGCTACTATGGTATTTGCTTGAAAAGCCATGCTTTACAGCACTTACTTTTCTTTCAGGGAATCAGTTTCCTCCTATTGCAGCTCAAGATCTTCAGTTTGTTTTGAAGGCTGGATACCTGGAAAAACGCAGGAAAGGTAGGTCTAACTATCTTTGTGAAAACCGATGCACGTTTTCTATCTGGGAAGTCTGTGTGTCAGTATTCGATGCTATACACACTAACATTGTTATACAGGAGTGATAAATAAAATGGAATAGAAGCTGAAATGTTGAAGCATTATTATGCAAAAAGAAGCACGACACATAATTGCTTCTGTAGTATTAAAAGAAAATCCCATTTCTATATTGACTAAAAAAATCATGCTGTGAAAGTCCACTGTCCGCGATAATTCAGAGACGTTCAGATATTTTTGAAGAAAACATTAGGAACGTATGTAAAAGTACCATATGTTGACTTCATGTTTCAGTGAGCATCAAGATTTATTTTCCTTCAAGAGGGCAAATATTGATCTCAGCTTTGGTTCAGTCAATATTTACCTTGATTCAATAAATCTTATATTGTCACTTTAATACCCACTTAATGCTGCAGTAACTCTAGGAAATATTTAGGAAGTTGTTCATTATTTCCTTACATTTGATGTTACACATGACTTCTCTCTTTATATGATTTCAAATTCCCATTTGTTTGCTTACCATCAAATTTTATTTCTAATTTCTTTCTCGGTGCTGTACATTTCTTCATATCCAGATTCTGTTTCCTTCCCTTAGTGTTTTTCCTGTCTCCTCCTCCCTATTTCCTCACCCTTGAAAAGAAGTAATGTGTTTGTGTTCAATATTGCTGTAAAGTGATAGAACACAAATTGTTCTAATTGCAGACCACAGTTTTCTTGGCTTTGAATGGCAAAAGCGCTGGTGTGCTATCAGTAGGACAGTCTTCTACTATTACGGAAGTGAGAAAGGTAATTATAATAATTATGATAAACTATAATCGTGATCTCTTAACGCATAGAATAATATGAAAGCTTTTGTGAAGTTGTAAACTGTTGACTCCAAGGTTGTTTTAAGAAAGCAAATGAAACTTTTAGAAGAATGGTTGGTTCTTAAACAATGCCGTGAATTCTAAGTATATGTAAATGTTTTTCAGAATCTGTAAGTGATTTGCCCATTTCCTAAAGCAGGGAAACTCAGGAAAGAATAAAGATTGTTACTTGTAAAACTACTTTGTGTGCCAATAACAGTTAGCTATTAGGCTTAATGATACACTGGTATTCAATTAATTTACTAGACAGAATATGTGTTTTCTGTCCTAATAGGATTTTAATTTTAAAACACCCTCTAGCAGTTACACCTTCTGAGGTCTTTAAAGATAGTTCTATCCAGGAAAATGTCAGTCTAAAAACCTCATAGTGGAGTTTCTTGTCTCTAAATAGCTTATATTCTGAAAAAGGTAGAAAGTATTTTATTTAACTAAAAGCCATCCATGGAGACTAAAGCTAGCTTCTGAAGTTAACTTTTAATGGCTAGTTTAGAAAGAATTTGGCAAAATGTAGAGACATCTCTGAGTTTTAAAAATTGACAGTCAATTAAACTTTCTTTAAATTGTGTTGCAAGTATATTTCATATTTAAAAGAAATGATATAGAAATCTAAGTAAACTTTAAAAGTGCATTTATGCCTTTTTTCCCCTCAAAGAATACTTATTTCTGGGCAAATGTTCCATGGAAGCTTTTTTCTTTTGCTTATGTTTGTGTGACCTTGAGATTAGGGCAGGTAGTTATTTTGTACTGCTTTATTAAAAAAA
Source organism: Hypotaenidia okinawae (assembly GCA_027925045.1). Classification (NCBI taxonomy): domain Eukaryota; kingdom Metazoa; phylum Chordata; class Aves; order Gruiformes; family Rallidae; genus Hypotaenidia; species Hypotaenidia okinawae. The sequence goes on along the minus strand of BSDF01000002.1, from coordinate 36,878,644 downwards.
CCTAACTTAATTTGGTCCAGTTTGTTTTATTCTTTGATATGTTGGCTCATTTAAATCTTCCCCTCCCCTCGCCTCAAAAAAAACAGAGGAAATAAGTCCAGTTTTCACCCTGTTCCAGTTGTTTCCCATCATATTCTCTGTTTACAGAGTTTTCTTCATATATAACTGTGAAATGTTATTTTTTTCTTTATTCTTCCCTTGGGATTTACAGACTTACACTTGATCAAGCTTCAAAAACATAAACAATCTTTCTTGAAAAATGTTGAGGAGGTGTGGCAAAACACTGATTTGTCAGTAATAATTGGTTTCTCTGGAAAAATACCTTACACTGTTTATTTGTATGTAGTTGTACATTATCTAAATAACAATTTTTTGGGTCCAGATATATTACTAGTTCTTAAAGTTCTGGATTTTTAAATATTTGGCTTTTAAGCTGCTAGTTTCTGGAAAAAAAGGGAAAAAAGAAAAAGCTTTGTAGTTTTTACTTTGCTGCATCTGTGCTAATGATTATTTATGCTTTCTTGCATATTGTCTTTGGATTAAGGCTCGAAAACTGCTTCCTTCCTTCCCCTTTTTCCATCCATGTTTTTCCTTTTGCAACAACCTATCAAGGCTGCACCGTGATTTTTAATAGCAATGCTGAAAGTTAAGATGTGAGGAAATACATTCCCTAGCATGTGGCAGGTTGGTGTAGTGTTAGGAATTCATGGCTTACACACGTACAGCTTTTGTAGGCAGCTAGTTTTTTTGGGAAGATCCTCCTAACTGTAACCTAATGATGTGGGAGAGCCATATAAGAGCATTTTTGGGGGCTTATGTAGTCTCATAGTAGCTTATGGAGGGAGTAAAATGAGCTGTGTGAATTTCTGGCTACCTCCATGTGACTGGTGGTGTCAGTGCAGAAAAACTAGCACAGCACGGTGGAATGGTATTGTCTTGTAGATCTCTGATGACCAACAGTCACTCCAGAACTTGCCTTTGAAGAAGGCGGCTTTTTCCTACACTGATTTGAGGTACTTCCTTCAGCCTCTGATGCTATAGTACATAAAGGTGCCTGCTCCAGTGCAGGAGCAAGTCATTGAGAACAGCGATTGCTTTAGTTCCATGGCAAACTAGTTTGCTGTTGAAACTAAGCTGTCATGCTGATGGTTGTGAACACGTGAGCTGCTGGTTATTATGCTGTTTAGCTGCACATTGTCACCATGGATGAGGGGTGTGATGAGGTGAGTCCTGAGGAGACCTGAGATTTAGACACTTTTCACTCCCACTATTATGGCCAGCAGTGGTACCTGCAGTAGTATGCTGTCATACTGGCGGCCTTCTTTAGCTTTCAAGCTGTATCAGATAACCTGGGCCATGTTGAAAATGAAGGTGTGTTCTTACCACCATAGAACAGCAAAGCGTATGTTTTGGTGGCTTCATGCAAACTGCTACAGCTTCTGAATCATTGGGATGGTACCCATCCATCCTGGCCTGTGCAGTGTTTGCAGATGTTTTGAATCAGCTGGGCCCTGGTTTCTGACAGGTTCCAGGGCCGATCAGGAAAATTCACTTTTGTTGAAGTGAACTTGGTTTGAAGAGAGGCAAGGGAGAGGAGGATCTTGTATGTGCTCAGTCCTGCTGCCTGCATCACTTTTAATGGGCAATGTGGTAGTAGTGTAGTGGTAGTGCCTGTGTATTGCACAGAGGAACCAAGGATTTCTAGGTCCTGCTTGGCTTGTTTTGTATGTTTTTAAAAGCGGACATAGAGGAGAATAATCTGTCAAGGATATTTTGTGTCTGGTGCAGCGTGTATTTTGTTGGCCAAGGGTTGGTTTGCATGCTTAAATATCAGTGTAAAGGTAACCGAATGGTACATGTAAGGCTGTAGAATGCCTTTTTATAGGGTTGTGTTGATTTTTTTGTTTCCAGAACACTTTTAATTCTTCTAACTTTCTCCTTTTTACATTGGGAAAGAAAAAGTATGGAAGTATATAAAGCACTCAGACAAAAATGTAAGGAAAAGTTTCAGAAACATACATTCAGAACTGAATGATGAAAAATATGATGCCTTGTCCAGAAGAATATAATACAAGCTAAAGCCTATGAAAAGACAGTAAATGATTGTGTGTTTCTGTACGTGTGTGTGTTCACCTAAGAGTTTACAAGCATCCTTTTAACAGTTGTGATGCCTGAAGGCTAAGGAATGTCTCGTTTCCCTGCTTCATCCTCCTTTTTTCTTGAGCATTTGGTGCAACGTTGGATAGTGCAACAGTGTTATTTATCCCTGCAATATAGACAGGATTTAACTGCATCACCTAAGGTTTTTTTTCTCCTGTGCAATGATATGTGGAGTTGGTGGAGAAACAAGACTTCAAGGTTTGACCTAATTTCATGTCAGAAATAGGTATTGTACAAAGCATGAATATTTTTGTGCTTGTGTTGCAATATCTGTTGCCAGCATATGGCCCACAACCTTGCAGAGAAGACTGTTCAGATGTCAGAGCTGGCTTGGATTTCCAGAAGCTTGCCTGGTCCTCCTTTTCATAGTCTTTCCTTCCATAAACCTTTTACAGTCCTTCGCTTTTCTTTGCATCCATGCAGGTGCATCCTGAGTCTGATGCCCTGTTTACATATCATTTTTCTATATGATCTCCAGCAGTTCATGGGTATTCAGGCTCCTCGGGTGGTATGGCTAACCTTTCAGAACTCAAAGTGCACACGAAGAAGGAAAGTTAATTTGTTGCTTTATAAATTAAATGAATTAATGGCTTCATTACTTCTTCCTCACTAGGCCACCGTGTTATATTTACTTCTGTCTCAGCAAACTGGAGAGATCAGCTAAATGTTTAGCAAGATAGTAATTGATAACAGGGTGATTTTCTCCCCTGTTAATGGGCACTAAAAGTTTATTTTCATTTTTGTAACTTGAAAATGGTAGCTGCCTGCCTGCCAGTAATATGATGTTGAAGAGGGGGATAAATTGGGGGCTTTTAGAAAAGTCTGGGCTTATGTTAATTTATTTTTTTTTTAAATATTTTTAACACATGAAAATTTTGCATCTCTGTGAATAGTAAGATACTGATGGCCAGGCCAATGGAGGGACTACTATTTCTGCAAAAGAGGGTGGGTTTTTCAGGGTTTTTTTGATTTCTTTTAAGAACTTAGTGACTGAACAATATTAAGGGAAGAGGAAGTTAGAGTTGCATTTGCAGATCTGTCCTAGTGACTCACCTAACCAGGCTACTGGAATTTCTGCCACATGCTAAGCCTGCTAATTTCTTCTAGGAGTGAGGAGAGATGTATAAAACCAATGGAAAGCTGTTGAAGTATCATTTTGCTTATAGCTACAGACCTTCTCTTAGTCCTCTTTCTCTGAACAACTACATAGGAAAGGCAAAAATCCTTGTTTGGTTTAGACTTTGCTTTTGACTGAATCAATAATTGTAATCTGCAGGAATTGTGAATGTTCAATAGGACTTTGTTGTAGCAGGGTGATGATAGTCAAAGGCGTCTGTCTAGTGAGTACTGAATCTTTTGCTATGAGAATGTTAAATTAAGACCTCAAGAGGGACACTTGCCATAAGTGGTACATTATTAAAAAACCTATTCTGTGTAAACAAACTAAATATAAAGAAGCTGGTGCCCTAAATAGCCTGTTTTAATCATTGCCTCCGTTTCTTAATTTTTTTTACATTTAGCTTTCTCAGAGAGCTGGAGTAAAAGGAAAGGGGAAAAAAAGTCAATTGAATGTCAGATCTGCAGTCCTAAAGGGGAAGAACTCCTTTTCATGCATTTGGAAAGGACTGTTCCAAAAGCTGGAAAAGGAATTACCATTATGGAGATACTAACACTTACTATTTTTAGAAAGCAGGCATCCTGCATGTGGAAAGTATGTGAAACGACATTTAGCATGAAGCCATGTAAGCCATAAGATCTTGCAGGCTCCTAATTTCAAGATGAAGAGAGTTAAATTATAGATTCTAATACTATCTGTAAATACTTTATCACTCTCTGAAATCTTTCTGTTTGCCTTTGTTCCTTATGCTTTTCTCTGTAACTTCTTGCCTTTCTACTCTCCGAGTCCTCTCTGTTCTTCAGAGTGCACTAATTCTTTTTACATGTGCTAATAATATGGGCACATCGCCTTAGGCCTCAAATTTACAACCCAATCATTTCAAGATCCCGTTGAAGGTTTACCCTTTGTTTTAAAAGTTCCCATGGACTCAGTTACGCAAGGTTACTTCAAAACCCTTTTTCTCTGCTTCCCTTGAGACTCTTTCCTTACCCCCCGCCCCCCAATATAATATTGGCTCTCTTTCCGTTGTTAACATTTTGCTATTTTTGGGATGAATGGAGTTTATATGTAAGAAAAATGTTTCAAGTGACTCTCAAATTTAATTCAGAACGGTATTTTCTCTATTTTAAATACAGCCCCCATATTTATTTCTCAAAATTATTTCTGTACTAGCTTTGACTTTTGATTTTTTTTTTAATACTTAGTGCCTGAATTTCCATTCTGTTATACTGGCTTTCCACGGTTCTAAATTCCTGATGCAAAATCATCTACCCAAACACAGATTTATTTTTCTGTTGCGTGCCTGATAATGGAGAGAAGGAAGAGGAGGAGATAACAGCAAAGAACTGTTTATTCTGAAATGAGATTTGACTAGATTGTGGAACAGCTTACGCTTGATGATGTTCGTGATCCTTTTTGTTTTTACAAGACTGATAGTATTATACTTTTGCAATTCTGTTCTATGTAGTTCCGGGACAACTTAAGAGTTTCCCATTGTTGAAATGCAAAGCCCTATCTTGAGAAAATAAGAGGTAGCATGAATTCTACCCTCCTTCAGAGAAGTGTATTCCATCCACATGTCTCCCTAGTTCCTCCTAAATATGCTGTTGTATTCCTGCCTAGGCAAAACTCTGTTTTGGGGGTTCAAAACGAAAGTGAAATCTCTGTGATGTAAATGTGCTTCCTGAAGATACTTTTAAGGCTCCTGCCATGAACCCAAACTATGTCTAATTTTAAGTTTTCAAGTAAATTCTTTAAGTATTCAAAGCTTTTAAACATCAAAACTCTCCCTAAAGCACAGCTTTCTGAAAATATTTCTGCTATAAACAATATAACTCTGAAAGTTCACAGAAGTTGCTGTGGCACTAACTTCACATGGCAGCTTTAAATTGACAGCCCAAGTCTGTCTTCTGTCTGCAGACCTACTCAGCTGCAAGCCTCTGCTGATAAATGAAGTCAAGATGATCATTTGATCTGATGATCACAAGTTGGCCCTGCTTTCAAGCCTGTATTTGACTACTGTGCCTGGCCAAACAGCTGCCATGGATCGTGGTTTGCTCCACGGGCATTGGGTGGTGGGGTTGATCTCCAGTCCTACCTGGTAAGGTGAATTCTGCAGGAGAAACTGGGATTTGTAGAGCTCCATTGCTTGTCACTGTCAGGGCATGCAGCTGAGCTACAGCTGACATCTGTCATGCCATTCTGTATTTGTGGAGCCATTTCTCAGGACACACTGGGTCTCTCTAGCTTGCTGATGCACGGGATGTGAATGCATACTGACAGTCCTCTCAGCTTTAATGGGTTCTGGGTCAGGGCTGTGATGTCTCATTGTCTTAAAATTTCCTCATGGTCAACTTTTTAAGCATATGTGTAATGCTACACTGGGCTTTAATCAGAGGTACTTTACCGCACAGATAATTAGAAGCAAAAGTAGTAATGCTATGACTGGTCTGTTGCTGTAAAGGTCAGTGAAGGAATATATATATATTTTGGGTGGTCCATACAGGTAATTTTCATTAGCAGTGGAACAGTGGGTTCAGAGAGCTAAGCCAAAGACAGTAAAACAATCAAATGCAACATGGATACCATGCACTGTGTTCCCCTTCCAGTGCAAAGTATAGCATCTTTGTTTTAATTGTAATGCTCTTTGAAAGAACGAGTATCAGGACAGAGGTCATTTGAGATGAGCTCTGTAAAACTGTATTACTCTAAAAGGGATCATCCATGTCACAGAGAAGCAGTCTAAGAAACAATCCAAGAGACTAAATTTGAATACTTGCCTCATTTTTATCTTGACAAAATGTTTTTACCTTTTGAACTTGGTGTTTGTTTATTCTGTCTGCGTGCTCCTATCTTCTTGGGTTTTGATAAACCTCTATCATGGGAGAGTGAGAAATTAATGTGTTTCACTTCATCTTCTCCCTGAGGTCACAAGTGAGGGAACAATAAAATTTCTAGACAGAAATGAATTTCATTAGAAGGGGACCTAGTTAACCTATTGCAAGTTATTATTTCTAATATCTGCCTTGATGTGATTCCATGAATTTTGCATCTGTGTGCTGTTTGATACAGAGGTGGAGAATTGACCAAATATAAAATATTAGTACTGTTTTCATTAGTGCATAATTAAGATATAATAAAACTTACTGTGAGAGAAGGGACTAGCAGAGAAAATAGAACAGGGCCCTGGATTTTCTCAAATAATTGTGTTATTTGGCATTTACTTGCACTGGGTGAGAGTTCATAAAAAGGTGGAAGGACAAAGTATTTGTGTCTATGTGCATGGAGGATTACTAGCAAAAGAGTACTTGTATGGTGACTGCCCTTACATGCATTGATGTTCACATCAATTTTTATGCCCTATCAGGAGGGGGGAAAAAAGATTTGTTTTCCTATTAGATTTCCAGAAAGATGACAAAATTATATTGAAAATTGCAGGTTTTCCTGTTTTATCTACTGTAGAAGTTTTCTTTTGTTGACAAACATAAGCAGTGGATGCTCAGTTTGCAACTAAGTTCTGTTCATCAATACTTAAAGAAGTTTTGCTGTTGTGCCTGATGCTTATTGTAAATTAATGCTTTTCTGTACTGTGGAAAACCCCCCATACTTAGTGGCATGTTCTTTCATTTGCAACTACATTTCTTTGTGTGAGTAAAATGTGACTGATGATTCCTATCTTCACTTGAATGCTGCATTGTGATCTACAGAAATTGAAAAACTGATTTATTTTTGGTTTCTTGGTTTGTTTTCAATATCCACCAAAACATGCCAGAGCACATAAAATCAGAGGTAGGGTTTGGTCTGAAGAGCTCAGAAGGAGCACACAGGTGGCTCTTGCCCAACATGTAGTATATTTAAACTCAGGCCTGTTCTAAGTGATACTTTTATAAAACCAGAACCTTTGAAAAGTAGAATTGTCTTTAAAACAACCACATGGCTCTACATAATAAACTGTGGTAGGGCTCAGTACTTTTATTAGCTAATTAAACATTTGCTGGGGGAGAGAAATGCTTTTGGAACACACGCCTGAATTTATAACAAAATTCATTCTGTATTTCTGCTATGTGGAAAGGAGGCACATCTGGAAGTGGGTGGGAGAATGTGAAGAAGAGCTTTTCCAGTTGCTTAAAAAGGAGTTTGAAGTTTATTTTTTTGAGTGAAGTGCTTTAGTTTAGGTGGGGGCTCAGCAAGTTCTGAGCTAGACAGGTTTTCCCATCGGTTTACTGAACCTGAAAGAGACACTGATTTATAGGAAGCGTATCTTGCAAGTTCCAGTTCTTGGCTTTCCCTAGATACAAGTCTCATAACATACACTTCTTACTAAATAAGACCACCATCTGCAAACATCCCTCTGTGGAATTCCTTACGCATCCTACAGAAAAATGTACTTTTGTGAAAATCTTTCTCTAAAGTAAAGCTTTATCTCCAGAAGCATCACCTAATCATTTTGCAGAAAACCTCCCCATTCTTTGTAAAACACATGAAATAGAAAACAAATCCTGAATAAACAATAACCTGCTGAGCCACTTGCATTCACTGTTGTAAATGAAGCTCTAACTTTGTTTTTTATCTCCAACAGACAAACAACAGAAAGGTGAATTTGCCTTAGAGGGCTACACCATCAGAATGAATAATGGCCTTCGGAAGGATGCAAAGAAAGATTGCTGTTTTGAAATCTCCGCTCCTGATAAGCGCATTTATCAGGTTGGGCTTTTTTATGTTGACTTGAAATTAAATTGATAAAGCTGATACAATTCCAGTTACTGAATTAACATTTCAGTAAAACAACTTTCACTGACATCTTAATGAAAAAAGGAAACCCTCATTTGCTGCTTATATTGTATATCATATATTAGGAAAAAAAAATCTGATTTAAAATATGTACAGATGTGTTCAAATATTATCTTTCTGGACGAGAGGAAGGAAATCTATCATCTTTATCTATTGGTCACTTCAGTGTTAGCATTTTAATATCTATTGTATAGAATGTCTTCATGATTTCTTGGATGAATTAAGTAGTAAAAAAAAAGTTAAAATATCTATCAGTGTTAAATACATATTGTATTGGTCATGGCTTTGCAAGGAAAATCTACGTAAAGGCACATATCAGCCGTGCAATTCAGAGATCTATCAGCTAGACATCAATATGGAATGTAAGTTTAATAAGTTTTAAATATCTGAGATTGCAGTTGAAAGCCAGTTAATTAAGCTGTCAGGTAGTGTGTTGGAGTCTGACAAGAACATTTTTAAGAAAACTGTACCCAGCAGTCTAAAGAAATTCATGGGTGTCTTCTAATTGTCAAGGGCAAATTTTGTTCATCAGTTCTGGCTTTGACATTGATGAAGAGAAGCAGCTTTTTTCTGCACAGCTGCCAGCTGCTGATCAGAGTTTCAAATCCATCATCCTCTCCTTCAATTACGTAAATTTGTCAAAATTAGCTGTACATTATAAGAAGCATCCTTGCAAGAAAAGTACCAGAAGACATGAAAAGAATTACTAATGGTTTCTTGAGGAAGTGACGAGAATGCTACAGTCCCTTTTTTATTGCTAATGAAATTGTAGTTGTGTTTTTGTCATTACTGCTCATGGTTATTAATAAACGTTTAATAGTTTACAGCTGCCACTCCCAAAGAAGCAGAAGAATGGGTACAGCAAGTCAAATTTGTAATTCAAGGTAAGCCAGTCAGTAGAGCAGTAGCCTTTATTGCCAGTACTGCTAAGTGATGGTAGTTCTGTCCATTAAGACACCTGTCATGTTTGTATATCGAGTATTCCCACTTGTCCAAGTTTTGAATAGCAAGTCCTAGTTCTCAATTATGTTGTAGCTTTTACATGACTTTTCTCCTTTTCCAAGATTTTTGCTTTTTTCCAATAATACTATTTAGCTTGAAAGCTCTTCCTTATGTAAGAAAATAAGCAGAATATACTGTAAGGTCCAGCTTATAGAAGATGAATTATGTTTTCATTTGCGTAAATGTTAACCTTTTGAACTGCTTTTACATAGATATGGAATCTAATACTATTCCTGAGGAGGAAGAGGAATATGATGATGTTGGACAAATAAGCAGTGAACCAATAGATGACATTTATGAAGAAGTTAAAGGTACTGTTGAATTTTTTTTACTTTGTGACCTGTGATTGTTTTGTCTTCTCTAATTCTAGTTGATAACTCTGAGTAGCTAAAAGTGAGTGAATAAAGTACTCTGATGAATTTGATACTTTCAGATTTCAAGTCTTATTTTAACATTGAAAAAAGAATGTGACTTCAACCAGGTCTAAGTGAGAACAGTTAGGTTTTCTTTAGCAGGGACATCAAAATAGTGCAGACTGTTTAAGAGTGGTCTCAAGGGACTTCTGGCTCATTAGCATTCTCTGGTGTGCAATTTTTTTAAATTAAAAAATTGTCTTGCTTTACAGTCTTTTTCCAACAACTTGCCCATCATTTATTTTTCTTTATTCATTTTGGCATTTGTATTAAGCAAAAATTCACTATCACTCCATACCTTACCAGCTGCTGCCTAATACATGATACTATAATCCTGCAAGAAAGCAATGAGTTGGTTTGAAAGGGTTCTGAAGATGAACTGTGAATAAAGACTACAGGAGTACTGACGTTGTTTTGGTTTATGTCTTCCAGCACAACTATGATTACACAGGAACCTTTTATTGTTGGCTTTCTGAGGTGGTCAAATGGTTATATGTCTAGACGTTCAGGTGTATCTATCAGATGGAAAAAAAGAAAAAGAGCTTGACAAAAGCTCTTGGACTTGATCATAGATGTTTAAGATAATTGGGAGAAAGGTAGATGTTCTTGATTTTGTGCCCCTCGCTGCAGGAAAGACATTGAAGTGCTGGAGCATGTCCAAAGAAAGAAGGTAAAGCTGATGAAGGGTGGTGTAGAGATCAAGGAGGAGTGGCTGAGGAAACCGGGTGTGTTTAGCCTTGAGAAAAGGAGGCTGAGGGGAGACCTCATTGCTGTCTACAACTACCTGAAAGGAGGTTGTAGTCAGGTGGGGGTTGGTCTCTTCTCCCAAGTAACAAGCAATAGGGCAAGAGGAAATGGCCTCAAGTTGCGCCAAGAAATGTTTAGATTGGATATTAGGAAAAAGAGGGCTGTCAAGCATTGGAACAGTCTTCCCAGGAAAGTGGTTGAGTTACTATCCATGGAGGTATTTACGGTGGACATGGTAGTTCTAGGTTAATAGTTTGACTCAATGATTTTAAAGGTCTTTTCCAACCAAAAAGATTCAATAATTATGCTTTAAGAAAAGCCAAAATTTCAAGTTACCGTTAGTTAAGAAATGCTGTTGTAAAGTGACACGACAATTGATAATCAGTTTGATAAAACAGTGTTCTGCATTCCTTCCTGTTTGGGGCAGTGTGATTATCAGCAAGAACTTGAGAGGAAAAATGATTCGTGCTTTATGATGCTAACTTTATGTATCTGGGAGGTTGAATATTCTGGCCAGTGGAGAAAAGAACATTTTATACTATGCCTTGGTTTTAATTTTAAGGTCATTTCAGTGAACCAAGAGAGCAGAGAGCATGAGCAACTGGTGAAAATTATGATCTAGAATTGTAAAATTGTAGCAACATTCAATTCTTTAAGAGATGGGTTGGTTTTTTTTTTTGATCCATTTCTTTGAAATCTACCTAGACTATTTCACACAGAATACATGCTCTGCTGAAATGGAGTGAGTGTGTCATCCATGCAGTGAAAATATAAAAACATTACAGAGTTTAATCTTATAGCTAGAGGATACGGCAAACCTTATTGCAGTCCTTTTTGGATGTTCAGACTCTTACAGAAAGTGATGTTATGTGCTTTGCCTGTGTTTTTGTTAAAGAAACTCTAGATGTATCCTGGGATAAATTACTCTTTTCTGAGCTTCCTTTACCTTACCTGTTCATTTGAATCTCAAACTAGAGTAGATCTGGAGCAGTAACAGACACAATATTGGTAAGGGGCCAATAGTTAATATATGCTTTGAGTTCTGTCTTCAGAGTATTTCTTTCTGCCTTGGTATGATTCTGCAAGAACTTGGAGTATTTTCACTTATATCCCATTTTTATGTGAGTTTTCCAGGAACTGTTGTCTCCTAATGTGGCTAATAAATCTGAAATGTAACAGAACAGCTGTCTCAATAAAAGGATAGCTCTTCTGTTATTCAGGAAATCTAGTTTCAGTTTTAGTTAAATGAATTTTTTTCCCCATGAACTTAAAGTGGTGCTTCATTTTTATGTTATCAAGTAGGGATTACCTTTCTTTATGTCATTCATTCTCCATCTCACTTATTTGAATTTCAGGAAGGACTGTCTTACGTCATACAGTGGAGCTTTTAATTTTGGCTGTGATGTGTTGGCATAGCTAAGTAAAAATAAAGCATAAGTTTGCTTAGATTTTTTTTTTGTGATTTAAAGCATCTTTTCCCCTTCCATAAACATGCTTTAATTGTCATTTGCTTAAATGCAATTAAAATCTTATGGCTCTGATGTCTTAGAGCAATCCTCCTCTTTATCTATAGCATGCTGAAGAGTATTAGATGAATTGCTAGTTGACCAATCTCAAAGGAGTAAGTCTTACTTGGTTCTTGTATAGCTGTTAATCTAAACTTGGTGGTAAAAGGGCATACACCACTTTGGTCTCACCTGCCTGAATTAGGTCAGATTGGTTGCATTTTATTCCAGTTGGCTGTCCTTTATTTTCCCAGGTAAGTGAATTACTATTTCTTCCTTTCATGGTCAAAAGGTGGAGCATCATTATCCCAGCAGTTACCTCACTTAATAATACAGAGCAAATAAAGAATTCTGAACTGCTGTGAAGTGAACAGGAAAAAAAAAATTATTTGCACAGCCTAAAAGTTATGCTAAGCTCTGGAATGCAGAAGACAAGTATGCTAGATCCCTGAGAAGAGGGAGAAAAAATTAATCACTTTGGTTTTGTCCTCAAATCATCTTCAAGTTAGAGGCTTCCGATGCTCTGTTTCTGCAGATCCATTAGCTTTGTAAATACTGAATGTCAAGTACACAGCTCACTGTACTAAGTTTATGTGGCTCTCATTTGCAATTTCTTAAGTAAGTAAAATTTTGTATTTCTGTGGTTTTCCAGTGGTTTTTATATCAGCATCTCAGAAACAAGTTAAGCCAGATCACAATGTGGTCATGGGCTTGGTATTTAAATAAAAAGTGTTTGGATTAAAAAGAGGATATGGATTTGTTTTGCACAGTTTTGAAAATTGGGAATTTTGGAGAACTGATTGATGCTTTGTTTTGTAGCTATCACATTGCTTAGCTTCCCCCTCTCTCCACAACCCAGCTTGTGGCAGAAGACTGTAGATGAATTTTCCAGGCAGGAGCTGAATAACTTCAAACCAGTCACATCTGTACATGCCCAAAACTGCAATGGTAACTACTGCCTAACACCTTAATCCTTTCCACAACTTTAACTCAATTTGTGTACAGGTTACAATACTCTTGAGTATCAGGAAGAAATAATATAGGTGTTAATATAAACTAACATACTTAATTTTCAATCTTGTGTTGTCTTTTTTCTTCTTTTCTTCTTCTGCTCACAAACTTGCATTATAGCAATAGTTCCCTGGCATACAGTATAGTTTCCATTAAAATTATTCTAAAGGTAAAGTTTGATGTGTAAAGATAAAGTTTGGTGCAGATAAAAAGCAGCCCTTACAGAATAGGGTAAGGTTGGAAATCCCAAAGTGACGTGATGTGGTATAAGGCTGGCATTGTTAGCTTTGAGCCATCTCTTCTCAGCCTGTCCATAACACAGAGAGAGGTAAGGATGGTGAAATTCATTGCTGTGATGATCTCTAGTAGGGAGAACCGCTGTGGAGAACTAACTCAGCCAATGCAACTTGCATCAGCTCTTAGTTCGCTGTAAATTAAATTGGAGGATTGATTCAATCTCTGATTGGGCCAAGGATCATGGGAACTGGAAGCTGGCATTTGTCTTTTGATTCCTGCTGTCAGTCCTCTGCCAAACAGTTTGGTCAAACCCATGTATCTGGAAAGTTACTCTCTCTTGCAGTGTAGTTGGAAGCCTAACTAGCGAAACTCTAATTAAGGCAAAGCTCCAGGAAGGGTAAGAAATGTCTTAAATTATATGCAATAAGAAGTGTGCTGTGCAATGAAACACTTTTAAATTTGTTTACTTATTTTAAACTTAAGCCTTTTGATTAAAGTTATTGATGTTGTTTCATTACTGTTTTTTGATGTTGACTGTGGAGGTAGGGAGTAATCTTCCTGCCTATCTTGTGGTCATCTCTTTAAGCAGCTTTGTTGCTTTAATTTTTTCTAGCAGTTAACCTCTGCAGTTAAGTGGCATAATTTAACACCATCCTTATCCTTTCTTGTTGCTGGATTGCTTGAGCTTTGAAGAATCAAATTGTTTTTATGTTGTACCCTTTTCATGATCATGGAAGGGGAAAAAAGAAGGTGATCTCTGATTCACCTTTTCTTCGAGAAGAAGGTAGCAATGATTATGTAGTGGGGTTTGAGTGTCAGCTTGATCTGTCACTCATGAACACCAACTCATAGCAAATATTTGTGTTCTCAAAATGTACTGTCAGATGTATTGACTTTTTGGCACTAGAAGTGAAAATTTCACAGCGCTGTGTTAATGAAAATGCCTTTTCTGAAGACCTTTGCTTATTTTAGAGTTTTCAATATATCACAGTCAGGGTCCGTTGGCCCAACATAGCGTTTGGTGTCAAGCAGTCCCAGTTACGGATTACAACTGTATAATCAGTCCCTCAAACTTCTAAGCCAAAATAAAGAAACTTAATTAGTCATTGTAAACCAGAACAATCAGTTTAAGACAGCAGAGACACATGTGATGATAGGATCTGAGCTCGTGATCATTGCTGTTAAGCCAGTGTGTTACCTATCTTGGTATATTGTCCAAATTCCTCCCAGTGTTTGTTGTTTGCCCCAGGTAGTTAGGGAAATTGTTACTTTTGTTCACAGAAGTTGTGTATAATGCTGATGTGCTATTAATTTTTTTATTTTTTTAAGAGAAACAATTCTAAGTTCTTTTAATTAGTAAATGAAGTGATTTTGAGATATAAAGTATGAGTAGGATCAGGAATACTTGAAGCTGAGAAGACCAGATATAAGACCTGCATTTTTGAGGACAGACTAAAGATGAGTTTCCAAAATAGTGACTGAAAGTGTTTTGAATAATTTCCAATAAAACATCCTTCAGATTAAGGAACACAGCAAGGATTTTTTTTACTTTTAAAATACTGACAAGAGGTCATTCTTCAAAGATCAGACCTCACTGTTGTTAGGAATTAGTATTTTTCATTTGTTTAGTAATTTCATTATTCTTATATCTGGAGTATTTTTGCCTGTAATATCTTGCTGATAGGTGGAGTACCAGAATAAGGAGAAGAGGGTCCTACAGGGCTTGTTCAGTTGCTGTAAATAAAACATGATTAAGATACTACAAGAGCATTGAAAAGCAGATGTAAACTACCTTTTGGTGTCAAGAAACAGTAAAGATTTGCTTTTCTGTCCCAGATGTGTGGTTTTGTTGTTTTGGTGACTGGGGTTTGGGGTCTAAGTGTCTTTTATTATATACCAGACATGGAAATCATTGAAAAACAACCTCTTTCAGCTGTATTTTGCGAATCTCAACTGCTGTGATGAAATGGAGCTGTGTCTGAATTCTCTGTCACTGTGGGTTTTGAGGCAGCACTCTTATGGGATTTGTGTGTACCGTGGAGTGTCGTTGGGATAGTATTGAATGCTCACAGGACATGAGTTATGAATACGTTTATATTTAAACATATTACATCCAGAAGGCGGTTAGCAACTTGATATCTGGACTTCACAGGAGTTTGGGCTTTATCTTCAGTTAATGTAATCCTACATTTAAAGAGGGAACCTTTTTGTTCTATTAATGTTAGGCGACAGTGATGGAAGAGGAGGTAAGGCAATCTGCTATTGCTGAGAAGAATGAAATGTTCATTGAGTGGCAAGTGGCAAGTTTTTTGGAGGAAAAATAAGATTCACGGGTGGTTCTGTGTTTCTTGCGAAGTGGACATAAAGTGGTGGCCTGTGAAAAACAGGTGGCCCATAGCTGTCAGGGAGCCTACTTACTGTCTGTAAGTTGCAACTCAACCCCTGCCCCCCATCACACCCACGCTCAGAAACATGCAAATGAGGAGGCTAATAAAAATGTAATTTTCCTATTTAGTCTGATGTGCATGTGAGGTGTGTGTTCACTGGTAGGACTCAGTGTGGGGTTGTCTATCGAGAAATACTCTTAGAAAATAATATTCTTTATCTCTTAATACACTTCTGTGGAAAATCTGGTCAGCTATGAAATTCAAAACAGTTCATTACAATATCTACAGTAAATGTGTATTGTTAAG
This sequence comes from Hypotaenidia okinawae, assembly GCA_027925045.1. Classification (NCBI taxonomy): domain Eukaryota; kingdom Metazoa; phylum Chordata; class Aves; order Gruiformes; family Rallidae; genus Hypotaenidia; species Hypotaenidia okinawae. Next base: position 36,862,968 of record BSDF01000002.1, on the reverse strand, counting down.
CTTAGGCATTTATTCTGCTTTCTTTGAGCTGCATGCAAGACTTCATAGTTTTCAGATATTCAGGTTCACAGCTTTCAGAGTTTACAACTGGAGAAAACAGCAGCGACCTTCCTGAAGTTGTGGTCAACTGTTACAATAAATTGAGTTTGTCTTGGAAAACTCTGTTTATCAAAGGCTGAATTTTATTTCTCTATTTCAGAGGTTAAAAAAAAACCCTAAAGCCCAGTGAGAATAAAAAAACCCATACACTGCCCCCCCCGCCATAAGTCAGGAATAGATTGTTAAATCTCCTTTGTCTATTGGCATTTTGAAGCTTATTTACTTAAAATTAGAATGCATATCTAAAAAGGAGTTATTTTTAATCATGCAGTTTTATGTTTAAAGAACCCCTTCAAAAACTAATTGGCACACAAGTCTTTGAAAGGAATTTACTTATTGAAATAAGATATTTTATTGCAAGTACTAATCAATCGTCTTTATACTATTTTCTGTGCACCAGCACTAAACAACGTTTGACACTATTGATTTGTAAAAAAACAATCTGATGTGAACAGTATGTGACAGAAGTTGTTTGTTATTAAGAGATAGAATCCCATCTCAGAAAAGCTTGTCATCTTGGCGAGACAAAATCACACAAAGTAATTTTACTTGTATCATAGTTTTTTCAATGTTGACTCTGACAGCTGGCTTCACATTAAATGGGAACAAAGCTGTGTTTGTGCATCCATGTTGTCACTGGGTTTTGGAGCCAAAGTTTGTTCTTTTGAAAGCAAAGTATTTTTCTTTGGTAGCACTGTTTTTATGTAATTAAGAAGCAGAGCAATAATTCTAATGCAAAGCATTCAGAAGAAATACCTTGGTATATGAGATAGCAGTTCCTTAAGCTTATGGTTATAGTAGGTTCAAAGTAAAATGCCAATTGTATTATGTGTATTTATGAAAATAGAAGTGTTGGGCTTGCTCTACTGCTTGGATATAACTGATGAATACTATATAAAGAGATCAAGGAACCTTTACTTTTTGAATTTGTGATGAATGACTGTGTATCAGGCTATTAAAACTATTAGGTGGAGTTTTTTGAGAAACAAGAGCAACCAGAGGTTATACAGTGCCTCAGGCTATCACTCCTCAACTTTTCTGGTTTCCACAAGGTAGCTATTAAAGAACCATAATTTATAGAAGTGGATTCTCAAATAAGACCCAGCAAGGTGGGCTTTAAAGGTTGAATTCATCAATCTGTTACTGTAGGTACAAATCTCTTACTTGAATTTTTCAGCCTTAAGAAACATAACCCATCAATGTAAACCCTTCTGTAAATGTCTTCTCCTCTGTGTACTTTTTGCCTGCTACTGTTTCCTTCCCACTCTTCTCAAAATGGAGAAATCAGTCAAACAGAGGATGACTAATTAACCAGAGCTTCATGAATTTTTCTGGCCATATGCATGTATACATGATTTGTTTGTGTGTTAATGTACTGTGTTTGCAGTGGATGCCTTGTTTAGTTTACACATATACAAGGAAGGCAACATAGGTAAAGGCTGCCTGTTTCCTTGGCTTGGCTGCTGCTCTTTGAAAGAAGTGGGTTGGATTGTTTTCCTCCAGAAAAGGAAAATGATCAGCAGGCTACAGGCCCCCAGCCACACAGTGGACCAGCTGGAAAAGGCAAGATGCAGCAGTCTGCTTTGCCTGAGAGTGCAGGGGGATGCTTTGGGGAAGGGCAAGGTGCAGGCACACAGATAACTTCAGCAGTGAAAGGAAGAATATTTTCTTAAGAAGCCAGAAAAGACTGAAAAGTTCTTGTTAAGTCATTAAGATTTGGATTAGACAGCAAGGTAGGATGAAAATTTTCTTATCCAAAAGGACATGGCACAGGGGATAATTTGTTTCAGTCCTTTTTTTGAATTCTGCTTTTTCCTAGCAGGTCTTGATTTCCTCTGCCTAAAAAAATCTTAGTTGATGTTTTAGTGAAAACTCGTTTAAGATCTTGGAAACTTTCAGTATCCTTAAAGAAGAGGTTCTTTGGTTTGTGGAAGGGTTTTGTCTTAGCAGACTAACAATTATTCTGTCCTTGAATCTTGAAAGCAACAGTGACTAAAACTGTGAATTAATGGAGGGTATCTAAGGGTCATCCTTCCATTGTACCAAAACAGGCTAACTGAGTCTATACTTGCTTCCATGCCTGTCCCAGATTTATTTCCTGAAGTGAGGCATCTCTGTTACTATAGGTAGAACCAGTAGTTTCAGATAAGTAAACAAAAGTCGATGATGGATACAATTTTGTCCTAACTTCCATATGGGCGACCGGACCTGATTTCTGGTTAAACTGCCTAGCTCAGGCCTACAAGTGGTGGCTTTTACGTTGCAGCTGGGACCGTGTTGTGTCTTTGGCCTGAGAGCTGGATAATCCAAAGCACCGGCTTCGAGGGAATTCAAGAAATCTGGCACTCTGGGGGTCCTGGGTTTTTTATGCATGCCAGCGCCACAGTAACATGGTTAGCTGCCTGGTGAGCAGTTGTCATCTGCTCTTCATGGACTATTTCCAGATCCTTGCTGTCCTCCCTCATCTCTCTGAAAGTATAGGGCTAGAAAGATCAGACATCCAAAATGGCTGGTCCCACTCTGGACGAGGTATGAGAATAGGGGAATGGGATGGCATGAATGGGATGGCATTTGTAGAAATGAATGTGGGAATGCTAACCCAAAATATGTTGTATGTAAACAATCTGTGTTCCAGCTATAATGTTCTGCTTATTTCTGATTTAACCTGATTTTTGTTTAATAGTGAATCATAACAAGAATATTTTCACAATTACTTTATTTCATTATTTAATCTGGAGAAAGGATTTAGTGTAATTGACATAATTTCATTGCATGGGCCATAAACAGTGAAAAGAGGCAGTGGTGTGGGTTTGTTACTTTTCATGAAAATACCCAAAGGGTGTAAGCTGCTGGTTTGGTTTTTTGGGGTTTTTTTGGTCAGTGTGCAGTTAATGATCAGCAGAGAGAATGCAAAAATGTCTTGGTAGAACATTTTAAAGGGAGTTACAGGAGAAGCATCTGGGAGCCAGACTTTTCTTGTGGAAACATGCCAACAACTGTATTGTGTTTCCTTTCACTAAAGTGAGCTATGCTGAAATGCCTTGTCTTCTGTCCCTTCTTTGAGTAAGTTCATTTCTGGAATCAGACTATAAATTTGAATACTTTAACCCTGCAGATTATTGAAGGATATTATGTGGTTTAGAGAAGGTGCTTTCTTTATGAGTTCTGTGTATGTAAATATTATATCAAGTCACATTTGTCACAATTAGGGCTATGTAGTTTTCAGAAATGGCTTTTAAATTTAAATCTTGCTGCTCATCAACGAATATGGAAAACTTTACTTGACATTTACAGACTTTTTTCCTGTGTTTCTTATAAATTCAAGCCTGAGAAATATAACCCTTGTACATGGCTGTCAAATAACACTGTAGTACAGTTATACAGTATAGATTACTTAATTGAATATTTGATTGCTGGATGTATTTACATAGAGAGCTATTTATATTTTCTATGTAGATTTTAATAGCCACCACATTTGTTTTAGCAAAACATTTTAATAATAAGGTTTATAAAATGTCATGTTGAACACTTAAACTATTTACATAACTAAGAGCTATTAGGGGTTGAGAGAACAAACAAATTTATTTTAGTTATAGCGAATTCACATAAATCTTTATTATGTTTATGTATAAGAATGTAGTTACGTGCATGCCACATGTATTTAGGCAAGCGATCTCTAGCACGAAGTCCCGTGAACCTACAACACAGCCGCAGAATCAACTTAAAAATCATTGTTTGTTTTGTCCCTTTGAGCTACTAATTTGTATTCTGTCCAGTAACTCCAACTACTTTTTGGAAGGCTGAGGGGGGAAGGAGGAGGGAGCATATTTTTGGTTAATCAGCTAAATAATTAGATGAGTGTGTAGAAATATTAAACCCCAGACGTTTTCCTTGACATTATTCAGGACTGTTAAGAGCAGTACCTTAAAATATTTTATTCCTCCTTTTAAGTATGGATTTAGGTAGGATGCCTATTGCTTCTATTTTCTGTGCCAGATTTGTAGTTTTAGGAATGCTTCTGGAAGTAGAGCAAATATTGTGCTTCTGTTGCAAGTGAACATGAAGCTTTACTTTCAGAGATGCTTCTGTTCAGGTGTTATTTAATGTCTTGATTTTTTTAAAAAAAGAGGTAACATTAAAAAAATTGCCTAATAAAATTTACAGGAACTTGTAAGGAGCTGGATTCTGAAGTCACATACAAAATTTTCGCTTTGTTTGATGACCCATCAATTTTTTTTTGTTTCCCAACTAGTTCACATGGCATATAGGATTAGCCAATTCTAAGAGATTCGATTTGTGAAAAAAAAAATCCTGAAATAGGTACTTTAGTTCTAAATAGAAACTGGGGAGAGCCTGAATGAGTTCCTGGAAGCAGATCTCTCCATTATTTTTTTTATTCATAATAATTATTGTGTGCATATCCATGATTGAACTTGCTTGTGATGACCTTTATCTTTTCTCTTGAGAAGAATTAATATTATCAGGTCTTTTTTCATGAGGAAATAAAAAGGTCAGTGCCAAACCCATCCCTTATTTCTATGCAGTGCACATTGCACTTTGGCATATTTGTATTGAATTTTATTAATAATAATTAGATCATTTTGTCAAATAAATTTTAGTATTTTAACAATTAACTATTCTAAATCGTCTTCCCTGGTATGTACTTCTGATTTTCCTGCCTTTTTCTAAGTCCTCTCCTCCAAGCTTGCTATTGGTGTAGCTAAGATTTTCAAATTCTTCTATTCTTCCTAATCCTGTCAGGCTAATTTCTTTCCCTCCTGTAACCTTAAATTGACAAACTGTAAATTTTTCAGTGTCTATGTTTGTTTAAGAAATGAGAAGGTAAAGATTATAAAGTTGATGCTTTTTTTTTAAATTGGAGATTTAAAATTCTTTGTTGTTTGGAAGACTGTGAACAACTGAGTTGATCCAGCTGCCACTCAAAACACGACAGAAGGTTGCTTATTTGCATGGAGAACTCCAAGCAGGCACTCTAAGCAGGAAGACAAGTTCATGAAATCTTAATATATTCATAACTAAAGCCAGGAATTGCCTGCATGTCTGTGGATTGTTCAGTTGCCCTAATGAATATATTTTGTCCTGTCATTCAGGTGACTGAGCATGTTTTTCTTCCTATTGTAATGCTTTTCCTCTTAAAGCCTGAAGAGTCTTGTGAAGCCCTGGAAACAGCAACTTTCATACTAATATCCTCTGTGTTTGGCAAATGAACAAAATTTGTGGGGTCTGAAGAGGATATAGGCTTTATGTGAATTGGTTCTGACTACAGAATGTGCAAGGTCAGGGAAGCAAGGATATGAGGACACTTGGTTCCAGGGAAAGGAAAGAAAGTGCTAACATATATTCAAGTCTCAACAAGTAGGAAAGGCAAGTAAAGCAGAGCATGCTCACACGTTTCTTGTAAACTTTGTAAAATAGAGTGCAAAGATTCACTTTGTAGCAGCTGTGGGTGACCTTGCAAACAGTGCTCAATTTTCTGTCTTGTATGAGGGTAAATGTTTTTTCTCCAAGGACAGAGATGTGTTCTTTGAGCACTTAGTCTTCATACAGTCTGCCCTAAAACACTATAAACATTTTTCTGCTAGGAGGATTTTTTTTTCTTCCTCCCCTTCCTGTAAACTAGTGAGTAGTCATATAATATCTTCCTGCTTTCAGAAACATGAGGTTTTTTGATAATTGCTGAAGCACAGTTCATATAGATGGGTGTTATGGATGAGTTTAAAGCTATTATTAATTAATTGTCTCTTAAGCTACACCACTGAATCATTATGTGTGTAATAATATAGAACTCCAGTGTCCTTTTCACAGATATATTTAGAAATTTTTTCTCAAACACTTCTCCAAACTTACTCATTTCTCTCTACTACATCAGTCTGTTATTATTCTTCATAGCAGTAGTTATATGATCCAAACAACATTCTTCTACACAAGACTAGAGAATTGCAGCCTTAAAGTGTGGTTTGTATTTGTCCTTAGTAGGACTGAGATTTTTTTTTTTTTTGCTTTTCATTTAACAAATGCTCTAACTCCAACATGTTTTCATTAGGAAGGGAATGTTATATCTGCTTTTTGGTTTTGATTAAGCCAAACCATAACATATGCTTAGATTCACTGGTTGGTGTCACTGGAAGAATGTTTTAAGGGCAAATTGTTTTTTTTTTTCCTCCAGAAAATGTCTAAGTGACATTCCAGGACTCCAATATCCGTTCCTCTCTTTCTCACCTTGTTTTCCTGCATTGTAGAACCTGAGCTAATTGATAACAAAATCTTGTAATCTTTTCTGTGAGGATGATGAGGTAACTTTTCCAAGGTCTTCTCAACACGAGGCAGTGCTTCACTAGCTGGTTTAGGTATTCAGGCTGCTTACACAATTGGGAGTAATGGTGGTGCACAGTAGCACCTTTTCAAGATACAAGGAGTGCAACTGAGGGGAAAAAAAAGTGCAGGATTTTTCAAGGAATTCAGGAAACCTCACATCTGGAGACTTGGCAATGTCTGGAGAAAACAGAGTCATTTGAGCTAATCCTGTTCTATAAAGTCATTAGCTTCAGCTGTCTGATACATGAACTATTAAAATGCACAGACCCTTATAAACTGCTGCAGCTTAGTATGGAGTACTAGAAGCAGCCAAATGCTGTTTCCTAGAAACTTGATCTAATTTTCAGAGTTAGAGCAGGGTGTTAGACTAAGTAATTTCCACTGGTCCCTTCTATCCCCAAGTATTTAATCCTTCTAGCTTTTTCACTCAGTACGGCCAATGCTATTTACTCAAGGCCATTGGGAGGTCAGTACATTGTCAATAGTAATAACAGACTTCTCTTACTGCCTGCTCGTCAAAGTGGTGTATGTACTCAACCTTACTTACTGTAGAGTTTAAATAATAGAGGTTTTCAAAGACCTGATGAAAACTTGTGGAAATAATGTTAGTTGGAGGTCCCATCCAATGTTTTTCATTTAAATGTATTCTTATATTGTTCATAACCTTGAGATCTCTCTATTCTGTTTGAATACAATTCTGTGTTGTCTGTTTCCCATTGTATTTCTATGAAAGCTGATGATCATTTATTCAGATGCAACTTCTGCTCATGTTTTGATGTCATCTCCTCTGCAATCCCAGTATTTAGCCTGTGTCTGTGTGGCCTGTTTTTCTCTCTCTGTTCTGCCTGTGTTGTGTAAATACTGTTTTTACCCAAGCTTGTCATACAAGAATATCATCTGTCTGAGCCTTTGGGCTTTGGGCATTAAATCACTGACCTATAGAAGTAGGAATAAACTACGAATCGTCCTATCTTCTGTCATGGTAAGAAACTTTTGGACTACCGATCTCTTCTTTAAATAGCAACCACCTTGTTTCCCACTCCTGTCACCATCCTAGAGGCATTTTCATCCCCAAACCATGCACCCCAATACAGTCAGCTTGAATGAAAGAAGGGCTATCTCCCCCTCTCTGCTGCACTCCAGATCTCACAGCATGGCTGGAGGGATAGCACCTTCGGCATCGTTTTCTAAGCTGTTTCATTTCTTTAGAGTCCTACTGGGAATGCAGGGTGAAATGTCTAGTAGTGGTTGTGTGTAAATCTTCCAGTCATCTGTCATGTCCAGGAGGAACTGGGGAATGAGGGCAAAGCTGTGCAAAGATTGGAGGTTTATCAACATTAGAATTTTTCCACTTGGATTTGGAGACTTATCCCTACAGAATAGGTGGATTTCTTCCTACAGAATGGGTGGAATAGGCCAGAAAGGAGAGTTCCTGTCCTTATACATACCCAAACCAAGGCACATAAGCCTAGGATCAAGCAACATGTGAAGTATTTCAGGGATATCAAGCTGCCTAGGCTAAAACACAGTAAGAGTTTGGGTAACGTGTTTAGGTGTATGTATGTTTAGGCATGTACAGGTGTGCATTTAGTGAGAATACTGAAGAGATCCCTCCCCAAGGCGGGTGAGCACTGTCCTCAGGTAAGGCAGCTTAGTGATTCTTCATAAAAACAGGTGTTAATTCTTATTCCTTTGGCCCCAGATGGTCTACAGCCCTCGCTGCTAATGCTAGCACAAGGTGTCGGTCTAGCCAAATTATAAAAGCAATTTTGTGGTCTTAAATTTTGTGTGTGTATATTGTTTTTTCTCTGGAATTGCTTAAACAAATAACGTCATTTGTAAAAAAACCCCACCCTGTTCTTGCTAATTTTTAAAAAACATTACACAGCTGGGTTGATTTATGCTCCTTATTAGAGTAATAACCCATCTGTTACGGGGTTAGGTCAATTCATAAAATTGCAAACCTGGGAGAGAAAGGGTCTTGACGCTTTCCCATGGTAAGCATTTATTCATGTTGGAAAGTTCTTGTTTACATTTGTGCAGAGTCATTATTTGGTAGCAAAAAAGCAGTGTGGAGGAGTAATACTCTTGGTGTTAACCATGCCATTGTATCTTACTCAAAGCAGTGTAGACCCATGATGCTCAGTGTCAACATAGTTCTTCACGTTCACACCTTTGTGTTTGCATCTGTGTGTCTGTCATCCTCGCTGTGTAGAATAGTAAGGGCACTGTGGTTTTGGTTCTTATTTGTTTTTTAAATTGGCTATTTAATAATACAAGTATTTTTGGAGGGGTCTGTCTCACAAAACCTGTTTATATGCTTATAACCTTTTGACACCACGGTGAGATTTCACATGAAGATAAATTAATGTGCATTACAACTGTGTGTTTGCTTGTATCATTATGAAATAGATAAAAAATCAGTTCACTGCAGTAGTTTTTATCTTAACTGATGAAAACATCTTCCAGAGGTTTTTTCTAACAATATGTGATCAGAATAACAGCTTCACATGTTGTAGAGTTCCATGCTGCAGCTGAGAGGCATGTAAATACAAGCTGCTTATTTGCAAGAAGCTTCCAGATTTGCAGTATGATTGCTATGGAAACCACACAATGAAAACATTATAACCATCTGTGTAGTTTGGTAGATTTTGCTGCATAGCTGAGCTGTTTTTGTTTACTGTTATTAAAGTGTTGAATGGAATATATTAACCCACAAACTGCGATTATCCAAGGTATAAACTAGTATTATGCAACGACAATGTCTGTGTCAGAGACTACAACACAGTAGAATACCAGTTTATAATGGCATCAAATTAGAGTCTAATATGAAAAGATGGTTAAGTAATGTGTTAGTAGAGGAAACTGCTACATTTTTGCATATTTGTCATGAAGATACCACATTCCATTGAAGGAATGCACTGTTCAAGCCAAACTCTTACCCATTTTATGCTCAAGTAATCTGATTCCCCCTGCCACCCTTTAAGGAAAAGGAATTGGAAGAAATAAATAATCAATGGATTCATGCTGACAACTCCATGTAGAATTAATTATTCACTTTTTAAATTGTGTGGATGGTAGAATCCTCTATGATTGGATGATTATTTTTCTTTTTTCTTAAGACTGAAAATTAAACACATAAATTGTTTTCAGCAGCTTTCATGGGCTAACTGAAAAAAACCCTTAACAAATATAGTTAGTTCATTTTTGCATTGTCACCACTAGAGTTTTGTTGCTTGTTTTCTGTGGGAATTTCTGAGCACCATCAAAGTATGGAACTTACCCTATATCTCAAGGGTTCTTTGGATCTGCAGCTCTGGAAGAGTTCACTGGGTTGATTAGTGTTGATTAGCCTAATTTTGATGTAGTGAGAACGTGGTAGTGAGGATGGGAAGAAGAGATACAGAAGAAACAAAGCACTAGATGGTTTTAAATGTCTGCATGACTCCTCTTACACAATGTCTTAATAATACAGAAGAATTTCTACTGTATTTTTTATTTTAATTTTTCATCTTTTGACTCTATTCCATGTTGCAACACGGGGGTAGTTGAGGTTGCTGTGTATAAAGGACATCTGTACATAGTTATTGCTTTGAGACATAATACCAGAAGCCACTAGTAAGAACCATATAGGTTCTTTCTCACCATCCTAATCCAAGCCTACTACATCACCTCTACTGTGCATTAGCAAGGTGTGGACCGTTTGCAGTATATTCATAAAGGACAAGTTTGTACCAAGGACCTGATGGTTGCACTGTGCATGTTTCAGAAGTTTTCCCATGGAGTCACTTTATTCTGGTTCCATGGATCAAATGCCCATTACCGGCTGGACCTTGTTCAGTGTGCTTCTGGAATGCCTCTTCCAGTCTAATTGCACCTGAAAGTTTGTCCTCTTTGTGACACTTCTGTAGAGTAATGCAAATAAGTAAGGATGGTTGGGATCCAAACCAGTATGCTAATATGGACAGCCTTTGTTTGAGTTTGAGATCTTGTCAGTATTCAAAGAACCTTGGTTCAGGCATTCTCTCATCTTCAGATAGGGATCTGGTGAACTCTTGTTTTTAGGAAGTACTTTTTTTTCAGGAAGAGGAATGCATGAATAAATTTTCCCATGAAGCCACAATGGAATCTACTTGTGGTCAACTGTGCCTTATGAAAACATCTCTCCAAAGCTCTGCTGTTTTGCTTCAGTTGAAATACCCTCTACTAAACCCAGTCTGCAGTTAAAGCTAATCTGATGACCATGACAGTGAGAGTTAAAACTCACAGTATGTTCAACACATCAATTAATCTAAGTCCAAACAGTAACACATAATATCAACGTTTATATAATCAATGTATAATATTCTGTGTGTTGGATGTTCTGGGAGAAGGGAGCATCATAGAAAATGTGTCTGACAGTGGGATAATAGTATCTTTGAGTGGTGTAGTGGTGGGAGAGAAGCCGCAGAATGACAGTGCCTCCTAGTGCTCCGGGCAGCACATAGGGATGTATTTTTGCCATTTATGCTACAATTGCAAGTGTTTAAAGAAAAAAGAAACCAAATGAGTGTAAGAAAAAAGAAACCAAATGAGTGTACTTGGAAATGTGCCACAAGGGTTACGCCAAGAGGAGGAATACATTTGAATACAGCAAATTGTTTGAAGTGTTTTGTGTTGTACCACAGCTTAAGATTTTCCTTGTTTCTACTGTTTTTTTTTTTTCCTTGGCTCAAGTAATAGTTTACATTCATCTCAAGCAGATTACTAGCTAGTCAAGAGACCGACAGCAAAAAAAAAAACCCAACTCTTGCTGGCTCATCAGGGCAGAATTTCAAAGCTCTTGTAGAGTGAATCTGATGATGTAATTGTAATATTTGTAGGACTGCGTATACAGGTTAGCAGTAATTATGCGTACTCATTTCAACAGGTCTACTCTTGTGCTTTAAACATCTGCTTTAATGCTTGCAGGAACGGTCTTGTGGATAGATTAAACTTTTACAAGGCTAAAAATCCTTTGAACTCTTGGTATAAAATTCACTCTTTGTCAAAGTAGATAGGCAATTACATAAAAGTTGCACAATAAAGAACATTTTAAAAGCTGAGTTCTGTATCTGTTGTCTGTCATTAATAAAATATCAAAATTAGTTGCTGAAATGTGTTCCTTAAAAAGGAACATGAATACCTGTATAAGATGTGATGAATATCAAAGCCAAATAGTTTAAATGTAATGAAAGTCCCATTCTTGTTTGAGAGGTGGGTTTATCAATATACTGTTTCCTCATTCAGTATGGCAGCTTTGTCAGTTTTGATACACTGAAAAGGCCAAGATGAATCTGTTTCTACTTCCATATGAACCTAAAGAAAGAATACAGCTAGAAACTTTCATAGATTGATCCTGTTTTTTGCCTCATCAACAGAATTGTTGACCATGAAATGTGAGGAGCAGATCTTAGGTTCTTGGATTTACTTAAGTGAGCGTGTGGGCATAAGAGGATTCCCCTTTTCAAAATGCCTGTGGGAATTTCAGAGCACTACAAGCCCGCTAGCCAGAGGACATGCTTCAGAGGTGATCACTGTCAGGCTTTTTCTTTTCTTGTCTCCTAAACTTGCACAAGGTTATTTGATTACAGTCTGGCTTGCTTAAAACCATGGTCAGGTGCAGTAGACAGGAGGACTGAATGTATGGCATCTGTAGTAGCTGTGTTCCCATCGTGCAGGTGTCCAGCTAGTGTGTGACACTGACAGTGCTGAAGGTGAGGTGTCCTTTGCCTTCTCTGCATACTTCTCTTACGAACTTCTGAATTCTCACACGGACTGGGGATACTTTTCTAATCCTCAGTTTCCTTTTCTTATCTTGGCAAGAAATGTATGTAGCAGAATAGGACCCTCATTCTGATTGTCTCAGAATGACTGAAAACCAGCAGAACTGCAGCTCTGTATTACCACATTGAGAGCGGAGTGAAAAGGGAAACAGATGTTTGTAACTGGGATCCTGAAAGAAAGCTCTTGGAGTGTTCGGATGGGTGGGGGAAACCACAGAAACAACAATGTTCCAACTTCTGTAAAAATGTGAAATAGTAAACAGGGCGTACGATCTGGAATTGTAGAGTGTGGCTTTCAGACTGATGTGGGCTGTAATTCCTGTCAGCTGAGGTGTCCCTTCAGAGTTTCATTTGCTGTTATGTGTTTTGCAGAAGAATGTGCTCCTTCGAAACCTGAAGTGCCAAGAAAACCGAACCAGGAGAAAGTTACCGCCGTTTCAGGTAATTAAAACCTTTCCTCTTTATTTTGTGTATGCACTTTCTTTTCACCCTTCTCCTCTTGTCTTTTCTCTTTGCTGCTTTAAAATAATGTTTTTATAGCTCTGTAAAGCTGTCATTTTCACCTGGGTATTTAATGGCAGCAAAACTGCTTAGCACCACTTAGGATGCATGAAAACCACTTGAGAAGGATTTATAAAGTAAGCCAATTTATACAAGGTATTCCTTCCTGAATTACTTTGTAATGACTCAATTAGCTTTCATTTCTGCACAAAGGAGATTTAGTTGCATAAATTAGCTTATCATCATTGAGGAAGTGTCACTGCTAAAGGACAGTTTATAGATACAACATGCAGTTGCTGTCAAACCTATAAGAATGTAATATAGACATCTGTGTATACTTTGTGCTTGAGCAGAACAGACTTCTGCCATTCAGAGACTAACAGGGGACAACAAGTTGCCCAAGGGACTGGCAATGTAGACGTCTCTGAAAAGGTCAACTTGACACAGGCTCTGACAATCGACCCAAAGCTCTGTCTTCTTTGATAAAAATCAGATAAACTTAAGACCACTAATTGATCTGCAGCCTGTTTAAATGTTGGCCATGCATATCTTCATTGCATATGATTACCACAGAAAGCAAATGAATTGGGTAAGAAATGCCAGAGTCCAGTGACAGCAGCATAAAAATTGGAAAAGGACACAAATGCCCAGAAAGGCTGTGAAGGGTATTCTCTCAGCTTTAGCTTGGCAAACTGCCCTTGTGCTAATTATTTCTCTGGGACTGGAAAAATAACTGCAAACACCATGTAAAGTCACATGGCCGGACAACTTTCCTTGACAGAAAGGTATTTCCAGTTATGCTTAAAAACAAGATATATATGTGCTTCAAGGGCACAGACCTTTAGATAAACTATTGGTGATTTGACACAGCAAGTAGAGAAGACTTGCTTCTTATCAGACCTTACACCTTTTTGAGATCTGCTGCATTGTAACTGTGACCTCCGCTGACATGCAATCTGCCTCTCCTTCCCCCATCTCACATAGTACACATAATTCTTTTAGGGCTGTCAAGGAAAGGGTGGGCAAGAAGAGTTCCTTTAGGAAGTAGCTCTGCAGTGCTCTTCCTGTTGCAGCATGTGGGGAGGAAACAGAGGCCTGATTTCCTGACCCATACAGGAAAGCAGGAACAGGTTGCTGTGAGGAGTTTTAGGTTGCTTTTCTTGGAAAGGAAACAAGAGTCAAGTCATCAGATGCTGTTAGCATTGTGCTCTGCTAAAAACATGTGTAAAACAACATGACTCATTACAGCCTTAGTATTTAGTACTCATTTAGACATTACCGTAATTATAAGAGTGCGTTGTCATAATGGAGCGTGGGGTCAATCCAATTATAAAGTTGCCAACAGCTTTTTTTTCCCCTGCTAATGTATCTTCTTGAAGTTCTAAATGTCCATCGTTTTAACAAATCAAAACACTTGCACCTTTGTTTCTGAAGATCTTGAACAGCTATGAGAACAGCCTTATCATTCTTAATAGTATTTGTCTTTGGAAATACCATAACAATTCTCCCCAGATATCAGATTATTTAAAGGATTAATTCTAACATCTGATTGGATTTTACTTCATTAACTATTTAACCTGGAAAATTGCTTGACTCTTAGGGCTGAATTGACATGACTATTTCTGATAGGTATCCTGACATAAATATCTAACTTGACTCAAGAATATTTCATGATTTTCCACACAAACAGCACGTGCATTCTTAGATTTAATTTATTGCCTAGCTTTACTAAACCTGAGTTTCACAGAAATATATTCCACAAATTGTCTGTGAGCTCAGCCTGGTAAGTGCAAAAAACCTTTCCTTTTCTATTCATTTCTTGCCCTAACTTATCTCTACTTCAATTAATGTGCAGACTCGAGTTGTTGTTTTTTTTTTGTTCTTTCAGTCTTGAGGCTGACTCTTGGTGCTGGATAGCTTTACATTAATTGCTAGTGACCTAATTATCTCAAAATACCAAAGCATTGAAGAGTTTCAATTATATAATATGGCTTGCTTGGTCTTTTTTGCTACCACTATCTGCTCATTATTTCCACAATCACGATTTCACTAAGTGTCATGTTCTGTGCTCAGTGTAAATAACTTGGTTTTAGAGTAACTAAGGAACAATAGGAGAAGGGAATTGAGAGGGATTATACTGAACAGATTGGGATAGATCAGAGGTTGAGTCCAAATAAATACACTACAATTATTTTATGACGTGGAAAAAGGGTAAATAAGTAACAAGCATTCTTTGCAGTTTAGGACATCACCAGAACAATCATTTGTTCTTTAACGTGGTATATCTCACCTGGGTACTGAGTCTCTACACCGAGAGTCTAAATCACTCGTGTAAGACAGAGTCATTCTGGTAGCATTAATTTTGAACTTCACCTGTGTCTCTATCTTTAAGCCTCTGATATGGAAATACTGAGCACATAATCACCAAAAAGGGGTACAGTCTTTTTCCAGAGGTTTACCTCTTTCAAATGTTAAGTAGCACGGGCTAGTATTTTTCAAATCCGATGTTATCAACTTTTCAAGTATCTGATCAAGAGTCAAGGAATATGAATCAGAATGGCAAGCTGTTTAATACACTGGGCAGTGGACCACAGTGGTGAAAACAAATCATATGTGCATGTTCCTTCATTCCACAAGCAATGCGTAAGAAGAGAATATAACTGGTAGCTCTAAGTCACTACCCTAGTAGGGTTTGCTAACTGAAATATGTGCTCTTAATCTGTTTTGCCAGGTTTGTTTTTTTTTCTATCTATAGAGGCTGTTAGAATTTAACAAAAAAATCCATGGGCATTCCTAAGTTTTAAACAGTCTACAATATTTGAAGTGCATGCTTGAGTGATATACTTGTCAAATTTTTTTTACCTGAACTGTTCAACTTTCTTTCTTCAAGCATGTACTGTCAGGTGTCAGTGAAATAAGCATCTGAGCCTACCATCAGGAAGGCTGGCAGCTGGTGCTGGTTGATCTGTCAAATAAACTCTGAAGTGTTTTCACTATGTTGGACAAAAATATCTGTTGTTCCTATTACTGTTACTGGAAAAATAGAGATGGCAGAAGAAAACTATGAGGAATTCTTTGTTGGAAGAGTTTTGGAAACTGTTGGATAGTTGTTCATCCAGATAGCTGTCCTGGAATGAAAGAAGTTATTTCCTGGAGAAACAACCTATCCAAAATTCTGCTCAGCCATTTCTTGTGATTGGTAACATTAAAAGCAGTGAGTAGGTAAAACAAAATTGCTTTTTACCCTCTGCTACACATTTGGATTTTTTAAATCATGTCTTACTCATATTTGTGGCCTAAGTGATCAAGCCTCTGAAATAGGATGGATTTTAGTTAATGATTATGTCATCATAGTATTTATAAGGTGTAAAACATTTCAAAGTGTGTAAGAACTGAGAGTAATTGTGACAGACTAGTTCTAGCACATCAGTACCCTTTAAATTGGAACTTTAAAGAGTATGTAAATTCTTGATGCTAAGTTCACTAGCTGTTTTCAGGTATTATGTGTGTTTAAGAAGCTCCACATAATTTCATTACCATATAAATACCAAATTCCTTTATGCAGGTCTCCTGGTTTTGTTTTTTTCAGTTCTTTAGAGGCAATCAAGTGAAATTTGGCACTGTACTCTTTGACTGGAAGAGGGACTGAAACCAGAAAGAATGAGCTTATATTTTACAGAGGTTTTTGCAGCTTTTTTTTGTTCTACCTCTGTGTTTGTGAAGCATTATGAATCATTTTATGAAGCATTTTGCCCTTTAGTTCTATAGTTAAATATACAGTTGACATTTGCTCTTGTATAGTGGCACTTAAAGAATTTGGAGAAACGTGCTGGTGGTTATGAGGGAGGATTTTGAATTTGAAATTAACACCTGTTGCAAGACTGGCATAGTTACACTGGCACTTGCTCTCCCTAATTTTCTATTTCTGTGCTCCTGGTATACCAGTATATGGTCTTCTGAGAAATGTTGCTTTCTGATTTAAACAACTTGGTCTTCTGTTGAATTCAGATGGGGGCACAGATCCATTGTTAGTCTTTGGGCAACATCTTCCCTGTAGAAATAAACTTGATTTAAAATTAATCTTTTCAGTGTTATTAGTTGAGTTGCTTTCCCACTTAAAGCCTTATAATTGAATGCTCATGATGAACATCTAGGGAGAGATGTGTCTCACCTGCTGTGGGATCTCTTCTAATGCTGATGTTCCCTGTGTAACTCCCATTACTGTTAACAGGAAGGGGTTACTTCAGGCATGTAAAGGTAGAGAAGAGACCTCGAAGAAATACGGATCATTGTGAAAGATCATGATTCATTTCAGTGCAAGTCTGAAGAAGTAAAATCCCAATTAATGTATTTTAAACCAAATCAGTAAGACAACTGCTGAAAGACTTGAAAGGTGGGATACACTGAAATAGCTCTTTTATTTTTTCGGACATGAGCTTACTCTATTTTTTTTTTTTAAAGAGATAGAGCTGGGAACTGTGATCAGAGTGCTATCAAAAGATTGAGGAGATTCTGATTTAGTATTTCTCACAAATTAATTTGCCACCAACCTGTGTTACTGCTTCTAAATTGTCTAATGCTAAATTGGTGAAATATGAGCAGACATACAGAAAGGGCCAAAATTTGGAGGTGCAACATTTAAAACTGATGCTGCCTTCCTCTTGAAATTATTCTGTCTGTGCATTTTGCAGTAACCAAATCTCTTATTTCTGAATGGTTGGGAATTTATATATATATAAAGCTGGGAAAAAAATAATATATATATTGCTGCTTTTGGTGTGCTGACAGAAGCACTTGTGCACTGGTAGTCAGATCGCCCTCTAGTGCTATTTAGCGAGTGGTAGCTACTAATCACCAGATTATGGAAAATTAAATGGTGGCTAACTTGCACAGCAGCTTTAAATTCGAGGTTGTGAGTATTTAGCCTTATGGCAGTATAGCCATCAAAACAAGATAGCACAGAACACGGGCTGCAGTGGATAAATAGAAATCAAGCTCCTCTTGCTCATGCAGAGAGTATTAAAACTCTAAGTATTTGTCAAAATAGGGAAAACCACAAGTTGAATGCTGCTCTGTTTCTTTACAGTGTGATGCTTCCTCTTGCTTGATTCTCGATATTTTAGCAGGATTTTTTCCAGTAATAAAGAGAACCAATCATGATTAAATTGTAAACTATAAATAATAGTGTAGAGTGCTAACGACATGCAAATGTAACTGGTATATGTTGGAATAACCAGCAAGCCTGCTGTTCAAGGATCATATAACAAAACTAAGATGACAGCCTTGATCCAGCCAGTTCAGTGATATTTATGTTATCAGAATTAGAAGATAGCTTTCCAGTGATGTAAATTATTAGCACATATACATTCTGTCTGGTTAGTGTATACATAATGTAACTGGTCATCTTAGTGGTATTGCTTACATTCTTTTTGCATTAACTCATCACACTCCATTCACATGGAATTAAAAACAGGAAATAGTTTGCAGTGTAACAGAAGCACCCAGTGTATTTAACCGTGTGTAAGCGCTGTGTTTCAGTAGATGTACTCTGTATTGTAAGTGTATGACAAAGCATTTATTACTGTGTTATTGCCGTATTACAGAGCAAAGAGTGCTAAATAATCAATCAGTTAATGGTCTGTATGGCAGCTTGAACACAGCACATCCATTGTGCTTATGCTGTTAGAAGGATGAGTTTGACTGTAGTGTAGTTGCATGTTTAGCCAGAGCTTAATGTCCTAAACTGGAGCTGACACAAATATTTTTAAAATGCAGCTTCAGCAACAGTTTCCAAGTTCTCCAATATTTCAGAAGGAACAATCAAGAATTATCTCAAAGGTTCTCAGAGAAGTTATTTAGTTTTGTTGATACGGGGGGATGGAAGGGGAATACCACAAAATGCTTGCTTTGGCTTCCCTTCAGAGACTATTATTAATTTTATTCTAGCAATTTTATCAGTTTCAAGTTAAGATACAAATGCAGTTTGCTGGAAATACATTAGTAGAGGAAAAGTAGCTGCTTTAAGTTGCAGCTGGAAAATGCTTTGAGAACCTGTAGCTACATGTCTCTAAGTGATACAACTTGCCAGTGAAGGGCTCGCACATTAGACTTGTTTTCCCCTTGCTTCTGTGGTATGAAGGAGCTGTTTCTACAAAGGGTCGTAAAAATGTGTGCTAATAAATTGCTTTATAGTATCTGGAGATTTAAAGAGTAATTCTAGTCCCTCAATCTTTATCCTTTTGTAATTAGATGCTTTTCTTCTTTGCAGATGGCAAAAATACCGATTATGCCAATTTCTACCAAGGTCTGTGGGACTGCACAGGAGATGTACCTGATGAGCTGACGTTCAAACGTGGTGACGTTATCTACATTCTCAGCAAGGTACGGCACGCTACTGGGGCTACACACTTGTAAAAAGAATCATGGCAGAAGGGCACATTCCCACAGTTCGGTGGGGGGAAACTGGCACTCCCTTTCAAATCCTTTGTTTGCAATCAGATATTCACTGCAATTAATTATTTTGTCAAATGAACTATAATCACATTTAAAACATAGCCCTGTAACAGGAATTAACTTAAAAGCATGTTTATTTACTTGGTAGATCTTGGCTACCATTTGTTAACTGATTTAACAGGAGACAATGCACTTTTTCCTTGTAAAAGTTAACCTTGTAGAATTTTAGATTATCTTGTATGTTATGTTTTTTGTTTCCTGTTTTATATTCCTGACTCTGCTGATTCTGACTTTTGGGGCATCTTTCTACAGGAGAACGTAGTTTGGGTTTTTTTTAACTAGGCTTTCATCTTTCTATGTATATTGTAATTGTGTGACAACTCAGATTCCAAATTTGTTTGCTATGACGGATTTGGGCAATTTTTAATTTACTGCTTTCCTGTTTGCAAAGCAAACGAGAAACACAAATTCTCTTATCTCAAGTGATGATAAGCAGCATAAGCTAGAAATTTTATTCTACTTTAATGTTGGTTAATTTTCTTATTTTTCCTTAATGCTCCCACCCCTCAAAAAAAACCCCAAACCTTTCATAAAACATGTGTCTTACGGTCCGTTGAAGTCTGCTTCTGAACAATTCATCAAAGGGAATTCCTCTTTCCCCCCACATACTAGGAAAAAGGCTGCACTTTTCAAGTTCTCATTGAAAAACTCACACCTTTTAAAATACATGTAGATTACCTATCTGAGGTGTAATTGCGCTTCTGCATAATTAATGCCAAAGATATTGTAGGTCATCGAAATATACAAGTAAGTGCATGAAAACTAAAGGCATTTGTTTGTCTTAGCTTCAAACTCTTCAGTTTTGTCACAGTTGCTTTAATCTTCTGAGGTACCTTTAACTGCAACGTTTCCAGATAATAAATATAACAGCTTCTGTTTTTTAAAAAAAGAGATTTATGGATAGAAAGATAGTCCTATATAAAAATATAGATGATATATTACTAATGGTAATGTGGCCATGTGAGTCTTTTGAGGTATTTCATTGTCACTTAAACTAATAACTGAATTGCATTACTAAAGGCAGAATAACAGTATTGGATTGGGCAGAATTTCAAGCAGTTACGCAGCCCTGAAGAATGGTATGAAGTTAAAATAGCCACCTCTTCCCCTCTCCCTCCCCCAAAAAGGCCTATGAACAAACGGATTCCACTGTGTGAGTTTGGCCTCTCTGTGGGTTATGTTCTTCTGGGACGAATAAAATCTTAATCTTCAGTTTGTAGGTGGAAAAAAAAAATATATATTGTTTGCTGCTCCTTCCCCCTAAAAGTGAAAAATTTAATTTAAAAAATGGAGCAGAATAGAAAAACAGTAGCTTGAGCTGTCCTCTGTGTATCAACTGACTTGTGGTCATGCCGTGATTAATCCGTAATCGGTCCTTGAAACAGACCCACCGCTGCTCCAGATATATAGAGCTCTTTGGAAATTATTTCTACTCCAAAATACAGCCCAGCAAATTCAGCCCTGTTTCGCTTAAAGATCGTTACGGCTTTTTCAGAAAAATGACTGCTGGCCACTACTGTCAGGTCTGAATTTAGGGTCCTTGGATGGGAAAGTGCCAGAGAATTATCCATCTTAACCCTCCACTTGATTCAGTTTCAAGGTCTGATCATTTATGAGCTCTTTGTCTGGTAAGTGAAAATATAACCAAAGGAAAACTGAACCTAACCACCCTGAAGTGGGTCAAGACTTTTCTTTAGGAAATATTTCCTAATCCACTACATTAATACTTGATTTTGTGGCAGTCGGCAGGAATCTCTGGCATTTTTTTTATTTTTTCACACCATCTAGTGGTTGAAAATGAGAGATGCAGGTACTGACAGGAGGTGATGTGTGTGGATCCAAAATGGTGTCATAAATTCAGCTTCAGCTTGAACCTAGCTATGGCTTTATTGCCTTTCTATCATATGTCAGCCAGGTATGAACATTACTCTTGAAAACTGCATTTTACAGATAAGGAAGTAGGTATGAGCATAGCAATATTATAGTAGGAAGGGTGAAGCATTAACAAAATACCGAGCCTTATTTGTGCAACGTGCAGTAGTTCTTTGTTTTACAGTGAAATTTAAGTGGGATAGCTTGCGCTGACGAACGTGCTAAGGTAGGTCCTTGTCACTCCCAGCAGTAGTTATGCCAAAGCAATATATTTTAACCTGCTTTTCACATACCTTGATAGAAATTAGGGGAAAAGTTACTATTCTGTGTCCAAGAAATGAGATCATTAGTACAAGAGAGGTAATTATGGAGCAGCTTAGCAAATTTGATATAACTTAAAGCAAGAGGAGCAATATGTTACTTGTAAGTTTCTAGCGAATGCCTTTTAGAAGCATGAGGTTTGGCAGTCCTTACTTCCTAAACTAGCTAAGTACTATGAAAGACAGATTCCCCATTGCTTGCTTTAAACTCAGCACCAGAATTCAATATTAGTGCAATGAGTGTGGTTTGCATGCTTATGCTCTGATAACACAAATACCTATGCTCAACTACTGTAATTAGTGTAGAAAAGCATGTTTTCCTTGCTTTAAAGCTGCATTTAAAAGCTATTTATGCTATTATCTAAATATTTATGTCCATTTTGGCTTTTCTGTGGCAGCAGTCCTATGGGATCTTAGAAGAACCCCCCCAAAAAACAACCCAAACTTTCTTCTAGTTTTTTCTACCTTTGAGAGTTACCTTCAAAAGTTGAGTTTTTGATCTGAGCAGAACTTACAGAACTGTTGCAATAGTACTGTTAACTTTTCTTTAGTATGAAAAGTTAACTGTTTCTAAATTAATCAATGCATCTGTACAGATAAGCCCATACTATTATAATTTTAATTTATAATATTCCTTAATATTCAAGTGGCTTTTATAACTTAAGCTATGAGTCATCTGAACTTTAAGAAAACTTTGTTCCATTCTCCCACTACGCTCTAGAAAACATTATGCTCTACTGATAGAGGGACTCATTAATATGATTTCTTAGTTAATACCGACTTCTTAGCTAATATTGACTATTAGAAATCTAATAGTCGGGTGTCCTGTTTTCGAAAAGGATGGGTGCTCTTAACTCCTGCTAATTTATGGGCTTGCCTTTGCTTTCAAGCCCATATGATGAATAGGGAATTAAACCATGACATAGCAATCCTTTTTATAAATCTTCCATAGCTCTTACTCAAGAAATTAATTTCCAGATACAAAGGCCACTGTGAGTGGAGATAGCCCTATTTTTTTTTTTTTAAAGTTTGGTGTGCATCATTTATGCGAGTGCACCTCTTGCAGTATTTGTTTGCTTTAGGTGCATGTTTTGTGTTGGGAAATTCCATACTTTCATTAGCCAAATGCAAGTAATAATAGAAATCTACTTAGATATTTGCAGGCACCCGCTTACTAGAATTACTGACATTTCTTAACTTTTAAGCTTATTTATTTCCCATCTCATCTATATCTATATTTGCACTAAAACAACAACCAGCACTTGAAAATCCGAAATTCTTTCTCAAACCGGAATTCTTTCCCTCTTGTTATTTCAGTACATGCCAATCCAATATAACGCTGCTCTCTCTGGTATTTATGATTCATGGAAATCTCGTCTATAACTTAACCCTTTGCTCTAGAATTTTCCGTGAAAGTAAAGTGCTAACTTGTTATCAATCTATCTTTTATTCAGTAGCTGTACATCTCCAGTGTGGCAGATTTTTCTTCTTTTAATACAACAAATGTCTGTTAAAGTGCTTATATCTCAACCTGTATTTTTTGCTTAAAGAACAATGAAAAAATCTCCATAACTCAGATTACTGCTTATGAAATAAAATATCACTTAACAGGGAAGCTGCTTCATGATCTCTGTGAGCATTTTGTACATTACCTGTATAATCTTCATAAAATGTATTTTTTCCATATCTTTTTTTTCCCAAAAGCTGTGAAAGGCATACTAAGATCCTCAGAGGGTTGGTTTGGGGTTTTTTTTATTGTTGTTGAGCTATTTTCTGACTGATCATAATGAGATCCCTATTTAACAGAAATTCCTTTTTCCATGACCATGCTGACTATGTCTACCTTAACAAACAGGGAGTTACCAATAGGAGCAAATTTGCGCAGTGAAAAGTTTAGTGCTGAGGTTCCAGCATCCAAACCATGTGTTTTCACAAAAGGATTTGATGTCATAAGAGGTCCAGCCTGGTTTTGTGGAATTAGAACAGAGTAGTGGTTGGAGCATATTAAAGTCCCATCTTCCATTTTAGTTTAATCTGAAAGAAATGTAGTGTGTGTGGTCTGAGGTGGATGGCTCTGCAAGGTGTGCCAAGGTGGGGAAGGTGGGAGCGCTGGGAGATTGACTTCAGGGGGATGCTTCTGATCAAAATTATAATGCAGAATGTATTTGTGTATTTTCTTCTCCTGGCTTGTTTAGGTATATTCCTTACAGGGTGGGGGGTAAATAGTGAAGGCCTTTAAATGGGATTTAAGATGGACCAGTGCAAAGCAACAGCGTAGCTCTGCTGGTTTGTGTACTGATCATATGTAAGTGTTTACCTACCTGATTAGAAAAAAAAATAAAAATTGGCATTATGTCATCTAATGGAAAATAAATTGGACCTTCTGTCTTTCCAGGGTGCTTTCAGGGGCCAGTTTTCAGAACTGAAAATTCAGTCTGCTTACCCTCATTTATATTGGAACTCTTTAATTGGTGTCTATTTTGTCTCGTGTCATTGCAGGAAATAAAACCTAATAATGCAACCATACAATAAATCTGAGACTTATATTCTTAAAGATGACCATTTTATTGCTGTCTTAAAACAACTCTACTACCTGTGAAGAAGTCTCATTCAGTTATCTATCACATTTGTCATTTTCTGCTTTTTAGAGAAAATGCTGTTCTGTGCCAGAAATGCTCCCTGGTTGATAGTGTATCATTCAGCAATTACACCAAGGGAAGTTCTAAAATTTTTAGCCAGTCTGAATCTCTTGGATGAATTAGAGGTGTTTTAAAATATTATCTTGCCAAAATTGGCCCCCCAGGATATTCTTTGAAAAAAAATTTTCTCCCTGCTTTGTGTACCTCTTTGGCTTGATAGGAGAGGCTACTTCTTTTAACCCTACACAAGGCTATAGGTATGTTTTGCTTTTCAGTTTTAAAGTTTGCAGATCATCTTCAGCCTGTAAGTTAATATTACTTAGAGTGCCAGTAGAAGAGGGCCAGAGAAAAATCTTGACTTCACACACTTTGGTTGCATTTTTTAAAAAATACAACTCCATTGTTTCCTTCAAGGCATTGAAACACAATAATGATTTTCAGAAACTCTTTTTAAAAAAACAAAACAAATACCCCCCTCCAACCCCCAAACTCAAAAACCATACCAAATGTATTGAACAATGGGGGCTAATTGCACAAGGACCAGATGTTCTCAACTTTTGCTGAAGTCAGTAGAAGTTAATATGTTGCAAAGCATCTGGAGATCCTCATTTACACATAGGATCTGTTCTAAAGGTAAAGGCTGGTTTATGCACAGACATTATTTTTTTTTTCTGATTTTGCATATCAAAGTTATCTTCTATACAGTACAAAAGTCTTAGATTTAAAAGATACAAGTACAGAACAGGTAGTGTATTTCTACTTAGTGTACTTTCCTCAGGTGCAAAAACTTTAAAGCTTTCCTGACCGGTGCCTGGCAGAGCCATAGGTACATCAGCGCAGTGGAAGCGGTGGGGCGGGATGAGGAGAAGCATCTGCTCACAGTGTGTTCAGTTGAGAGCCTTTAAGGAGCCTGTAAACCCTGATGGGATTCCCTGCTCTCCCCACCCCCTGCCCCTCAGCTGCCCGCTATCATAGCATGCTGTACAGAGAGTGTTTTGCCAGCATGTTAAATGTTAAGTCATAACCTGTTCTTTGCTGCCCTGTGAAATGACTTCACTTTGGTTAATACATTTCTGCGGGGGGAAATAAAAATAATCCACTCTGTTACAGACAGTGGGAACGTAGAAGTAGCTTAGAAAGCATCTGGTCATTTGTTAAGGTTGTTGGTTCATGTTATTTGGCAGAATATATTCCAGTGCCCTGCTGCTTATCTTCCAGGGGTTGTAGTGGCCCCTTCCTCCACAGCCCGCCCCCCACTCCTCCCCCCGCCCCCCCCCCCCTCCCCCCCCCCCCGCCGCCTAGGCAAGTGTGCTCCCAGGCACATGGCAGGGCTGTGGCCACACACTTGTGCATTCTGCTCCTTGCAGGGCAGCTGGATCTGGCCCTGCCCCCCTCTCCTATCCCTCTATTTGCCTTGGAGCAATTCATTTTGCAGTTATTGAATTTCTTGGGAGAGTTATTTTCATACGGCGAGCATCACAGCACCTCTGGATCTTGATAGCATTTCTACATAAGGAGAAAGAAGCTTTGTGTTAGTAATTACCTAACATTGTCAGGAGCTGACTGCAGGCCTCTTTCTAGTGATAACAGAATAACCACATAATGTAGCTTTATAGCACATGATTAATAGAAAATAATTACACATCCTACAAAGGGATGCAATATTTCTTATAAATTGACTACAATGGTTTCCTGTAGATTAAAGGACTCTTCATTATTTTATCAGTCCTTCTGAAGTATGCCTTCGCTTGCCTATGTTAGCAGTGATGTTAAGAGCTGAATGCAGTGAGGGATACCAGATGGTAAACCCAGTGGTACCTGAGATCTGAAGCTCATGTTTGCAAAAGCACTGTTTTTCCCAACTCTTAAGAATTCATATAAAACTCCGAACTGTATTTATATGCTTTTGCATATTAATAATTTCCCACAAATGTAGGCTTTAGACTTTTGTCCTACACATCTTAAGCAGCAGTAATAGACATATGGACCTCACAACAGCAGTGTATTAATTAAATTATATTGCTATGAAGTTTATAATTGATAATGTGCATGGAAACAATACATCAATTTGGATTTTATATGTGGCTTCAAGAAAGGAGTGGGGGAGGGGAGGGGCGTTGCTTATCTTCCTGTCTAGTAAGTACCCTTGTAGTACTGAGAAGAGAAAGGAGGGGTTAGGAACTTACAGGGAAATGCCTATACTCTAATCAGTTTAAAAGAGAGTGCTATCTAATTAGTCTAAACTCCAAAATTAAAGTTTTATCTTCTTGGTAGCCAGGTACCTGCATTGTGGTTTTGTTCAAACTTTTACAGACCACAGATAGTTTAATTTGGATTCATGTTGCTGTTGAGACCCTTGCGAAGAACAGTAATGTAAAGTAAAAGCTTCTGTGTCGCAATATTGTCTGTATGGTATAACGGTTGCAGTGAATCCTTAAATTAGTTTACTAGTCTGTTACATCAACATTCATTTCATCTCCTCACTTAGCTTCACGCCAGAGCAGTAAGTGCATATTAGTAAGCAGCAAACCCCAGAAAGTTTTCCAAACAGCAGCGTGCTTTTAGTTTTAATTTAGGGTATCTGAAGTCTTTCTTTTAAAACAATTATTTCTTAGTTCATGTAGTGTTGCTAAGCAGAACGTTTTCAATGGATAATGTAGTCCACAGGCTATTGCTGTGCCATTTGTCATATGCAATTTAATGACCGCTTAAGTAAGCCACTTCCCTCATTTCATGTATTGTTTGGTTTTTTTGGCTGATGTCTAGCAAAACTTGCTTAATCACTCCTGTCAGTCACTTCACCAGTTCCATGTAGCAGCTTAAAATCTTTTGTTGCTTTCTCTCGAAGAGATTTATTGCTGAGATTCCAGTAGTATATGTGAGTACTGCTCCTTTCAGCAATTTCCCACTTCGGTCTAGAAATGCAGTTTGTATATTTAACCAGTGTGTTGTGAGATAACACATAGATTACTTTTTTTTTTTTTAAACAGCCTGATCTGCAACATTATAAACATCAGCGCAAGGGTTTTATTTAGCCTTTAAGGATTTGGGGTATAATGTGTGATCCCATGGGGAAAGGTTATGAGCGGTTCTTAACTTCAGTGGAGAGCAGTTGCACTGAAGACCAGGTTCAGATACGTCTCGAGTTTCAGACCAGACCCATCTCAGCAGTCTGTTCTGCAATGGAAGAAGGTGGAATTATTTTTGCAGCTTTCTAGTTTGCTTGTTCATGTCATAAGTGAAGGTTTTCCTCCTGCTTTTTATAGGGGTTTTCTTTAAATCACACTGCAGTATTTTATGGATGATAGGATAGAATCTTTTAAATGACCAATTCACTGTGAAGATAAGGAAGAAAATGTTTAATATAGTGCTGGTGTTCACTCTTCCACAATAAGAAAATAAAAAAGTGTGTGTGTGTATGCATGCAAGTGTGTTAAAAAAAATAAAAAGCCAGGTCCCACATGAAAGTCGTCACCAAGGCTTCATCACAGTTAAGCACGGGGAGAGCTGAGCACACTAGGTACCTCATAGTACCCTAGAGAACCCTCCACCGGGCCAAATACGCCAGCAGCAAATCATTATAGCTTGGGCTTTAATGAAGCTCCATTAACCCTTAAGCTCCACTTGACTATTTATAACCAAAAAACTTTATCTACAGTCAAAATAATAGCTTACAGTGTCATCTCGGTAGGACCATTAATTCAAAATCCCACAGCCTTTTGCTTTTCTCGTCAGAAGAGCAGTGTAGCAGGAAGCAGATGTTGCTTATCAGAGGTATCTCTGTGTTTTGTATTTTCCATGTTTGTTCCAAAGTAATTTCTATCCTACTAATCATTCCATTTTGAATGGGGTCTCTGTTTTAATAATGCTTCATTTGTAACTCAATATATATGTGTGTGTGCAATTTCAGCTGTTACAATTTATTGAACCGCTGTTAGGATTGATCTTAAAATATTTACCTCATAGGAATAAAATTAAATTTGGATCCCACAATACTCTTACTTGGTATTGCTTTTGGAAGATATCATTTCTTTAAACTATTATAATTCATTTTGTTTCATATTTATCTCACTAAGCCTAAACAAATTTCAAACAAAAGTACATCAGTCATCTGTCAGACATATGAGATCTGCCATAGAATTTTCCGCAAGCCTAAAGCAATAGTAGACTGTCCGTAGGAAGAGTATGTCTACTAGATGCATAGTGTTCCCGTCACATTTCAGCAAAGTAGTATTTAAAATAAATTGATTGTAAGCTTCTTAAGAGTTTAGCCTTGTGATACAGAAAGAATCCCAATTGATTCTCACATGTCAGCATCGTGCTATTAGACTTTATATAAAAACCTTATCTTTGTAACTAGAGGATGGAGAGATTGGCTATTTTTAGTAGGTGATATAGAGAAGAGCAACCATAATTAAGAAACTTTCCTGAGTATGCCTAGCCTTTTAAAAATATAACTTCTGTCTTTGCCTAGTTCTGCATGTGAATGCCTCTAACAAAAAGATATAATGTTTTAATTTTCAGTTGAAATTATTATAACTGTATATAAGAGAAAGCATCCATAAGGAGTTGCATACAAAACTCTATTGCATTTATATCAGACTAAAGGTTAATATTGCATATTGTTTTCAATTAGGAGTACAATAGATTTGGCTGGTGGGTAGGAGAAATGAAGGGAACCATTGGCTTGGTGCCTAAAGCCTACATAATGGAGATGTATGATATTTGAGAGGCCTGGGTAAGTACATTTTAATCCAATCTTCTGTAATGGCTTATATGTTCCCTTGTTCTCTGTTTCATAAGTATTTCTTTCCTGGAACCTTTGTAGGAGTCCTGTTAACATAAAGATTATGGCAAAATATATTGAAGCTTCAATTAAAGCCGTTTTTCTGGGATTCTGTATGAAATACGAAATATAAAACCTCAGTGTACAAAAGATTATATATTTTATAACTACGTTCCTTTCCCAGATGTTTTAAAATGAAAATTGCTGTGCTTTCTAGTTAGTTTTGTTACCTTATTTTCATATATATATATATATTTATCTGCAGAAAACTGGGGAAGGGGATAGATATTTGGACGGGGTTTGATGTGTTTGTTTGGTTAATGATGAACTTTCAACTTCCCTCTCTCTAATCAGGCGAAATCTGCACTTGAAATCAAGAGTGGTGTGCAGCTGCAGTTTACAGACCCGGCCTCTGATAGAAGGAGAAGATTCTGCCGTACACGTTTTGCAGTTTCAGTGAATACAGTCAGATCGTTGCCTTGTGTATACTAAGCATTAGAAGCTGTAATTGATTGTAATTCCACAGAAATGTTCTTCTTAGCCAATTTTTATAGAATTGTAATGCTAGGAAATGAAATAGATGGTAATAGACATATGGAGCGCAAGCAGCCAAATAGTGCCGGTTGCTCTTTTCTTAAGCATATTAGCAGCGCTCTGTATAGCTGTAGGTTTGTGTTCTTTCGGGGAATTTGGCTGTGTTTTCCTGTTCCTCAGAGTTAGGAACGTTAAGCTACCAGAACTTCCAAAGTAGAAGATGACTTCTCTGCTCAGGCATGCATTAACCTTTTAATGCTCGCTGTGCATTTTGTGCAGTTTCTTAGGAAAATCGAGGGACATCGATGTGCAGTGTTGCAAGTCTTCAAGGGCATTCTGCTTCTAAATGTATTTGTTTTGTGTTTCATCCAATGATTTACTTTTCTCATACATTTAATATTGTATTGTTAATTAATGTTACCACAGAATAACAATGTGGTCCTTTTGCTGATGTAATAAATCAGCCTGTGTGGTAGTAGTGCTCTGATACCGTTCTGACTTGGAGATAGGAATTATGTGAAAAACTTGTGAAAAGATAATATATGGGAAAAAACCCCAGTTTTTGCTAAATCAACATGAGCTAAATGGCTGGTAAGACTGATTTTTGTTGGCGCTAGTGTGAAATGTTGTATCTGCACCTTGCAGATACTTTCAGGGAGTCAAATCTGGATACCTTGTTGATATGTGAAATTTTTGATACAAGTTGTGCAACAGTCATCTTAGCTCTAGGTGGGTCCATAACAGCTACCTGCAGCCTTAGTCAAAGAACTTTGTGGCTAAAAGCACTGGTTGAAACATTAAACTTTTTTTTTTTTTTTTTTTTTGGATTTGGAATCCTCCGACATGCTTGATTTGTGAGACCCTTAATCTGCCAAAGAGGCAGGTCAAGCCAGTCTGCGAATTGCTGAGCCTCTGCAGGTCCCGGTGTAGTTGCTTGTGCTGTTTACGCTTCAGGCAGGCCCTGGAAGCACTGTGGGTTAAAAGGTAACGTTAGTCTGAACTCAGAATTACGTCCTTTCAGTAAACTAAGATGTGGTGCTTTATACTCGCCAGCGTAGGATACTTGGTGCTGCGCTGGGCTCTAATGGGAGTCAAACAGGGTACAGAGTTTTCTTGTAATTTTTTAAAAAAGAGATAGTCGTTGAAATGGATTCTCTGTGTTATCAGTGAAGCATTAAAATGATAGATTATGGTCTTCAGATCTTTTACTACTTTAATTTATCAAACGTACTTGTGGATTGTGTACAGAATGTGAAGTGTTAATATCACGGCTAGAAAAGCTCCCTCTTTCTTGTTAACATGGCAGCGTAATAAATCTGCCCACCGAAATGGCTTTTATTAATTATGGAATTCCGGATTCCACCGCCGCCTGCTTTTTTGGGAGTAAATTCCTCTCCCCTCCGCGTCTGATCGCGAAGCCTAATTCTGGGCAGGACCGCGGGGAGTCCGGGGCCGAGCCGGGAGAGCGGCTGTGCGGGACCCGGCGCGGCCGGTGCCCGGAGGGAGGGGGAAAAGGGGCGGGCGGAGGCGGCGGCTGCTCCGCGCAGCCCCGCGCAGCGTTGCGCGCCCCGCGCCGCCCTACCCTGCGCTGCGCGCCCGCGGCGGTAGGTGGCAGCAGATTTTCATGGCACGGGAGGAGGCCGAGCTCGTTCCCCTTCCCCCTTCCCCTTCTCGGCGCCGCTTCTGCCGCTTTTCCAGGAGAGGGAGTCCTTACCCAACCGATGAGCAGCGGGCCTGCCCGGCCTTTTCTCTCCCGGGTGGTGGCAACCAGAGGAATAAAGTGTCTTTTGTCTGTAGTCTGCTTGAGGGCTCCCCCCCCGTCCTCTCCCCCAGCTTAGTCCAGTAAACAAACTGCCTTAAAATTCATAACGTGAAAGATGGCCTGAAACTCACTTGAAGTGAGTTGGAATAAACCGGCAGCGGACCACGGAGGGATTGTTTACTTTCAATCCTTGCAAATACCATAACCTTTTTTGGATAAGAACATCTCTGTTAGCACCCCTTAAACAAAAAAAACACCACCTTAGTGGTAGAAAATGCTAACTGCTTGATTTTCTTTGTTTACTTAGGCCATGCTTGCCTTTCCGGGAACAGTAAGAGGGCTGATTTTTTAAAAAGGTGATTGTAAGTCATATTCTGTACAGCGCTCTACTTGATTATTCGCTCTGTTCTGGATTTGTACTATACTGCCATTAGATCTTACAATAATGTTCTAC
Source organism: Hypotaenidia okinawae (assembly GCA_027925045.1). Taxonomy (NCBI): domain Eukaryota; kingdom Metazoa; phylum Chordata; class Aves; order Gruiformes; family Rallidae; genus Hypotaenidia; species Hypotaenidia okinawae. Next base: position 36,831,348 of record BSDF01000002.1, on the reverse strand, counting down.
TCTGCAAATTTTTAAGGTTCAAATAAAGTTTAATTGTTTGCAAACTGTTATGATGCTAATAATTCAACAGCCTGCTGTGTTACTAATGAAATTACTTTGTTATGATTAATTTGGAAAATAGTGTGTTGATTGTAGTAATTAAGCACAACAAGGTGAAGTAAATGATTCTAATGCCATCTGGCCTCCAGACTGAATGAAGAAATGAAATGGGGCTGTCATTTGAATTTATTCAGAGAAGTAAGGGTAATACAAGTGCTTTTTATAGCAGAGGCACCCGGATATAATCATGCCACTCCCCGGTATTTTTTCATGTACTTCTATATACAGATAACCGGTTCACATATTTTTCCAGCTCCTAGGTAGGATATGTCTCTTTGTGCATACTGCCACTAATTACATGTACTGATGGTTCCGTATGCGCCAGTTCTTTCATCAGAGAGATCTGTGGATAAGATTTAGAGAAGTGATGTGCATCAGCTTACCTTTTGCTCCTCTATTAATGATAAAAACTTTCTTGGACTGGAATTAAGCTGAATGTTAATGCTAATTAAGATCCCATCCTATATGCAGAGTTGAATGCATAAGCTGCTCTTTTTGGCTCTGCAGTCTGAGTATGACACAGCAGTAGAAGGAGGGTAAAGTATAACCTTTTAGAACCTGATCTAGAGACTATTGAAACGGAGAAGGTATTGAATTTGTTTGCATCGGGCTCTCAGAATGGGAACTCAAAAATCAGGCAATACAATTTCAAAATGCCTTTTGCTGAATACTCTTTGTCCTCCTTCCGAGACGTGCAATTATTTCCGTACCCTGAACTAAACAAAAGAAAGGTGCTGTCTTCAATACAGCCAAACGATAGAAATCTCTTTTTCTATCTCAGTTAAAGCAAAATTAAGTTGTGGCTGTAGATCAGAGTCCTGGCTTGATAAAGTTCAAGGATCTGTAGAAAAGCTGTAAAATATTAAAATGTGTGATGAAAGTACCCAGGTAGATGACAATGGCATGCTCTTCAGCTGCACAAGCCATTTGATATTTCTCTCATCTCTCTCCCTCAAGTTGATGAAAAATTTATTAGTATGTAACTGTGGGAATAAGCATATGCATGGAAACCTTATAAACAACTTTCCACTTTACATAGCACAATGTACTGATAAACTCTAAGACCTTCACTTACGAGGGCTTCTCTGAAGCTGGCATTTCTCAGACAAGTGTCTGCTTAATTCCATTTTTATTTAGAAAAACTGACACTGAGCTCAGTGAAGAGTGCTCAGCCAAATCCGCATCTCTTAGAATTCATTTCCTGCCCAGCATCCCGTGTCTTACTGTGAGGGACCAGCACCAAACAACTTCAAGCTGTGGATTTAAAATTGTGGATTCAACCTAGGTGTAAGCATGGTATTTAATGCTTCTGGGATGAATGTGTGACTTGGCTGGTCTATCCTTCTTACAGAAAGAAGTAAAAGGAGGGGGGGCATGACAAGATACTGACAGGATGTGCAGGTCAAAGGGATAGGATGTTGCTTTTCTCATCTAGCTATGTTGTGACAAGGAATATATATATATTCCTCCTCTCCCCCCCGCCCCCTTTACATTGTAAAGCAGATCAGACAATGATAAGCCACAAATTGTTATATCATAGCCTTTTATGGATTTGTTTAGGATGGACTTTGTAATGGGATCTAGGGCATTCTGCTTCTGCTGCCTGGAATTTTCCTTAATCCAAACTACCACACAGAGAAATTCATAGGGAGCTGGATTCAAGGCAAAGCAGAGGGAAAAAACCCTCTGCACCTGAAAGCTATGCCAACGTGAAACAAATTTAAAACTGGGAATGTCAGCTTCTTCCCAGCCTTTTGGGAGGAACAAGTATTTTAGTGGTGCGTGGGAGAATGAAGTACAACAGTGCAGGCGGTCTGAGAAGAGCTGTTGGTAGATGAAGAAGCAGATAGTTTCAAATGCCACTGAAAATCAATCTATCTCTATTAATTTTCTGCTGTAGCAAACTGATGTGTTGGAGCTCTTATCCTAAAGTAGCCTCAATGTCTCACAACCAGTAGAACAAACTTCCTTTCATCTTCTACTGTAAAGCAAGTGCTACTCTATAAAGATATTTGATGGCTAACGAGCATTTTACAGCAAGACTTTAAAGTTTATGCTGTGAGATGAAAAAAAAAATAAAAATTCCACATTCAGTTACAGTGGGAGGATTTATGTTGGCAGAATGGAATTACCAGTTTGGCCACTTCCAGTTTGCCCTGATTTCTTGCATATTTGCAAATAGCACCATGGGATTTTAACTTTACACCTCACGCCAGGGTACGTAGCACCACAGAACTGACCCCCATGCAGAACTGCCTGGTGTAAAGGAGAGAAAAACTTATTACACAGGATCATTATCGATCCTTCAAATGCCAGCAGCGTGTAAGTGTGCCGTGGCAGTCTCCCACCCAAGAGCTGATGTGGCCCAGTGCTGCTTTTTAATAGCCAAGCCTAATAGGGTCAGTGTGAGAAGAGCAGAGTGCAGTGTGACAGACGTGGGCAACCTGGTTCATTCATTGGTGGTCTTCAGCCTCTGAGACTTGGTTTGGTTTAGAAGGGGAAAGATGAAATCTGCAACCAGTCAAGTGGCATCTGGGAAGCAGGGGGCCCTTCCTACTTTGCTGCTGCTCTCTTCTGAGAGGGAGGACCGCCATTCCTTCCTTATATTTAAATTAAAAGCAGCCAGGCATGAACGCATGCGGATGAGTGGGACGGAGTGAGTTTTATTACATGGTCGCTTGCAATCCTGTTTTGATGCTGGTTTCTCCTTTCTAAAAGGTGCTTATGTTTGCTTGCTCATAAAAGGCACACTACCTTTGCTATAGAAAAATAGTATTTCTAGTTTTTAAAAAATTCCCAGTTGTGTAAAAGGCTTTATTCTATTAACCTCTCTTCCTATGTTTCCCATTGTGATGGTACTCTTAGTGCACTATGTTGGGTCCCTCTTGTCAAAATCTGTGTCTTTTGTGGCACTGATTTTTGTTTGCTCAAACCAAGAAAGTACTACAGGTTCTTTTTTTTTTTTTTTTTTTTTGCAACACCTTTCCTCCCCATTTTCAAGCTAATTTTGTACTTAGTTTTAAGGTATTAGACCACAATGGAAGGGGGTTGGGTAATCTATCCATCTAGATTTCCACTACTTAATGCGGATTGCCTGTTTTTTTCTTACCAAATAAGAGGTCTGTTTTGGAAGGTCTGTGAACTAACCAGCATCCTATGTGTTTGTTCTTTTCTGCTTCTGAGACTGGCACATTATAGCTGATGTGGGTACTTAACCGCTTCTAGACTGAGATTACCTATTCAGCTACTCGCTTATGAGAACCACCCAAGGTCACCCATAGGTCACTATTGAATTGTGACCAGAATTTCCTTCCCTCTAATATATCTAGTGCTGCTTTGAAGGCAGTGTTCAGGAAACAACTGTCTTGATGAGCTTGTAAATTTTCAGGAGGTGAGTGAAACTTCAAAATGCAGAGGCATCATCCAGAGTAATCTCGCCTGCTAAGCCATGGTTATGACTTGCGCTTCTGTAAATACTCTTGTCTTCTCTGTTCTCCTGCATCCATTTGCTTACACAAAGTTATGAAGAGGAGAACATGTACCATGAAGTGTCTTCTTGAAACATCAGGTTTTTACAGGATTAGGTCAAACTGATGTTTCAGGTGCTGGCCAAGGAAGTGCCTGTGTGAGTGTGAACCTCAATCAGTACCAATGGCGGTTTGTGTCAGACTTCGGCAAGCGATGGAGAACGACGACTTGCCTGGCTGGCCTTTTGCTGAGAACTGATCCTTACTTGTCTCTAATCAATGCTATCTCAGGCCCTTCAGCTGCAGTGTTGCTACCACAACATTTATAACGAATTCAGTGAGCAGTTTATGCAGGTGTTTGTCCGTCAGGTGTGGATCTGGGCTTTGAATTACAGCCTGGTCTGACAGGACAATGTACGAAGCCACGATGTGGGTATCCCATTGCGTTCCTGTTTGCATGTCCTCAGACAAGCCAATGACTCCAAGAAGAATATGTGGACCACAAAAGGATTTCATCATGCCCACTTCCCTGAACGGTAAAGAAAGGATTGTCTTTCAGAGGAATTCTGTTTTGCACGTTCTGGTTGATGTTGTCCCTGATAAGGAGGCCTTTGTGCGAAACACCCCTGATCAGACATCGTAACATCTGAAACGTGGGGAGTATGTGTTACAGTAATTCAGTCTAAAACTGACCAGAGTGACTCACAGGGATCATTGAACAGAGTTCTGACCTCCTATTGAGAGCATATTTATTTCATTTGGTAAACAGTGTTTGATTATGAATTAATTGTGGTAATTCAGACAATTATTTCAATAATTTTCTCTGGTTAACACTAAGAGTAGACGTACTGTTTGGTAAATGTATTAACTGAAATCACAGTACCTATTCAGACTACATTCATCATAATACTTATTAGCGTCTGTCCTTCCTATGTCTGTGGGCTCTTCAATGTTCTGCTCATTGTAAGTGTTGTCATTTCTGCTGGTGTTACAGAAAAAAATTGAAATGTAGGCAGTTGTCAATGACACAAACATCTTCTGTCTTTTCCACTGTCTGCTTCTTGAAAACAGAGTCTGTTCTGCATGTGAAGTCTGAAGCAAGGGAATTTAGCCATGTGACTACTCCTTAACCTGAATGAAGCTTATGTAGGTAATTCTTAATTTGAGGGCACAGTATGAACTCCTTATTGACAGTAGTAAATATTCAGTCACGTAGTTCCCTAGACTTCTTTGGAAGTGCTCCTGAGACTTCTTACTCATGTGAAACACAGGATTTTAAATCAAGTTGTTAGTGTTGCAGAAAGTTAATATTTATGTTTTAAAGGATACCTGTAGCTGTGAGTTAGCCACATGAATATAGTATGCCAATTTATCTATGAAATACTTATTTATGTTCAGAATCATTCTGTGTCCAGCATTTAACAGATCTGGGGGGCTATTACTAATAGAAAGCAAATGGCTTTGGTGGTTTTGATCTGCAGTTGCCCAGAGATCTCCTTGATGTAAAGTAGTTGTTGTAACCAGATGGAAGTATTTTATGCACTGCTCATTCTGAACGCCCGGTTCACACACCGATGGTCTGTAGAGCCTGGACTGAGGTCTGATTGATTATGCCAGGATTAATGGGGACTTACTCTTCCAAAAACATGGCAGGTATGCCAGCTGTACGCCACTGTGGTGAAAAGTTGTCTTTGACCCCGTCTGTTTCATTGTCCCCTCTCTTTTGCTACCAGATCTAAATTGTATAGGTATTATTACTGTCTTCAGCAACCTTATTATAGACAGCTGTCAATGGCAGACGAATGCTTTGGCTGTGCCTCTATCCTTTCAGCCAACGAGTAAGTGTATAATAATGAGGATTTATCTTGTTATATGGGTATACTGACACAGAATTATAACATCTGTATATGGGCCACTGACAGTCCCCATGTCTCCCAGTATATTCTATTTTCTCTAGGCCAAATTTATTGCTCTCATAATTAAGTCCAATCCTGAGGACTTAATGGAGTTGCACGTTCTGAAGGTAGCAGGAAATATGGCTCTCACCTCGTGAGAGGAGCCTGTGCCATGTCAGCCCCGGTCTGTCTGGGGTTTAATCCCACCCCTTCCCAATGAAGGGTGGGTGACACAGGGCATAGCTCAAAGCTTTAGAAGAAATTCCAAATTGGTCATTTAAACATGCGCTCCATCTCCCCTTAAGAACGCCTGAGTGACCTTTTGTTTGCAGGAAGGCTTACATCCCTAGTTTGCTAAGTGGGATCATGTTAATCATTGGATGTCATCAAGAAACAACAGGCTTACATTGCTCCCAGGTAGAGGCAGATTAGGCAGAAGGTGAAGCTTTCCAACGGTGAGGGCAGTGAAGTGTTGGGGTTGGTTGCCCGGGGAGCTTCTGTGATTTCCATTTCTGGAGGATTTGGAGAACCCGCAGGGGATGGATTCACCTGCTGGGAATGACTGAACCACAGCAATTCCTGCCTTGGGGTTGGGGCACGTGCTAAATGACCTCCTAAGATCTGTTCCAGGCCAGTTTCCTGCAATTCTGTAAGTCAGTGGTGAGCTGACACCGCTCTGAAATGGCAGATTAAATACAAGTCCAGTCTTAATTGTTCTTTGCCTGGTATACTAAAAAGGCCACGGTTCTGTGGGGTCACACATTCCTCTTCCCCTTGCAACTTCTGAGCAGCAACCCAGTTGACTATTTCCTGCCCATCAAGCACGTTTGTCCATTACCTCAGTAATTAATTTGGGCCGTAATCAGCATTTTAAAAAAAGAGAATAAAAAGCTTCTTTCAAGTAGGATATGCCTTGCTTTGCTTTAAAGCATGTTTGGTGGCACCAGATATTCAACTGATTTTGAGTATGTGCAACGCTATGCTGATCTAATTGCCATGGGAAGCATTCCACTCATGCATTTTTAAGCAAAATACCCACAATTTCAAATTGCAGCCATTTATTCACTTCAGGTAGTTAATTTTTAGTTACCACTTTGGTGTCTATATGTCTTAGAGAACAGAGAAAAAGATGAAAATAATCTTCAGTTTTGTCTGGTGTTTCTTTCCCCTCTTCTGAGAACAGAAAGGGATTTTTCCAGAGTCCGCTCAAATAAATAGAAACATTCTCATCCTTAGAACAGACTTTGGATCGGGTCTACCCATAAGGATAGTCCTTTTTTCTTTTTTTTTTTCCTTCTTTTTTTTTTTCTCCCACTGATGCTCTTTAATTGAATGTATGACATATATTTAATCCTGCCAGGATTCTTTATCTCTATGAGAAGTCCTTTTAATTCTCTGTGTAAGAAAGTGTTCTGTGATGTGGCTACCTGATTTTATTGAAACTCACATGTCAGGAAAAAAAAAATTATTGCCTTCCCTGTCAAAACTGACAGTAATTACGAGACCAAATATATAGCTGTGATTGACTTGTAAAACTAAATCTGTAATATTTCAAGTTTGTAAGTTGACTCGTGCAGCTTTCAGGAAATACAACCCAGTATTTTCTTTGCAAACTGACATCTCTTTATCCATTTCTTTTATCATCTTTGTTTTTTATTTGTGAGGGCGGGGAGTAGTCAGCGTTTATCTAGAACGTGCTGGGTGGCATTTAACAAGCCTGCTTCTGGGGAAAAATAGCATCCTCTCTAGCTAAACCGCAGCTAAAGGGAAGTCGAGAAGGTTTAAGCACTCGGTTCCTTTTACGTGCTCCTCTTTACACATAATCTCTCAGCAATAAATACTGCATATTGATTACTTAATTGTAATGGAAGCATACTTGGGCAGGAGCAACGTTATAGCCTATTTACTGCCTTCATTTTTAAAGAGTTTTTAAAATTTAAAATGGGTATTGCACTAAATGCAGCACTGTGCTCTCCCGTGCAGAACTCCATGTAGCAGGACTTTCTCACCCAGGCTGCGTTACGGGAGAGCCCTTTCTGTTCCAGCTGCCTTCCTTTCTCTTACCTTTGTAAACCCAGGAAAAAAATCTGTAATTGGTGTTTAGCCTCTCTCAGCATGTGTGAAATTCACTTCAGATCAAACAAATGGTTTTAGATTGATTAGTGGAAAAGCCCCCAAATAGGGTTCTGCAGAGAATTTAGATTTCTCCAGACTAAGTATAAAAGTTTTCACGTGGTTGTTTGCCTACAGAGATCAAACATGTGCAAAGGTTTCCTGGTTAATTATGAACCTTTCTGAGGGCTCGTAGTAAAAACTGGTCCTTCTTTGGCTGAAGGGAAAAAAAAAAAGGGCACCTACACATGAAATAAATGTGTAAAACCCAAATGCTGGCTTAAAAGGCTTCCTAAAGGTGAACTGACAGCATTTCCTGCGGGGAGGAAAAAAAGTCAAAAGAAGATACATCTTAAATATCACTTAGTCATTTAGCTGGAGTGGAAAAAATTGAATATTTGCAGCCACATATATTAATATATATTGAAGTAATATATATTAACAGCTACAAAGAGGCACTTGGAAGTGGCACCCACAGTGTTGTGTATTGTTTCAAGTGTACAATACCGGGTTATTTTGGAACAGAAAAGACAAAGAAGTTTCCTTTTCAGGAGAAAATATTCTCCCCTTTACTTTGCTGTTTCTGGGTTATTGGGTATTTGGATGAAATTGCTCTTGTGCTTTTAATTTCTCTTTCTCTCTCTTTCTTTCTTTCTTTTCTTTCTTTTTTTTTTTTTTTTAATTTTAAATCCAAGCCAGTGAAGCAAAGCCTGGGAAGTAATAATTTCTTTGAATCTTAATGCAGTCTGTCTTCTTAATGAGCCTCCTGCACTGCCCTGAAAACAGCCCTTTACAAATAAACATGCTGGAAGTGATTTAGCCACAATGTCCAGACTGTGTAAACATCTAATTATTACAATAAAATTGTCAATAAATATACATTACTGCTCCCTTCTCAAACGTTAACCAACTTTCCCTTTGCTTGATAAAAAGGTATAAATTGTGTTTTTATGTCTCAGTGGGTTTTGTTTTCATTACCCTGCTTGCTGCTCTCCAGACAAAAGAACGCAGCCTAATGTCTGAGTTATTCCTGGATGCTGAAAACTCCTACAGTTGTTTATTAACGCAAAGTGTGATGTTTCCTTTCACAGCAAAATGAACTCAGAGCTTTCGCGATCTGATGTTTAGTCACGGCACCTTCCACCCTCCCTCACCCCCCCAAAAAAAAGGGCTATAAAACCTGGCATTGCAGTTGCTGTAACTGTGGGATAGGCGGGCGATTGAACCCCACATATTAGAGGGAGGAAAGGACATTATGCTGCCTTAGGACCGAGAGAGAAGATGGGAAACCAGGGTAATTTCCTCAAGAATATGAGGTCCCGCTTTCCGAATTGTGGCATCGTGTTGACCATAAATGTGGCAGCAGCTTCCCACCCCCCTGCCCTCCTCCCCCCGCCCCATACGTAGCCCCTTTTCGCGTTTCTTATATAACTGGAACATTAACATTAGAAAAGCAGAGCGATATTGAATCCTAATGAGGTCTGGCCTATATGCTCCGGCAGGAGAAGAATGA
>BSDF01000002.1:35327262-35547262 GCA_027925045.1 Hypotaenidia okinawae | reverse complement strand
TCTGAGTAGGACTAAACTCTGCTCCACCCTAGGTTCAACCTCTCTGATGTTTTAAAATGCGTGTTTGTTTTTTTTTCTTGACCAGAACATCTGTTGATAGCTGGGGTTTTTGAGGAAATGTTAATGCTCACTCTCTTTCTCCTGGAATAGGTCTGGTTTTTCTAAATCCCTGTGACACCCATCAGTCTGCTGAAACAGAGGTGCTGCAAAGAGAAGGGAGGAGGAGGATGGGAGCAGGAACGTATCCCACCACTCCCTTCCTGGAGACAACTGCAGCTTCTTCTGGCTCAATAGAGCAATAGCTTGGGAAGTGTGGCACATCAGAGTGTAGTATGTATTTCTGGTCTTATTTTTGAAGAAAACAGGTATGGTTCAGCTGTCCTCAGCAGAAGGCTTTTCATTATATAAAGTGTAGTAACCCTACAAATGACAGCGCTCGGTTCCAAGTCCATGTCTCTTGAGGCAATCAACTCTTCCAGGGTCATCTCATCCCTGCCTGTCCCTCCCTTGCCATGCAAAAAAACACCGAACAGTGTTTTCAAACAGCAAACTTCCAAGGTGTCATGGGTGCTACCCTCTATAAAAAAGCAGTTCAAATTACCAAATACCCCCTTTGAGATGGGTTTCCCTCTCCACACAGGGAGGCTGTGTCGCCGCGATGATCTGGGCTGGATTAGCAGAGGATGAGGAGAACAAGTCTGACGGCTCCACACCTCAGGGCTTTCACTCCTGAGCTGAGACACTGTTTTGTGCTGTGACTTCTGCACCCCGTTCAGCCACCGCACTGTGTGATGTTAAGCAAAACCACTGACCCTCCAAGCATTTAAGATAGCCCCCATGCAAGGCATGTGTTTTTACATTAATTAAGCCCATTTCTGTGTTAATTTTTCTGGCAGAAGCACGAAGTGGAGGCGTGTCTCAGGAGAGCTCTCTGTGCTGTTTGGGTGCTGTGAAGGCACCGTTGTTGCCTTCACAGGTTTGGAAACATTCTTGTTGCTTGCAGGTGACTTGAGCAGAGGTGGTCCACTTTAGTGACTGGGTGGGGAAGTCTGCAGGAGCAGCGCGGTTCCGGAGGTGTAACTGGGATGGTTTACAAACACAAAGTTATTCAGGTGTTTGAGTGACAGGAGAATGATGCACATCACAGGGATCCTACAAAAGAACCTCTCCAGCTTGCTCCCTTTTGAGGGTAGGTCTGGGGGAACTTTTCTGCAGCACCTTCTGTTCTCTTACCCCTTCTCCCCTTGCCCTGTAAAGCATACAGAGGGAGGGTGCCCTGGGAAAGTGTCCCTGGAAACACCACCAATAGCTCGTGCCTCCTACCCTGCCAGGCTTTCTCTTCTCCTGGGACAGACCTCCAGTCACAACTGTCCAGCACTAGGTGTGTGTGTCGCAGTGATCCTTGTCCCGCGCAGGAGGAACATCTGGATCCTGCTCCCTGCCCTCCCTGCTCGTCCAGCTGTGCAATGCCAAGGGAGGAGCTGTGCTCCCTGCCAGTGTGAGCTTGTGAGCCACCTCCACATGTCACCCCATGATAAAACAATGGCTGTCTCCAGCAAAATCTGTGTCCTAAAGCTGAAACCCACTCCTTTCTGCAGCTTCTGGAGGAAAAAGTAACTCCCGGCTGCTGCTGCCATTGCAACCCACCACACTGGGAGGCTTGGCACAAGGGCAGGAGAGGGCTGTTAGTCTCTGGCTGAACTAAGAGCAGCTGTCGGTGGATCGAGCTCTGGGTTTCGCCACCCACCTTCCCCATCGGGACTGGTGAAATGGATACGGGGAGGTAACGGGGCTCCCAGAGCAGCGTCTCTGCTCGTCTCCCGCTGAGCCCGGCAAGCGGCAGAGAGGATTTCCACTCAAATACCTACCCAAATAGCTAAAATCATCCTCTGCGGCATGTGGAAATATAAACCCCCGTTTTCCCGCCTGCTAAAGCCACCTGCTGTTGTCTCCTCCTGCTTTCTACTTTTAGCTCATTAGTTCCACCGCGACTCCGCTGCGCCGTCCCGCCGCCCGCTACCGAAAGCACGGCGGGGGCAACCGACTGCATCAGCAGCTGCTGGAGCCGTTTGCTTCTGAAAAGCAGTGCGGACGGGCACCGGGTCCCCGCTGAACAGCAGCCCCCAGGGAAGAAGCAGCCCTGAAGCTCCGACAGCTCCAAACGCCACCGAGGTCTTTTTGTCACGGTCTCCTCTCTGACTTCTGAGTGAGAAAGATGAGCCTCCGTGGCTACAGCGATAATTTTATGAGTTGGCTTCTTAAATAGCAGCATGACAACTGCTCATTGAAGGGTGCCGTCGGCTTACTTTCCTGACGGTGATACCCGTGCAAAAACTCCCCATAATCTTCTATTAATCACCAGGAATGTGAGAGGGACTCTGAAGAGCTACCCAAGAATTTCCAAATCTTCACCAGGTGCATTAGATCAGGCTGAATCGAGGAAGGCTCCACTTTGATCCCCCTCCTTTGCCAGGAAGGTGGTCTCCCTCTCCAACATGAGAGAGAGTCATCTGACCCGGCATCGCCTTTCCACTCCAAACACCGCTCCTTCATGGCAAAAGATGGAAGTGTGATGTGGAAGGCAGGGTCAGGCAGACAAGATCTGCTGCACATCTGGTTGGGTGGCAAAAGCTGAACGGCATTTGTGGGCTTCTGCAGCGGGAAGAACAGCGAATGGACCAGAAGTGGAGAGAGAAGGGAGGTCCAAGGAAGGGATTGCTCATTGCTTTCCTAAATTGTACTGGAACATGGGTGAGGAGAGGGGAAAACAAGTTGCAGGGCTGAGGGTGGCCGTGCAAGCTGGAAAATTCAGAAGTAGCTCAGGAAGTTACTGAAGGAGCCAAAAAGGGAAAGGGAAAAGGGACAAGAGAAGGGGAAAGAGAGGGAAGGGAAGGGAAGGGAAGGGAAGGGAAGGGAAGGGAAGGGAAGGGAAGGGAAGGGAAGGGAAGGGAAGGGAAGGGAAGGGAAGGGAAGGGAAGGGAAGGGAAGGGAAGGGAAGGGGAAGGGAAGGGAAGGGAAGGGAAGGGAAGGGAAGGGAAGGGAAGGGAAGGGAAGGGAAGGGAAGGGAAGGGAAGGGAAGGGAAGGGAAGGGAAGGGAAGGGAAGGAAAGGGAAGGGAAGGGAAGGGAAGGGAGAAGGCATGCAGGGGACACGAAACAGAAGAATCTACAGAGCAACAGTTTGTAGAGAAAGAAGATTCTGGGACATGTCAGAGGAGCAGGTGGCTGTGAAAATTCTGAGACTACAGCCTGTGGAGGAGAGTCAGGCTGAGCAGGATGAAGATACAGAAAGCATTATGCTTGTCCAAGAAGTCGCTTCTGACAGTAGATGACACTGCCTGGAGCTTTCTGCTTGATCCACTTGCCACAACCAGAGCTAAGACTTCCTTACCTGCCAAGCCCTCTCAGTGTCCCTCGCCCCCCCACAGCACTGAGAACCAAGTCACTTCCTCACCTCCAGCCACAGTGAAGTTTCTTACAAAAGGAAGTAGGTCTGTGATGAATCCGTGTATATGGTATCTTTCTGAGTACAGACTGTTCACATTTGAGTCAATAACCATGGAACTTGCAAAATTTCAAAGGAGCAGAGAGGAGAAGGTGTGGCTTACAGCCCTGGATGGTTTGCAACAGTAAAGAAGCAGAACTTCAGTTTCGGAGAGCTACAGAAATACTTGTCTCTTTCTTCTTGCCTCCAAGACCTTGTTTTTCTTCTGGACTCAGACAACTCTTTAGTTACTGAGTGAACAATATGGATTTTTCACTACTGCTCCCCCACACACACCCTTTTTTTTTCCTTTCCTTTATGCTGGCATGAATTCGCTCTTCCTGTCAGACATCGGTTATTGCAAACCCACAAAGATCTCATCTGCTTTTAACTTCCTCCTCTCGGCTCAGGGTCTGCACTGCTTCTTCTCCAGCATAGTGCCAATTTCTTGCCAGAAAGCGGCTCTGCTGTAGCTAGTGTCTGCCTGAGCCTGAGAGCATGCTGTCCCCAGCTTTTCCGTCGGCGGCAGCTCTCTGAGCCCACAGCCTCTCCACCCAAACCTCTGGTGAGATGTTACCACCACTGGAGTCCTACTCATAGGAGATCAGTCATCAAAGCAGAGCTGTAAAACATCCAAGAGCTGTTTTTGAAGAACAATCCCCTGAAGGGGCTGCTCAAACGTGTTATATTGAACCAGTCTTTCACTGCTCCTCTGTGCTTCCTCTTCTCTACTCTCTCCAAAACCCCAATTTGAACGCATAGGGTTGTCCCTAGAGCAGCAGTGAGGCTCCAGCAAACCCTGACCTTCACCAAATCTGTTCTCAGAGGCAAGTGGGAGCGCTGCAACCAAGGAAACCTACAGCTTCTCCCCACAGCTCACTGCCTAAAGCACGGTTGTGTTTGTGCTGATGGGAACAAGTGCTGCACCAGCTACTGTGCAGGAGAAGTCTACAAGTGGGGTACGGGTAGAAGGCAGTGCCCTGCACAGGGCTACCCAGGAAAGAACCGTCCATAGAGATCCTGACACAAGTCTTTACTTTCTGACCTCATCCTTCTGGTGAGGGTCAGGGTGGCAGGAGGATAAAAATTCTGCCATGGGACACGTGTAATGACTCACAACAGGACTGAAGCAAAGCACCCCTCAAGGAGGCACAAAATGCCATTCAGGAAGGAGGAGAGGAGATGGGGGCAGGTGGAGAGACCTTGGAGACAGAGGAGAGTAGCTGGGGAAAGAAAATTGGGTGGGACCTTAAGGTCAATAGTTGAAAAGGGAAGCAGGGTGGGAAAAAAGCAAACAACCAGCAAGCAGATGAAACAGGAATGATGTGGCCACGAGTTGGGCAAAGGAGAGTAGAGGCTGGGTATGAAAACAGGCAGCACCGGAGGTTTGTGGCACTTCTGTGTAAATACATATCAGGCTTCACAACTAGCTGCCTGTGTCGAGCAGCAAGGATCCTGTTGCCCTGAAAACGTGAATGTGAAGGCATCAGGGAGGATAGGACCTTATTTTATGAACAAGGAAAAAAAAAAAAAAGAGATGCTGAACAGGTCTGCAGTGACTGTGCCAGTACCTCGGGTGTGTTGGATCCACCTCCCACAAGGTGCTTTGTTGTCTGTTTTAGTGCTTGCTGCTCCTTTCCCTTTGGCTTTTGCTGGAGGAAAAGGAAACACCCTGGAGACCATTGCCTGGGACACCGGTCTTCATAAGATGAGATTTACCTATAGCACTTGGGAGGGATGGTGTGTTCTGTCTATGCAGGGATGCAAAATCCACCACCTTGGGAACCTCACATGCACACGCTCTTCCTCTGGCTCCGCTATCATCCCTTCAACACCACAGCCAAAGAAAATAAGAGAAGCCAGCACCCCTGCTAGGGGCATATGTCTGAATAGGCACAAGCGTAATAATGTCCCTATTTAAATACGCATAGAGCCAATTGTGAATTGTTAATGTAAAGCACGCACATGCAAAGACGTTTTGGGGTGGCTTGGCTTTCCCTTGGTGGTGGGGTTAGGGCACCTTCCGTGAGGTCAAGGCAGAGGAAAATACTGGTGTCTCCCCTTCTCCCGCTGCTTTGAAACCCGGATCTCTGTTGTTTTTATCCCCGGTCTTTTGTGGCTACTGCAAAGGAGCATCGTCCAGAAGGCACCGTGTGCTTGTTCTCCAGTGGCTCCTGCCCTCCCGGCCCTTTTCCAGCCGGGGGCCCCCCGCCGCAATCTGCCAGCCCTCCCCGGCCCCGGCGCGGGCAGCCGGTGTGGGCAGGGGCTGGGGGCGGGGGGAAGGGGCCGGGGAAGGATTTCGGTGGGGTGTGAAGGGACACCGGCCTGGCGAGGGGGGAGGGGAAAGCAGCAGGCAGCTGAGTAAGGAGGGGAGGCGGGGGGTGGGGTGTGTGCTTCGGGGGCCGCGCCGCCGCCTCCCGGGGGCGGGGGGGGGGCTCCTCGTGCCAGCGCTCACGCCGCTGCCCCGCGGGGGAGCCGGCCGGCCGCCAGCCCCGGGCCGCCTGCAGCCCGCGGGGGCCGCAGCAAGCCCCACCGGCCATTTTTTGAAGGGAGGGCTCCCTCGGCTTTGTCTGGGTGGCCGGCGGGAGGGCGGCGCGCCCCGCGCTCCTCGGCCATGTGCGGCTTGAAGCTGCGGGCGAGGCAGCGCTATGGGGGAGCCCGGGGGGCGTCAGGGGGGATTCCTCCCACCCCCTTCAGCCCCCCCGCGGCTTTTCTGCACATCCACGCCTGCGGGCTGAGCCTCACACGTTACTGCAGTGCGTGAATCCCCCTGCAATCCGACTTCCCCTAGCATCCGACTGAGGGGAAGGCAGCCCGCAGGCCAGACCGTGAAGCGTCCGACGACCCCGAAGCCATGAGGCCACCTTTGCCCCCCTTCCCCTCCCGCCCCCAGCAGCCCCGCTCCCCCGCCGCTCCCCCTCACCCACCGCTCCCGCTTTCCCTGAGGAGTCGGGAGCGGCGTCAGCGCTCGGTACGTGCCGGTGCAGCTCTGCCCCCTCCACCCCAGCCCTGCCCAAGCCCGAAAGATGTCTGCCCCGCTCAGCCTCCCCAGGCAGCCGGTCCCCCGACGCTTTGGCAGGTTTCTTAATTACTCGTTAGGAGGCAACTGTTGCTCTCAAATGGGAAAAGGAGAAGGGGAGAGCGTCACCTATGAACTGTAAAAGCCTCCCCGCTCGGTTTTTGGGTGCGTGAGAGGGTCCTTGCAGTCACCTCCCCACCTACTCAGCTGGAGGTGGGTGAGTTCGGTTCACCCCAAAGTTTTCCGTGCAGACGCCCGGCTCGCGGGGGGACGGTGCCTAGGTACAGCCGAGTTCCACTACTGCCCTGCACCTATCTGTTGGACTGGCCGTGTGTCTGCGGGACTCGTTTTATGGGCTTGTAAATGCCATTAAATCTGCTGGGGTTTAGCAGGTAGTGCACGTTTCTACCCAGCCTCTGGTCAGGGACTTCCACAGTAAACCAGGAATATAGAAAATTCACACTTTGGAGGTAAAATGGTGCACCTGGAGCCACCTACCACCCACGGTACCAGTGTGGATTTGACTCCATTGGTGGGGCATGGCTGCTCTTTCTAAAAGAAACCCAGCATGATGAGTGGAAAAAGGGTCATTTCCCCCATTCCCAAAGGACAGTTCTCCTGACCACAGGCAGGTGTTTTGGGATGTGTCAAAGAAGAGGCAGCATTTCATCTGTGATGCTAATGAGCCGTACTGACCACTGTTGCTCTATTTTTCCTCTAGGACTTGGTGGCTCCAGTCAAAGGCAGCCCCACCATGTCCATCCAGGGTATTTCTTACACTCTTATGCTGTTGAGTTTTTGTTTGTTTTGTTTTGTTTTTCCTTGAGAACAGTTGAATTTCTTAAAAAAAAAAAAGAGAAAGAGGAGAGAGAAACTTGCTCAAACAGAACACATTCTAATTTTAGGACAACTCCTTACTGTTAATAGAGAACATTAGCCAGATCTGAAAGGGGTTTATGATTTTGTGTTAATATTTTTCTCTTTATGTGCTGTTTTCTGTTTAATTTATTTAGATGAGGACAAGAGTTTAAAATAAGAACTAACCACACTGCAGGTTCTCACTCCAAGGCAAGGAAAGGTTTTTTTCATCTGTCACTTGGGTAATCATTGATGGTGATTTCTAATGCGGTGTTTTTTTCACATCTAAACCTTATTCCTGATTTATTTCAAGGATCATGTGAAAAAAAAGTTATGGAAAAGAAGGGATATCCTGGAAAGACTAAATGCTGTATTTCAGTATTTAATTGGAAGAAATGTTCATCTCTGACACAACAAAAGAACAAAGCACCCCTTTTGTTTATTGTTACTCTTTCTTGATTTCTCTTTAGATTATTTCTTAATTTTAGATGTACTTCTTCAAGTCTTAAGAGTGTTTTTACCCTTAAAGAAGAAGAACAACAGTAGTAACTGTAATAAAGATATGATCTATAAAGTTGGTTTTGATGAGAATAATTTTTTAAAAAATTTTCAGGAGAAGTGTTAGTAAAAATATTAGTAAATTCACACTTTATCAAGAACAAATTGATAGAGGAGAAGAACTCTACACTTACAAAACGTAATGTAGATTTAAAAGAAAATATGACCTACAGGAATTTAGAAATTCAACTGTTTGGGAGATAAACTCTGGATTTAGTACATATTCCTAATTTTTGAGTAGGGATTCTGCATGTATGATGTTTACAAGCAGAAATAGTCATTTGATAACAAGATCTCAAAGATGTTCAGTGTTTTCCACTGCTTGACCTACGACTTCAGAACTGCAGAGCAAGTCCTGGCTCGTTTTGCCCTTTCACCAGGCTCTGTGGAAGGTTTGAGATGAGACTACGTGTGCACAGATGTGACGTCTCACGCTATAGGTTTGCAAGGAGATGGCCAACATTAAAAAAAGAAAAAAAGAAAACAAACAAACAAAAAAGAACCAAACTCATACAACATTTTGTATGAGAATAAAACTCATCAATTGCAACTTTATTTGCAGCAGATGGAAACAGCGTGTGTCTGTGCAATAGGGTTCTTGTGGGGATTTCAGGTATAAAACCTCGTATCTTTTTCACTCTTTTTTTCCCCCTCATAATTTATAGACAAATCCAAATCCTCCCTTAGGCTACAGTTTGTCAAGTTTGGGGGTTTTTTTAATTTTTTTTTTTTTCCTTCTTTCCAAAACAGTTTGGAAGCTGCCTGGAAGCACGCATGGGGCAAAATGGCTTTTTTCCTTGCTGGGAAAGAGAGGGTTTGTCCCTCTATCCTAATAATTAAGACACCTGAACTTTGAAACTTGACATTTCACTGCTTCTTGTTGAAATACACCCAGGATCCACTTCGAAGTTAGTTTTGAACCTCTGCAAGTTACTTACAGGACATGGGGAAAACCATAAATTATCTTGACAGCATTTGTATCCAGAAAGCTGATCTGGTTTGTTCTGTTTCTTCAAAACCCAGGGTTTGAAAATCCCATTTGCAGCTCGGGAGCGTAACCTTTTAGCCAGGCCAGGGAAGAGATTTCCTAAGAAACTGAGCGGGCACCTGTTGGCCTTTGACTCAGCAGAACCAGAAAACACTTTTGTCTTATTCTTCCCACTGCTTAAACTCCCTCTGCCCACATTTTGTGCTCTCTCTCTCTCAGAGGAAATAACCACAACTTGGTGAAAACATATGCATATTCAAAACTAGCAGTGGCTGGGCTGGTTTGAGCTTCCTAAATCTTAAGGCAGCAATAAAAGTGTGCGATTGAAATTAAAAAATCAGAATATGGAAAAGTTACATTTAAATGAACAATTAGACTGTATCACTGATACCAAACACCCCCATTTATTCTTATCATCTCACAAATAAGGATTTCATTATTTTGGTTTTAAAAAAAAAAAAAAAAAAAGGCAAACAACAAAACTTTGCCACAGCTCCGTTTTTACAAAGTTGCCACTGCTGCAGGAAATTTACCTAGAATTTCCTGAATTTCAGGGCTTAATTAAAGCAACTTGAACACTCAATTCAATTAGGTTAACTTTATGTTTCGTTACCATTGGAACTGGTATGTGGCTTTTTTGTTTTGTTTTGTTAGGGAAAAAAAATTAAGACCATATTTGGGCTAGAACTGTATTTCAGTTCAAAATTGGGATTTCAGCACTGAGTATTAATGCTGGAAACTCACACATGGCTAAGACAAAGGGGTCCAAAGCGCAAAGGGGTACAAAGCACGTCTGAATTTTCCTGGATCCACCATTTAATGTATGAGAGTAGACTGAAACATGCAATTAACATTTTTTTTAATTTATTTTTTCACCCAAAGAAAGAAAACAAGCGAATTTTGCAGTTTCTTTGCTAAAGCAACTCTGACTGTGTTTTACATTGTTAACTTATGGCAAATAAGGTAGGCATTAACATTGCCTCTAGCTGTTGCCTATGAGAACGTTTCGCTGACTGTTTACATATAGGCTGGGGCTTTATCACAGGTCTGATGCAAGAAAGCTGAATTTTTTCTTTGGCCTCTGTGACCCCATTATGGTACTTTGTTAGCCTGGGCTCTGCGAGCTCAGCCTTGCTCCTACAGCTCGGCTACATGCTCGAACAATGGGCTCCCACCAGACTTGCAACAAATGGCTTCAAACTAGATTTGCAGACTTAGGTTTGTCTAAATATATCATTTTTTTCATGCTTCCCTACTTGGTTGTTGTTTGTTTGTTTTATTTCTTTTTAAAGCAAAACTTCAGTTTAAGTAGTACTTTAAAGGCATTTAAAAGCTCAGATAAACTGTTTACTGTCAGAAAAATTTACAGAAACCAAAAATATTTCTGAAAGAAAAACCTGAATCTGAAATTTGTAGAAACTCCTGCTTAGACTAAGATATATTTGTGTGCCTCCAGTTGTATCGAGGATTGCTCAATTGAGATGTAAATTGAGCTTTAAAACAGGAATTAATTAGCATGGAAGTAACGCTGTATGTATGCACTTTAATTTTGTCAGACTAAGTCTTGTATTTATTTTCACAGGCAGTGCCTTATGGGGACGCAGGGGATTTTTGTTTTACAGATCTCTCTTCTCCTACTTAAATACTTACTTTTGTAGAAGTTTTAGTTACTCAAGTCAGCCACTTTTTGGCAATAACTGGGCTGCACATAAAATGTTTCAAAAAAAAAAAAAACCAAGGTCAAACTTCGTTGACTAATTACCCGTCAGAGAACCGTAGGTTGGGGGCAGAAATACAGATATTTCCTTACACAAAAAGCCTGCCCCAGACATTTTATACTGACAATACCTACCCAAACAGACCTCTTGTAATCGAGGTTCCCTAGCATTCGGTACCTACCAACACAGACAATACATTAAGGTGCAGTTGCAAAGGAGAGCAGCTACATGGTATGGTTTTCTTGAGCAACACAAAAGCCTAAGCTGAATTTTTATTTTGAGCCAGATAAAGAATAACCGAACTGACCTAATGAAATTATTCAGATGTAAGCACTAGTGTCTGCAGGAGGAGCCAACAGCCCTGCAGCTCAGCCTTCAGCCTCACAGGTAGTTTAAAATTGCCATATACTCTGTAACCCACAGCCTCAACTTTTCACTCTGCTTCAGAAACAGAGCGGAAACAAAGACTCAACTGCATTTAACATTAGGTTGCTTTCTGGTCTCAGGAAAAAACAGTAAGTAGGAAGTGATAAAAATACATGCCATGTTGGGAAAACGTATTTTAAATGCAAACATTTGTGACCACGTTCTTCAAGGGATACATGCATTAATAGCCAATTTAAATAGCTGTTTTCGGGAATGTTACATCCAAATTGGAACACTTCTTCCTGAAGAAATATGTAAAAGATGTAACTAAAATCTAAACCAAACTATTGCCTGAACTGGAAGGTAATGAACTCTTATCAACCTCAGGCAACAGAATAAATATATTTTAAGATACTCAACCAATTAAAAAAAAAAACCAACCTATGAAACTTCAGCAGCTAGGAGCTCCAGTTTCACTTTAATAAAACAAAATAACTAATTTATATCCAAAACCAGATTTTTTTAATATTAAAACCAAAATGTTGCAGAGTTTCTTCAAAGGCCAGCATTACACCAGAACTGGGAGGAGGGGGGTGGGGTAAACCAACACAAAAGAGGTGGAGATTTTAAAAAAATTATTAATAAATATTGGCCACTAGGAAGGAACTCTGGGCATCAAAATCTAACCAGTACCAGGTATTAAAAAGCAAATTTAACACTCTTTCCCTATAACTTTATGATATGGAAGGTCCTGGGGCTGAAATCACCATAGACCTGCTAGCCGAAACCACCACTATCGTACCAGTAAGGCAAAACAGATTCTGGAGAGGAGAGTCTCATTGTTCTCGCCAAAGGGATTTCATGCTTGGGCTGCTGCCCCATTTTAGTCCTTTACTCGATTTTTTTTCTCCCCCTCCCTTGGCAAAAAAAAAAAAAAAAAAAAAAAAAAACCACAACCCAAAAACCAAGTCTCCTCTATCAAAGAAGGAGCAAACAAGAAAGATAATCCGATTTCTCCAAAATGTAAGAAAATAAACCAAAACCAAACCAAGCCGAAAAACCATCTGAACCGAGTTGAAACACACTTAACTAGTGAGAAACACTTTTACTTCTCTAATAATGCCTTAATTTTCAGTTCTCCGCTCCTTGTAAATGCCCCACAAAATATTTTGCAGCCAGAGGAAGCCATATTGGCAATTCTTCCTGTCACTTGATCAAATAAACTTCTGAATTTGCCTGGCTGCATTACACAGGATATATTTATATTTTCTCTACATTCTCTCCCCACCACAATCGCAAAGGTCTCAGGTTTCAGATATCAAACTGGAATCTGATAAGTTCTGTTTTGGAAGCCCCATTTTGAAAACCCAGCTGTCCCAAGCAAAGTGAACGCTGATGAAAATTTTATGCGCATATATATATATGTATATCTCAATTCAAACAAGATCATACGGTATTTTCACATGACTTAAGCGTGCCCGGTCAGATTTTGGTTTTGCAAGGTCTGCCTGGGAATATTTGAAAGCCAAACTGAGCGATCAGGGTCTGGATGAAGAGATTAAACTGGGTCAAACTGGAGAAAGAATTAAGATACTTACTTTCAAACCAGCATGCAGAGGGCTCACCCTGAGCCACAGTCACAATGTTTCAAAACACCGGAACGCTGGTTTAGAATTCAGTTTCTATGCCATGAGCCCAGCAACACCGTGGTACCACTGCGTTACAACGCAAAGAATCCTCGTAACTTGCCGGTGAGCAAAACAGCAGAGACAACTAACCTCTTTGTAATTCTCTTTTATTGGGGAAAAAGACGGAACCGAACCCAGACCCACCGAAGCCCCGAACCCTCCAGCAGAGGCGGACACAGCGTTTTCTCCCGAGCCCTACAGCTTCCGATGCCACCGTGTAATTTATTTGTTTCATTGCACACCGGCACGGCCGGCCGCCGCGCTCCCGGGCGCTAATTCCCCGCGTCGGGGGTGCCTTTTTTCCGCAGCATTTTGTGATCGAAACTTCCAAGGCGGAGCGGCTCAGCGCGGAGCGGCTCAGCTCCCCCTGCTCCGGCGGGCACCGCACAGCGCCTTGCCTGCCCGGGCAGCCTCGGCGGCTACGGGGAGCCGAGATGAACCCGTCCCCAGTACCAGGAGGTGAACCAGCCGCCGGCGCCGAGCCGCTTTGCCGCCTCCCCGAGCTGCTCGAGGCGGACTGGCGGTGGCCGCTTCGGGAAGGGCTGCCGGACCCACCGGCAGCACCCCTCCAGCGCCCGGGAACGCCAACCCCGCCGGCTGCGAGGGGCAGCCCGCCGCCGCCACCCAGACCCTGGAGAACAGCCGCCGCCGCCCCGAGGTCCCCCGGTCCGGGCATCCCGCGGAGCCTGCCGCGCTCCCCGTTCCCGTAAGGCGCCGCCGCCCCGCCGCTCCTTTGTTCGGCGTCCTCTCGGCACGGCTGAGCGAGGCGCCCGGGCCCACCGCTGAACCGGAGGCCCCCCTAAACCGGCACCTCTGCGGCGTGGCACCCACTTACCGCCTTACAAAGCCCCAGCCCTCCGCCGGGCGGGAGCGGGCTGGCTCTCCCGTCCCTGCCCTCCTCTGGCCGGTGGCGCTGCGCCCCCCTCCCGCCGCCCCCTCCCCTCGCCGCGCCCCGCCCCGCCGCCGCGCGGGCAGCAGCCGCCCCCGCCGCGCGGCCACTGCCGCTTTCGCGCCACGCGCCGCAGGGGCCGGCGCGGAAGCCAATGGGCGGCCGCGCGCACCCTCCCGGCAGCCAGTGGCGCCCGCGCCGCGGCAACGAGCGGCGCTGGTAGGCGCAGGGCGCAGCCAATGGGAGCCGGCGCCGCGCCACGCCCCGCGCCTCTTACTACGAGTTACTATGGCCGCCCGCGGCTGGACGCGCGGGGCGGCTCCGCGTCCTCGGGGCCGGCGGCGCTTCGCGGCCGTGGCGGGAGAAGGCGAGGAAGGGGGCGCGGCCGCCCAGCTGCGGGGGTCGGGGGGGGGTGTCGGCGCCGTTGTCCCGTCCCGTCGGAGGGCGCGGCCGTCCCGCGAAGAGCGACGGCTCCGCGCGGGGCGGTGGGAGGAGACGGGGTCGGCGGCAGCGGTACCCCCAAGCCGCCGTAGCGGCGGGCGGAGGCCGGGAACCCGGCGGCCGTTAGGCCCCGCGGCAGCGCGGAAGGCGCTCGCCGCCCCTGCGCCCCGCGGTGGCTGCCCGGCCCCCGCTGCCCATCGCGTGGGCGGCCTCGCCTCAACCTGGACACCCACGCGGGAGCCTTCCGTGGGCTGCGGGAGTCCAAACACCACCCTCCTCCCCCTAAACCCCCGAAGCCCCGCGTTTAAGCGTAAATACTGAGTCTGCGGAAGGTCCAACGTGCCACCCACCCACCGCGCGCTGAAAGGAGCCCCGCGGGAACCGGGGGGAGCGAGGGGGGTCCTCTGGCCTCGGGGGGTGAAGGGGGAGGGAGGGAGGGAGCGAGCCCTGCCCGCCCGTGACCGTGGAAGAGGGGATGGACGGACACGGCGGTGCGTTTCGGTGTCTCACCCCGGCGGTGGGAAGAAGCACATGGTCGAGTTTTAATTCTAAATGGCAGGCTGTCGCAAAAAGCCCTTGCTAATTAGAGGTTGGCTTTGCTTCCTTGCGTAGAATATTTATGTAAGTATTTTGACTTCCTCGCGGTTTGTGTGGGTGATAAGCATAAATGTCTGAAACAGGAGGAAAAAAACTCAATTTCTAAAAGAAAATTTTTAAAAGAATGCTTTTTCTTACAGAGGGGTTCAAAAAGCACATTAACTGGGAGAATGCCCGGGTGGTGCTCTTGCATTTGATTTGTGACTGCCAAGATAAAAGACAACTCGAATTTTAAAACCATGTTCCTAATAACGTTAAGATTCGGGGGTGCCCAGCTGATCCAAACCATGTTTGTGGGGCTAGGGAAGCAGGAATTTGTCAGGCTGCAGGAGCAAGTTTTTGTTGTTGATTTGCCTTTTTTTTTGGCATTCAGGATTTGGATTTACTCTTGAAACCACCAACCAACCCACACTTTTTTGACAAACAGAGCTATACATTATTTAGCTTTACAGAAAATATTTCAGCTTATTAGTGAAATGTTTTCTGAGTATAAAAAAAAAAAAGGAGGGAGGAATTCCTAATAAGCAGTAATTCCTTCCCCCCAATCATCTGATTACAAAGCAGTTTATGATGTTATTGGACAACTGATGCACATTGTTGTCATGAACTCTCAGTCTTTATTTCTTTTCTTTTTAAAAAATAAATCTTCCAGCAAAACATATTACCAAACTAGAGTATTAAATGAAATATATGCACCCGGTTTAGGAGTTTTAAGAGGAAATACCAGATAAAGCTATAGACCAACTACATAGGCGCGAGCACGTGCAGCCTCCCTGCCCTACAGATTCAGTACAAATCAAATTTATAAAGAATGTAATTAATCTGCAAGAACGGAAACTAATTTATTTCACAAGTTTTGACTAAGATTTCAGTAGTTTGGAGGGGGGCTGTTTTGGAGAGGCAGTTGTTTGTTTTAGCCAGGCTGCACAGGATGGGGGTTATGAAAAACAAATTAATTTAGGAAAAATGCCTGATCCAGCACTGAAGAGTCATAAACAGGTTAATACTCTAAGAAAAAAAAAAAAAAAAAGAAAAAAATTCTCTCTATTCCCAAGAAAATTATTTGCTGGTTTTCTGCAAAATGGAAGTTGTGATTAAATTCTGATGAGTGGAGCACAAACCACTGGCTTTCCTCAATCACAAGCTGAGAATTCAAAGTTCATAAAAAACCGACACTGAGATTAAACAATGGGTTGAGAATTGCAAATATTAGTTTCTCCCAAACCCTTTGGATGCGCACAACAAAAGGGCCGAATTTCCAATTTACTGCGACGTGAGCCCAGCCCCCTGATAATTTCACAATGGTCTGGGGCTCCAGCCCTCATGGTGAGACATGTCTCCTTGCATCATGCCACCACAAGCGAAACCTTCCAGCGACTTTTCTCTCTCTCTCCTCCCTCTCCCTCTCCCCCCTCGCCCCCTCCGAGCCCTGTGCTACCACCAGGCTGTGGCGGCCGAGTAACAAAAGCCTTGCCCCCAAGCACGGCTTCCGAGGAGATTTAAATCACCCCCTTTAATTGTGTACCTGTTAGAAGTTAGGCACACAACTAGGAAGCGTTCCTGTTTACTACGCATTTCCAGACGCACTACAGGACATGTGGAAATCCATTCACTGCTCGCTAATAAAAGTATTTAACCATTTTTCCATGGATATACCTATTAAAAGGAACCGCAAGGAGACTACCATGGAATAAATGAAACCTTCGGCTAAAGTGTGTTGAATTATTAAACAAAACCTACTAGATCGCTATATTAAACACAGTGCTGGCTTTCATTTCCGTATCCTTTCTTCATCTTCAGGCAACATTTTGTTTGCACTGGAAAGGCTCCACACCCCCCAAACCCCTCCCCCACAAGCCCACCATTGTATCCGTACGAATGTGGAGAATTATGAATGGTTCCTTAAACCGGGCCGGGGGGCGGGGGCGGGGGGAAGGGAGGGAGGGAAGGGAGGAGGGGGTCGCCAAATCCCTTTGTGTGCCGTTACCAGCCGAGGGCAACGGTGCCTTCGCGTTTCCCCCCGCGCCTTCCACCATTACCCAGATGGAAAGGGAGCGTGATCCCCCCGCCCCTCCCCGGGCCGGGCAGCGCCGGAGCACGGCTCCCTCGCCCCAGGACGCTCCCCTTCTTCATCATCCCCCAACTGTCCTCCACCCCTTTGTCTTCTTTTTTTTAAATTATTTTTTTCCCTCCCCTCTCTTTCTCCTCCTTTCCGTAAGGCTCGGTGCAAGGGGCACTGCGAGTAATGCAGAAACATTACCATATGGGGCTCCTCCGAGGCTGGAGAGACCCTCCGCCCCCGCCCCGCACAGCCCCCCAGCACGCAGCCGCGGCGGCGCTGCGCGGGAGCGGATCCCCGCTCTCCCCCACCACCTCCCCCCACACCCGCGCCCCCTCCCCCTTTTTCTTCGTCTTCCCCCTCTTCTTCCTTCTCCTCCTCCTCTTCCTCACCCTTCCCCCCGACCCATGGTGCCGGGGAGCGCGATCGCCTAGGCACGACCCCAATGAATAATCCCCACAGCCTGGCACGGCGGGGGAGGAGCGGGGCGGGGGGTAGGGGGTGTGGGCGGGCATTGCGGTGCCTTTTCCCCTCCCTCCTCAGGATCACACCCCACTCGCACGGGGGGAGGTGCGGTTGCCCAGCCGTTTTTGGGCGGTGGGGGCGCGCAGAGCGGACTCCCCCGGTGGAAGGGCAGAGGCGGCGCAGACCGGAGCAGGACCGGCGCCCACCCAACTCCGGTTTCCCCTTCCCCCGCCCCTCTCTAAACTTGTCCTGTCCAGCCTCCCCCCACTCCCCCTTCCCCGTCCTTCACCCCGGCCCTACTCCTCCTCCTCCTCCTCCTCCTCCGTGAGTGTGTGCGCGCCCCATACACTCGCTAATTGAAGAGCTGGGATTCCTCACGTGAGAAGTTGATTTGTAGTTTGAACACGTGGCTCATTCAAAAAGCCGGAATATTCAAGTAATTTTTTTTCTCTCTCCTTCTCTCCTTCCCTCCCCCTCCCCTTCTCGGTGTTTTTTTTTTTTTTATACGGAGAGGCGGCGCCTGCACGCACGTAGTGTGACATTTTCATAGTCCGCCTGCTGCTGCCAAAGGGGCTTGGGGGCAAGACAAAAAAAGTAGTTGTTTTTTTTTTTCTTCCTCTCCCCTTCCCCTCCTCCTTTTCCTCTCCTCAGCCCGCCATCCGCGGCCCCGGCGCTGGGTGTTTCCCCCGCGCCCCCCATGCGCCCGGGTAGCACGGCAGGCACTTAGGGCTCCCGTTTGGCTACGCTTTTTTTTTTTTTTTTTTTTTTTTTTTTTTACCCCTCGAGAGAGAGAGGGAGGGACACAAGCTGCAGATCTGATTTCCCCCCCTTCCCCGTCCTCTCCTCTCTCTCCTCTCTCTCTCTCCTTCCTCCATCGCATTTTGTTTTATTTCCCCCTTCCTCCCCACCTCCTCTCGCAAGACGAGGGTTGCAGCCCGCGGTGCGCGCCTCCCCGAGCCGCCAGGAAGATGAACAAGCTCTACATCGGCAACCTCGGCGAGAACGTCAGCCCTCTCGACCTGGAAAGTCTCTTTAAAGACTCCAAGATTCCCTTCTCGGGCCAGTTCCTGGTGAAGACGGGGTACGCCTTCGTGGACTGCCCCGACGAGAGCTGGGCCATGAAGGCCATCGAGGCACTTTCAGGTGAGCAGCCCCTCCGCTCCCCCCCCCCCGTTCCCCGCAGCCCCGACGGCTCCCGTCGCCCGCGCTTCTCCGCGGCCGCGGAGCTGCTGTAGCGGCGGGCTGGGCCGCGCCGCCGGCCTGGAGTAGAGGGGGGAGGTCGGGTGGGGGTCCCTGGTACCCTGCCCCCCGCACCCCCAGGTGAGGCGCAAACTGTTGTTTTCCTGGCGCGGCCGGAGCCGCCAGGCCTTCCCGCGGAGGCTTTGCGAGGGGCTTGCGCGCCCGCGGCCCCCGGGAGGGGCTGGCCCGGCGTGGCGGGGGAGTGGGGCCGGGGAGGGGCGGGAGCCTGGGCCCACGGACCCGCGGTGCGGCGGCTCCCATGTTTTTCCACACCCCACGGCCAGCCCTGCCGGCCGGGGGCCCTCGCTGCGTTGGGGAGGGGGGGTAGGGGGGTGGTGGGTGCAGTGAGGCGGAGGCGTGCTGCGGGAGCGGAGCTCTGCGCGGGTCGCGCTGCGCTCTGCGGGGCAGCGGCTGCACACCCCCCACAGCCTCCCCCCGGTGCAGCTGGACCCCCCCGCAGCCCCTCGCAGGGGCCGCCTCCCCCGGCGCGGCCTGGGGCTCCCGTGGCTTGGCGCAGGCCGCAGGGCTGGGAGCGAGCCGCCGGATTGCCCTAAACTTGGGAGTGGGGGGAGCCCTGCCTGCCCCCCTCTCCGCGCTGCTCTGCTATTTATTTCGGTTTCTCTTCGCCGATCTCACGCACCCATCACCGCCTCCAGCAGCGCGCCGGCTCCTGGCCCCGACATCCTGTTTTTCTGCGCTTTATAAAAAAAAAAAATAAATTAAAGAAATAATTTTTTCCTTTTTTTTTTAAAATTTATTTTTTTCCGCGTGAAGCGGCTTTGCGGAGGTTCGCTGGGAGCGGCTCACTCGGAAAAGATGGGCTCGGGCTGTGCTCGGTGTCTCGTTTCGGCTCCGTTCCCGCCCGCTTCCGAGCAGAAAACAGCCCGAAGTTGGGGGCCCTGCGGGGGGCGGCGGAGCCCCCGCTCTCCCTCACCGAGACCACCGCGGCCTGGCCATCTCGGTGGGGCCGAGCGCGGTTCCCCTCACGCGGCGTTTCCGCGGGTCGCTTTGAGCTCGGAGCTGGGGCGGAGGAAGGGGCCCCGCCGAAGGCAGCCCCGGCTCCCCCGCGGCAGCGGCTCGGCCCCGGGCTGCGTCTCCTTCCCGGGCGCCGGGTCCCCGCTCCGTCGCTGCCCGGGCCGCCGATGAATGGGCTAACGTGTTGCGCTCCCGATTCCTGCCTTACGCCCGCTGCAAACCCGCTCCGGGAGACGGGGACGCGGGGGACAAGCAGCCGCGCTCAAATATTTTTTCCCTTTTCCGTTTGTCACCGCAGGTAAAGTGGAGCTGCACGGGAAACTCATAGAAGTTGAGCATTCAGTCCCTAAAAGACAAAGGTAATTTATTTTTTACACCACACTCCCCCCACTCCCCCTTGCCCTCAGTTACCCAGTGAGAAGCAATTTGAAAAATGCTTAGGTTTGTGTTTCTTTTCCCTGTAGATAAATGTACCGCTTTCTTAAACCCACAGGCGCGGGCTCCGTGCTGTCCTAGAGAGGATTTTGGGGGGTGTTTTTTTTTTTTTAAACAATCATCTCATGTATTTCTAACGTAGCGTCTTCACCGGGCAGCAGTGGTAGTATTTAATTATTTAAAAAACAACAACAAAGCGCCTTTTTGTGGGAGAAGGGAGTTGTTATGGTCTGAGGGCAAATGATTGTGAAGGTTTTTTTAAAATTTAAAGTTCCGTGAGAAGAGTTAAAAATCTGGCTGTTAGCAGGAAATGGAATGTGGTGGTGTGAGCTGTGTAACGGGCAAGCACATTGAGCTTCGCTCCAGCAACAAAAAGCATCTTGTGAATATATCGGTATATGTATTTTTCTTTTCTTTTTTTTTTTTTGGATCCTGCCATGTTGGAGTCTGCAGCATTTTATAGGCACGTAATAGAAGCCTCATCTGTATTTGAGGGGATTTTCTCCTCACTATTTTGAGCTAGTCTATAGAAGCAGCAGTAGGATGACTTCTTCCCAATAAGGGCAGGATTTATGCGTCCTTAATTTCTAAAAGTATGCTTAATTTTTGCAAGGTAGTAATTTTGTTGGGCCTCATGTAATGGACCAATGCTTGCAATAAAGCAGGGCAGTATTTTTATATTGCCTATAGCAATTCAGACCGCTTCTTTAACAAATATTTAGATTATAGAAAACCTGGCGGTGCACTAGAGAGTAAAAGCAAAATAGATCAAACTTTCCACGTGCTTGTTCCTGTACTCCTTTATTCAATCTGGGGAGTATGTCTGCCTGCACAACTTTGTTAAAAGGGGCTTCTACTATTTCAGTTTGTTGGTTTTTTTTTAAGTACAGTCTTTTAAAAAATATTTGATTTGAAAAGGTGAATGATCTGACTTGGCGGGTGTTGTATCTTGGTATTTTGAGAATTAGAAGTTTAATCACTATTTAGTGCTAGAGGAAAGCTTCACTTTTGAAAGTATGGAGGATATTTGCTCTACTTAATGGGGGGAACCCCTGTCTGGACCAATTCACAGCATGCTAATGTTGATGGTTATATTTATTTGATACTTTTCATTGAAAATTATTATGCTGTATGTGCTCTTCCTCATTTAACATGCAAGATACGTGGCTTTGATTTAGAGTAGCCTATATGTCAGATCTTTTGTATGTAAAAATGGTGTAGATGGAACATACTTTTAGATTTAAGGAGGAGATTCCATGGGGTATTCAGGAATGGATAATTTCCTACCAGGCCCTGTAATAAACAGTTTATTTTTTTATCATGCTTATTAATCTTAAGTTGTGAAAGTAATACTCTATTTCTGCTGCTGAAAGCTAATTAATTCCACACATCTAAAGGTAGATTTAAAATCACTATGCCCCCCAACTTTTTTTTTTCTTTTGGTCAGTGTTTAATGTGTTCAGAAGTATTTTCCTGTTCTTTGAGCTGTCAGCTGAAGTGATGTAAAAATCCATTCGTCATATTGGTCTCCCTATTTTTCTGAGAATCAGCAATTATCAGAAATGTGCATCAGCCTGTGACTTGTCGAAAAGAATTCTGCAGTGAACTTCAGCACTTTCCTAGGCATGCCTTGCCTACACACAGGCGTGATCCTGAAAAAAACTGCAAATGTAATTGTGTCAGCGCACCCATATTGCTTCTCCCAAAGCCCTTATTTGTTAAAACACCGCTTCGCCGTGTGGTATCATGTTAGGATGTATCAGATACAGTTCAAATTTATACTGCTGTTTAACAGAAAATTAAATTGTGTTTTTCATAACTGCACTTCCTTCCCCTTTGTTTCCGCTCCCCCTCTCCCAAAATCAAATATAGAAAGCCACTTAAAATTCATTCATTGGCTTCCATATGTAAAAGTGGCTCTCTTGTTCCTTTTATAGATGTCTAATGCTTCCTTTTGGGAGGGAGGGTGGTAGTGGTGTGTCAAAGTTGGAGGTTTTTCCATGTCTCCATAAACATTGCTTACTGGGCGTATTTTTAGAGTTGTCAGATATGTGCAAGAAGAGCTCTCAAATGTTGAGTGTTTTGGTAAAACTGGTTATTGAGGTGCTTTCAAAGTAACTTTATTTGAAGTCTTTGTACCTCTTTGCGCTAGGGAAAGGTGTCAGATGCAGCTGGGGGTTGGAGGGTGTGGGGGGGATGCGTGTTGCTCACCGGGCCCACCCAGCGTGCTTGCATGCTTCGAGGCCGGGGAGCGCTTTGCTTTCCAGAGAGCCCTGGGCACTCCAGTGTGAGAGGAGTGATGCCATTTTAAAAAAAAGGAGAAAAAAAAAGAAAAAAAAAAAAAGGTTTTTTTTCTTAAAAAAAAAAGTGGATTTGTCAAGTCTTTCAGCATGAGTGTACGATTAATAGTTTGGTTGAATGATCACTTCATGAAAGTTGCTTTGTAGTGCACTGAAATTATTCAGTACATTGTATTGACCTCTGCTGCTGTTAGGCTGCTTCATGGAGACTCCCAGCTCCCCTCCTCACACCCTCTTTAAATCTGGGGTTTTTTTTAATTTTTAGCAGAAAGTGTGTATTATACCTTGCTAAGGTACCTTTTGGGTATCTGTCTCTGGAGGTGGCTTTTCCCCATGGGAGGAAAGGGTGAGGGTTTGGTAATCCGTATCCTCCTCTCATAAAGGAAGGTCGAGGTGGTGTCAGCTAGGGTTGTCCTAAAGTTGAGCTGAATCCAGAAGATGGTGGATTGTGCCTGGCTTGTTATTCAGGGTGAAATTCTTGGGCCCAGTAGTCACTGCATTCCAGCCCTTGCTGGATCCTCAGATTTGAAGTGGGCACACCCAGGTTTGCAAAATTACCTTCCTACCTGCTGTGGAAGGAAAGACAGAGCCAGTGTGTGGCTTTCTGCCTCCCCTTTCCCTTGGAAGCATTTAAGAACAGACAAGGGGATATGCTGCAGTTGAAAGAAGGGGCCTGGTCAAGGTTTCCTTGATGGAAGGGTGGAGAATTATTTTGGGGGAGGTGCAAAGTATTTAATAAGCTCAGAGTAGATTCCTGACTTACTATTGAAATCTCAAGGGAATGCCAAAGGAATGCAGAATTTCTACATTCAGACCCCTCAGTGTGGAGGGGTCCTATTGCAATATTTAAAGGCTTAGGTCACTTTATGCAAAAATTGGAGAAGGCATCGTAATAATTTTGACTGCTAGTCATGCTCTGCAAGGGAAGGCAGGGCACCGTTAGTCACAATCAGTACTTAGGTGGGTTTTCTTCTCACGAAGCAGCAGTGTATGGGGAGAATGGTTGCAGCCCACGGTGTATGTGTGCCTGTGTCCCTGAAACTTATGGTGTGAGGCTTTGGGTACTACCTTGCTGCAATTCAAGAGCAGCTGGTATCTTGCAAGGCGATATACACTGCAATCTGATTATTCAAATGGCCCTGATGTCACTGGGGCGTGATGAGGGGGAGGGCAGGCGTTAACTCTGGGCACCTGGGGATGTGCCTGGCCTAGCCTCCCAGCCCCGGCTCCCACCTCCAGGTGGGCTTCCCACCCAGACATGATTGACCACACCTGCTCCTGAGGCCTTTGCATGCCTAAAATGCTCACAACAGCTCAGTTGTGATAATGATGTGGTTTTTTCCGATTGGAAGTTTAATTATTTTTTTCCTCCTGCCCTGTGGGCTGTTTGAGAAAATGCAATCACTGTGTCTCTGCTGGAGGGCTTCTCCTGGAGAGGAGCAGGAGAAGAGAGTAGTAAAGGTGCACTTTGTAGGTAACACCACCTCTTAAACTGTGCTGCTGGGACCAAGAGGACCTGCCAGCTGTGCTCCACCCCTAGCATGCAAGTATCTGAAGGCTGGTTTGTGAAAACAGGCCTCAAATCCCTCACACAGCCATCCAGCAGTGACTGATATGCTGTTGGATGGACATTGGACTGTGCCACTAATTATCAGGGTAATGAGGGTTTGTATCTTGCACACGCAAGGCTGTGGGTGATGGCTTTGCAAGGCTGAGCTACCTGTGGTGGCCGCAGTGGCCACAGTTACTAAAAAACCCAAGGTTACTGCCATTGATTCTTTTTTTTTCCTTTTAGTTTTATTTCTGTAAATATCAAGCAGGAAGAAATTGCTAAATGTAAGAAGACATGATTAAAAAAAAAAGTCGTTTACTAGCTGTATTCATACTCTTTTCCACAGAAAGAGGTGAGGGACTGTGCCTGGGTCCAAACTAAAATGTTTTTGAGTCTGAAAGGTCAAAACTTTGCATAGTAATTTTTGGGTTTTAATCTAAGTTTCCACAGTTAGTTTTGCAGACTTGAATAGGAAATTAATATTTTTTTTAATTTTTGAAAGCTTATGATGAAAATGGAAACAAGCCCAGATAGTTTTGATACCGAAGTAAATGCTGAATCCTTATGGCAAGCATAGATAATTCTTCACTAGCCATGTTAACTATCACGTTGTTGGAACTTTAATTTTTGTAATTCCTCTTACTTTTGATTGTTAAAAAACCCCTAACCCACCAAAACACCTTGTTGCAGCTTTAAAAACTAAGCTTGGGTACATGAAACATGTCTCTAAACAAATGTTCTGAGAGATTGGTCTCTTTGGTACCTTCTCTTTAGTGAAGGCTCCCTGATAATTTACTTATAGGGGACCTTAAATTGTGTATAGATAGGGTAAATTTTGAAGGTGTAGAATAAAAGGCAAAAAACATTTTGGAAGTGTACTTCAAGGGTAGTAAAATATAATCAGGGAATGTTTAATTTTTATAAATTTATCTCCTCCCTCCTTTTTTTTTGTCTCAAGCACGGGGTAATAACACTTTCCACATTTTTGAGACCTTGAAGGTGGTATTTTTGTAAAATGGGACTATGTTCATTTCAGTTGCTCTTTCAAGTGCAGAGTGTAGGACTCTACAGTCCTGGAGTCCTTTTATGGCTTCTGGCTAGCTACTGGGTGGACTTCAAATGCTTAGATTTGACCTGAAAAATTCCTAAATGACCTAGGATTTACTTACTGAACAGAAAATGTGAAGCTTCCCATAATGGCCATAAGAGAGGGACCCAGGCAGAATTAAAATACACTCCTTATACTTAAACACGGACAGGGCTGGCCCTTTAGGGAAGCTCACAAAAAGCTTCTTTGCACCTTAAAATTGCTCTTCTCCTTAATGTCATCTTAGCTTGTAGGATTTTATCCTCATGGGATTTGGGTAACAAATATGTGGGACCAATGCATAGTGACAATTAAAGACTCTTCTCTGATGATTTAATCCTTACAGTAGCCCAGTGACATGGACACAGGGCAATATGGATGTGGGGATTTTTTTTTCTTGTAATTTAAGAGTCAAATTTACTATTGGAATTTGATTATTCAGAATCAGTAAAGAGATGGAGAATGGGTGCAAAAATTAAACACTAAAATCTAAGTAAGGTGGATAACTTCTCATGTTTTATAGAGGCATAGGTGAAACAGATTGAATAGGATTGATGCGCTTAGCGCTGTGGAGGTGCTTTATGTAGTTCCAGAGAGCTTCAATATGAGACTCTTTTAATGTGTGTTCTCATCTTGGTTTAATATGCAGAATGTTTATTTGTACATCCATCCATTCTTTATCTCAAATGATGCAGAATATAGAATTGCATGTTGAGTTGTATGCTAATTACTGTTGAAAGCCAAGATAAAACCATAACTTTTTCCTAATTTTGCCTAGAAGTGTGACACTGTTTCCAGAAATACTTGTGTGTCAGAGTTTGTCTGAGGCTTCCGTTTTTCTTTTTTTTTCCCTTTGTGGCTTGTCAAGTGTATGCCCTTGTATGCCTTTTCATCCAGACTCTTATGCTTGCAGTCCAAAAAAAGAAAATATAATTGATTGTGCCATCCAAAATCTCTCCAGTTGTTGGGGCGTGCCTTGTTGGGACAGATCATTAAGCCCAGTGCTTACTGGTGCCACCCAGCCTCTCTGGGCACGTATATCCATGAGGGTACATCAGTGGTAGTTGTTCCTTCTTGTCACTTGGAATAAGTAATAGGGCTTTGAAAAGTTGCTGTATGGGAGCAAAGAGCTCCTGTGTTTGGAACAAAAATCTAATATTGTTCTGCTGCTTTCTAGATCTGTAGTATTGGGGTGTGTGTGTGTGTGTTGAAAGATGTATACTTTTAACCAAGAAGAAAATCTTGATGCTTGTGGTTGGATACTTATCAAATGAAGTGTGTTACTAGTGTAAATGGTAGGGTAAATGTTAAAATACAGTACATGTAACAGCAGTAAGTGGGGCTGAAAAAGGTGGTGTCTTCCTTTTCTTTTTTTCCCCCAAGTGTGTAAAATTTCAAAATGGAACATGATATTAAATTATAATAGTAATTGTTATTTTGATGAAGTGTGTCATCATGACAGTGGGCAAAAGAGAAACTTGTCTCCTGTGCAAGGTAACCTTAGCACCAATGTGCCTCCCCTGTTGCCTGCCTCTTCATGGTGCAATGGAATCAGCAGCAACTAAAACTGTTTGCAAATCTGGATGGAAATGCCTCTAACAAGTAAAAAGAGGCATTCCGTATTTTAAGATTTGTTAAAATTTGGATAAAAACACAGATAACAATGAATCAAAGAGGAATCTGACTCTTCTTGGGTATGGCACTAAGTATTTGAAACAAAACTGTCTTGAAAAGAGGCCTTCAACTGGGAAGGGAATTATTCTATTTTAATTTTTTGGGTTTTTGGTGACTTGAACTTTTTGTGGCTGTAGCCTGATTGTTGAGAAACAACACAGGGAAATGTTTCAAAGACAATGTGTGTATATGTGCCTGTGAATATGTATGTACACACACGTGCATTTTAAAAGATTATATTGTCATAAAACAACTCGCAGTTTAAGAAGAGACAGGCTAAAAATATCTGGAGAATTAATAAAAATAGTAACATGGGGTTTTTTTGCTAGTACTAGTACACTTGAACACAAGTGGAGCTGAATGTTCACTTTTGAACGATTAACTTTCATGCTCAGCTGAACTTTAGGAATGCTATTTTAAAATATGTAGTCTATACCATGTGTGTAATACCCCTTTTGTAAAAATAGCTGTACTTTATTGTTTCAGTAAACTGATTTTTATTTTTAAATGTTAAGTGCACAGGTTCTGTAGGCTTTCCCTCAAAAAACAGAGCTTGCTTTACCTTAAATACTGTAGCGCAGGAATCAAAATCCCAGTTAGAGGGGACTCTAGTCTCTGTGAGAGGAATAACTTCTGGTGGAAAAAAACCCCTGAACCTCAAAACATTAAGTTTTTAGCTGGGTTCACAATAACTTATTTTCCTGAAACTTCATGTTGAATAGCAGTTACGGATGAAGTAAAAATTATTCTTATGTTTGGATTTGGAATTATCTGTTAAATATCTAGCATGTGTGTATCAAGATGGGACTCTAGGAATAAGCAGGGCAGGAGGGGGTAGCTATGAGAAGGAGGTGGTGGGGGTAAACCCCAAAACCTTGAGTGGGTTGTGCTGTGCAGTTGCTCCACTCAGCCTTCATCCTGGGGCCTGATCCTGCACGGTCTCTGCCTCTTTCCCCTGCCCTCGGAGGAAGTCCTCAACATGCTGTGGGGAGGCTCTTGGGAAACCAAGTTTGCAAAACTGTTTTAGCTTTGACAGGGAAATGTGTGTATCATCTACCAAAGGCAAAAGATATGTTCTTTTAAAAACAGTTACAGAACAGATTTTCCAGAAGTTTGGGTGGGGTTTTTTCCCCCTCTGGTGACAAAGGGGTTTATACATGTAGGGGGGATTATCTGTGATTGGTGGCCTTTTGGTTGTTGTGGAAGAATAGTTCAATTTTTCCTCCTACATTTTGAGAGGAAATTTCAAAACAATGTCTCTTTAGGACAGTACTTGAAAAGCATAATCTGTAAGACGTTTGAGGAATTTTGGTAGCAGTTTAATCCCAGATAACAGGCTACACCTATAATGTAAACCATGTCTTGTTTTTTTCCTGACATAAGTTAAAATTGATAAACATGCTGTCAAAAATTTTCCAGTGAAAGTTTTATGACAATCTTAAGCAGGTAATGGTTAGGGGGAAAAAAAAACCAAACCCAACAAAATCCAAACCAACTACCACCACCTTATCTGTCTGTCTTGGAATATTATTCCTAATTCTAAAATAACTTTTCAGGTGAGTTTGTGAATTGTAGACCAGCTTCCACAGGTTCCCCCTCGCCATCGAGGTGTTTGGCTGTGTGCTGCTGGGCTGTAAGAAGCACGTGGGCCTTCCCTACAGAGGGAACTGGATCCCTGAATGACCCACTCTTTCTTTGTGGAAAACCAGTGCACTGGTGTGTGCAGGGAGCTATTTGCCAGGGTCAAGTGCGAGGGGTTCAATGCTAAGTGTCTCTCAGTGGTATTGATCCCAGTGGGCGCTGGTGCTGACCAACAGCAAGAGTTCTAATACAGCGAGCTTTGTGTAAGTAAAAGTTTTGATGACTTAAGGCAGTGGTGGGCAGTAGTGTTTACGTGGTGAGAGCACACTGAAAACTGCTATTGCCAATCAGGAGGTACTCCTTTGGAGCCCAAGGAAGTGCTGGTATATCCCAGTACTTGTTTGTTACTTGATTGTATGAACTCTGCACCTGCACAGAAATTTTTCATGTGGGATACTTTGAAGAAATGTGCAATTTTCAAGGATGAAAGGCATATAAAGCTGGCTACAAACTCAGATTCTCCTTCAATTTCAAATACATACTAAGAGATGACAAGCATACAGTTTAACATGTGGTCTGTAGACTTTCTAACACGTAGTGGAAGAACTGGAGCATCCTAGGGTACAGCACAGGTATTGAAGCTTATCCTAGTAACCTGTACAAAGTACATGAGAAATGGACAGGTCTTAGAGCAGAGATGATTTTTTTGAATGCTATGTAGTCATTAAACTTCTTTTCAGAGTTTAATGCTGATGCTCAGTAGCAGTGGCGTAAAATTTTTCTTACACTGCTAATACCAGTTCACTCAAAGATGTGCCAGAATGCTTATTCTATTGAAGTATTTCTCTTAAACGCCCCTTCCCTTCCAAACAAAATAACCACCACCCAACTAAGTTTGCTTCTCAGTGATGGTCAGAGTCATAATAGCAAATGGTGAGGTCCTGCTCCATTTGCTAACTTGTTTTGGCTTGCTGTTTATTTTGTTTCCATTGACAATACATTTGTTTAGAGCAAGCTAATGAGTCTTATTTAGAAGTTTTCATTTTTCTATTATGCAGTTGAGAGGGAATCTTTTATAAATAAGTGATTTCTACCTTTTTTGCTACCTGTCTACTCACTTAAACAAGAAGTGACTGTTTATGTGTAAGTATACCTCAGATCCTACATTTAAAATAAAACTGTAAACTTCAGGTGTGTAGCACACATCTCTTGTACAGCTGTTTAAGACTGTGTGTACCACTGTACAACAGTTGGCAAATGTTCACTTTAAATTCAAGTTATGAGGAAAATCATCCATTTGGGTATGTAGCATGTGCTTCGCCCATACAGAGTTGAAGTTATGCATCACTCTTTGAAAGTAATGTTGGAAAAAGATTCAAAAAATTTATCATTATAATTTCTAGAGCCCTTCAAGCTGTTAGGCTAGGGGCTTTTAGCCCTTTTAGCTTTTAGGGTTAGATTGCTTTCCCTTTGTATTTGACTGTCTTCAGTAAAATCACAAAGTTGCATTCGCTTGCTGTGGTTGGCTTTCGCCTGCCTCTGTAGCAAATAAAACTTTGGTATGTTGCTTGTCTGGGCCGCTCACTCACTTCACCTGACCCACACAGTTCACTTACTATGACTGTTACTGTTTTTGCATATGTTGGATTAAGTTCAGCATCTTAACATGAAAATGCTACTTCTGAATGCATGAATGGCGGTACAGACGCAGTGCTGCACGTGTGGTTACGTCAGTCTCCCGCTGTATAGCAATGCTGTGTTTTGTACTGCAGCGCTTCAAAATGGCTTTTCAAATGAGGCTTCAAGCTATCTTGACTTTTCAGCTGTAGAGCGTTGGTGGAAATCACATGTGGTTCTGTATTCCAGAAAGCCGCTCTTTGACGCAGTTCTGCCTTGTGTGTGTCACCCAGTGTATCATTTTGGGTGGTTCCCTTTAAGAAGAAAAGGCGGGGGGAGGGGGGAGGAGGGGTGTGGGGAGAAGGGAGGAGGAGGGGGTTGGGTAGTGGGGTGGTGGGAAGGAAAAAAAGGCAAGGCATTGAAAAGTGTCCAAAGCTTGGATGACTTTCACCATGATGAAGTCCTGTAAGTTTCTGAGGAAGAAATTTTGAGCAGTGGTAATTTTCTGGAGCTGGCTGTGGTGAATGTCCTTCCTACCCGATGAGACTTGGGCTGGATGAGGAGAGCTTTGCCTGGTTTGGGGGGGAAGAGGGGCCTGAGCAGGTGTTCTGACCTGTTTCTTCTTCCTCTATAATCCAGTTCTCTGAACTTTCCTTGCACTCTGTGGATAATGCCTGTGTGTGTGTGTGTGGTTGCAAACTATTAAAGCATGTCCTTGAGGTTTGGGGCAGGAGAGGGAGGGGAGCGATTGCTTTGTTTCGAGGCCTTTGGGTAGCTTCAGTTCTGGTTATTACTGGTAGTTGTGCCTCACTGTGTAGCCCAGTACTAGGCACAAAGCTGGTGCCAGTGTAGCTGGAAATTAGTGGAATTTTTGGGGGGTGATGGTGGGTGGGGGAGATGAATGAAGTGGGCATACAAAGAGCGGTGTTAGCAGAAAAATGATCAGTAATTCCTCAAGAAGGATGATTTCTTTCTGTGGTTGAATATTTATCCTGTAACATCATAGCCTTCCTTACGCTGATTTTTTTTTGTTGTAATTTGATATTTTTAGCTTTCTCCTGCTTGTTATTTCTTAAAAATGTTCTTAAATCCTCGATGGTTGGGCATAGCTATATGCGGATGGTGTGTTGAATTTCAAAGCTTTGCAAGGTGTACTTAAGCTATGCTAAGCTATGTTCTCTGCTAAAAGCAACTCGATCTACTAGTAGGGGCATGTACCACCTAATTTAGGTATCTCTGTTAACAAATCAGTATTGATATGATTGTAAAAGGAAGGTGGTAATTACAGTCTTGGTGTGATAAGTTTGTGCATCTGTATACAAACTGAATTTGAAGTAATTAACTGATAAATAATTTATTGAACTGGGTCAAAATTATTTTCATCATTCATGCAAACTTTGTTCCTAATTTTGATTTAAGGATCTAGCAAAACGTTCTGCATTCAAAACCAGTAAATGCAAATAACCTTGACACTAATGATAATTAACTTGTAAATTATAATTATGAATTAACTGGTTAACTGTAACTTTTAGGTCTTTTCCCTTCTTTGGAAGTAGTGGATAGAAATTTACCATTTCAGTCAGTTTAATACAAGTGAACTAAAACTGTAAATGTTAAATGCTATCCCACCTAAGGAGCGTGGTTCTCAGTGTGTAAACGCAAATGCTATTTTTTGTTCTCTGATCATAGCAGTGTGTTTAAATCTACAGCAACAGTGAAAAAGTCAAAGCTTGCTGTGATCTTCATCCTCAAAATATGCCCTATCTTCTATGTGCTCTGTGAAAAAGGAAACGAAAAATAATGGGGTTATTTAAAAGGTGATAGTGGCTATCCTATAATTGCTTTATGTTCTATTTTTTAAAGTCATGATGTTTTTTTAATAGTATTATGAAAGCAGGGGAAATTGTTAAATATTAACTGTAAAGGTTGCTAAAGAAAATACATTTCTTGCAGACAAGCGACTCTTTTTATATATAACTTTCCTTTGAAAAGAATGGTAACATTGAAATGTTGCAAAGTTCAGAATTTGAACAACTGAATTTTATTTGTTGACTTTTCCAGTTGAACAGAATGAAATGACGCTCTGAGGCTTTCGTCCAGGCCTCTTGTAAAAGCTCAGGACTTGCTTTCTTATATTATACCCTGTAAGTCGGTGTGCAGTCATCAGCCGCTATGACGGAAGAACAGAGGGCCATAGGTGGCAATTATTAAAAATTAAGTTTAATGAAAGATATGATTAACATTTTTAAGTAAATACAGAAAATTGTGAAAGACTCTTTTTTTAAGCACAAGTTGCAGTGCTTTAACTGTGCTGGTACAAAGTATTTACCATCAGTGTGGGTTTGCTAGTGTAGGTGTACTTACCCTGACCAAAACTATTGCACTATGACAAAGGAGAAAAGCCTTGTAGACAATAGAAAAAAAAATTGCATGGTGATTATTACTTTACAAATTTAAGTTCTTAAAACAGGTTAATCACAAATCACACGTTTTCTAGTAACCTGAGTTTAGATCAAAACTTAATGTAGAAAATATTGCGTATGTCTTCAAAGTGTGTGTATTATTTAGCTCTATATCCCAACTGAAAGATGGTGTGATCAATACTTTAAGTGTATAAATTTTTTTCCAGGGAACAGTACACAGTTCTAAATAACATGTAGCTTTCTGTTGTAAATTCACCTATAAAATAACTTTATTTGGTGCTGTTTTGTCCATACAATTATTGTGTAATTGGATTTAATTTTGGGGGGAGTACTCTTCAGAGAAAGCTACATCAAATAAGTTAAAATAATGTCTGAAAACCATAAGCCTAATTTTTCTCCTTTGCAGGTAATTTAAGTATAGAAAAGCCATGGCTTTTTTTTCTTTTTAAATTTGTGTCTGGTGACATTCAGCATAAAAATGACAAAGCCAAAGAGTGGAGTGGTCACTGTCTATGACTTTTGGGTTTTGACAGGGTGAGAGAGAGTAAGGAGAAGGAAAACTGCTTGGCTGTGACAGCACAAACCCCACACGTTCCAGCGTTCCTCCGGTAGAGGCGTTGTGTCTCATCTGCTTTAGGTCACTTAATCAGTTTAAGGCCACGTGGAATCGCCATTAGTGATGGCCAGCATTTGAGTGCTATTTCTTCTTGTTGGTATTCAATTAGCTCAACAAAGTGTACTAGTGAAATAATTAGTAGAGCATGAAAGAGAGAATCGGTATCCGTGTGGTGTCTGTTATCATGTGCATCAGTTTATACTTTAAAAGTTTTGGGGGTTATTTTTTGAACTTGTGTTAATAAGGTTTATTGTACTGAATCTTTTGAGATGGAAGTACTTATTTGTTTTAAAGCAAAACCAATAGGAAATGTATGGAAAATCTGACACACCTGTTGCAAAACTGGTGAACTATTCTACTTAATCTGTTCTTGTTTGTGTGGTCTAGAAGATTTTAAAGAAGCTAGTTGTCTTGCCAGGGCTTCTAAAACTTTCTTGCTTTGTCTTGAGATTGAAGGGTGGAAAGTAGTAATGATGAAACAGACTTTTTTTTTCTAAATTAAAAAAAATACCAAACCCCTAGCCATGTGTGCAGCCTTATTTTGTTAAGCTTTGCTGGAACATCAGGTGATGAGAACAACATATATTTTAAATGCTTAATTACTGGGTCATTATAAAGCTGTTCTCTTGCAAAGTTAATGTCTGTATTTATGAAAAAAGTAATAAGAATGGATGTTTTGGCCAGGATGGGTGTGGAGTGAAAGCTGTGTGTGCACGTGAACACACATGCTACATTTTTAAGAGTGGCTTTAAACACGGGACAGAGCCTGAAACTTGTGGCTGTGTGCTTGAAAGCATTGATTTACTCTGTGCTCGTTAGCTCCGCTTCTAGTTTATTTTGTTCTCTTAAGCACTAGGACTTTACTCATATTTTTAGATGTTATATAGACAGTTGCCTAAATAAAGTAGTTTGCCCTTGTTAATATCCCTTTATGTCATGGAAGAGACTCGAAAATACTAGTGAGCCTGTCTTGTTAGCCGAAGTTTACATACACACTTAAAATCAGACTAAGCAAGACCTCTCATTTATTCTAGTTATAGCAGAGAAGCTTTTTGAAGTTAGAGAGTGTTTTCAGCAGCTCGAGTGTTTCAGTGCATTTCCATTTCCCAGACCCCACAGGGATCTTTGTTTACTGAGATAATTTTAGGAATTGGACATACATTTCTGTCACCTTCTGGTAACGGAGCCTGGGAGACGCAGCAAACGGGCTTTTCTTTAAAAAGTCAGTGTGTGGGGTGAGACACAGGGAGGTAGTGGGGAGGTAGGCGGTGGGATGGTGCCCTCAACTACACTAACACCTCTCTGGGTTTTGGCTTTAAAGTAGCTTGCTCTCAACCTGAAAGGTTTACACAGGATATTTAGTAGCAAAAAAAAAAGTAGCAAATAGAGGTTCCCTGTTCTCTGAGCTGGTGTAACAGAGGTCTTGTATTTACGTGCTCTAAGTATGTAGGTGGAGCAACACTTTCTATTTTACTTCAAGCCTGCTTTTGCTTCTCCACCCGCTAAACCAGAAATGAATGTGACTGGTTAATCTGGAGCCCACAGTGGCCTTAAAGTGAGTATCAACAACCTTAGTTTCACTTGAGCCTGACCAAAATGGGTTAGACACTCTGTCTATTTCTGTGGCATAGGGGATCTGGAAATCACTTCCGATTGTTCTCCGTAAATGCAGGCTCTTGGTTGAGTAAGTTGGTCTCAGCAGCATGGTGGGTACTGAGTTTTTCTGTGAATGCTGCTAATTCAATTTAGATGTTTCAGTCTGAGAAGGGTGAATCACTGACCTATCTTTAAACTAAGATCTAGCCTGGTGCCATATCTCCTGTACAAAAAAAACCCCAAAGCTTTTACATATTATGTGACATCTGTGTCACTTATCACCATTTGGTTTCTAATCGATATGCAAACTGATGTGAAATAAGTAACATTAGTAGGGAAGACTTGCAGAATAGAAGTACTGTGAGGGTATATCCAGCAGCTGCTTTGTGGAAGAAAGTTTTTAATTATCCAAGTCTTTGTACCCTATTTTGCTTCAGAAATGATACTGAAGTACTCTACATCTTTCTCCTCCCGTGGCTCTTTTTTTAAAGATCTGAATTCACTCAAAGTTAAATTTTAAAAATTCATTTCTGTACCTAGAGCTTCACAGTCCTGACTTGGTTGGGTATCCCAGGGACTTCGTATGCAAGTTTCAGTCTAGAGACGCTTCTTAGTGCTGATGTAAAACTTTGCAGTTAGTCTGTAATGGAAATATTTACTGATATATCTAGCAGCCCCTGTGGACAGTAGGAAACCAGGTGAAGGGAGAGAAGAAGCCTTTGGTCTTTTGGTGGATGAAGAAAAAGAACGGTGGGGAGGATTTAAAAAATGAGTATTGTGCCCTGTCATTAGGGGACTACTAACTAATTCATGCTGGTTAGGATTCGAAGTAGTCTAATTTTTTTTTGTATCTTTAGAAGCATTTTTCCACTTAAAGATGTTATTTTCAGTCTTTTGTATACCTCCTGAGCATGTTGTTGGTATCCTAATTAATTGCAAATTTGTGGCAGGGTGGGAACAGGTGCCC
The DNA here is from genome assembly GCA_027925045.1 of Hypotaenidia okinawae. NCBI lineage: Eukaryota > Metazoa > Chordata > Aves > Gruiformes > Rallidae > Hypotaenidia > Hypotaenidia okinawae. The sequence goes on along the minus strand of BSDF01000002.1, from coordinate 35,512,072 downwards.
AAAGCTCTAAAATATTTGGTCAACAAAATCAGCTCCATGGTACAATTATTCAAATACTAGAGATCCCCTTCCTGAGGAGAAGGGAAAGTGAAACTGTCTTGTAAGATTAAAAACCAGCATCCATACCCCAAAACCCAAAACTAACTAAAACCCCACCCCCTAACTCATTACATGAAAGCTTTGTATGGGATAAGAGAACAGGTCTGAAATGTCAGAAGCCCCGAAAGTAGATGAAACTCCATTTTCCTAAAGGATACTGGAAGTCCTATTAAATTCAGAGCAGTGTTTAATTCTTAATCTAAAAAAAAAAATCTTAACAGCCCTCTCTCATTAACAACACCTGAAAAATGGAAGGGTTTTTTTTTTAAAATGAGGGATTCAACATTAATATGGTAATGGCAGAATCTTTAGAATTTTCTTTTTAAAATGTCTTTATGGACCACTCAAGGGAATTTACAAATAATGAATATAAGCTTTTAGTCTAATTAGTGATGTCAAGAATTGTCAAACTGAAATCCTGAGGCAAATGGTAATAGGTGAAAGCCTACTATCTGTCTAATCTGCATAAATATAAGAACTTGAGTCAGGCTTACGTTGGTCGATGTACCTGTTTTTGTATGATGTAACTTGGATACACCAATGTAAACCTTCTGACTGTGCTTCTTGCCGTATCATACCCTGCCTGCCTTTATCTAGTCTCTTTCAGAGTATTTAGGTTTATCCCAGAAGGGCACAGCCCTGTGCCTAGGTATTCGGTGGTTTTAGGGAGCAGAGCTGCATGGTGTGCTGCCCTGTGGGCAGCTTTCGAATTGTTCATCCTGGTGGAAAGTGGTAAGCAAATCTGATGTTTTGCAGGCATTGGTGGGAAACTTAATCATCAGCACGGGGGGATTGGTGAGGTAATCCAAGAGCCAGATTTTTGTCTCTGACTGCTGAGATAATACACCTCTCCAAAGCGGCTGCTTTGGTGGGTTGTGTGTGCATGATGAAAGGGGAAAAGTGGAGTTAGGAGCCAACTGTTACGTCTTGCATGAGCTTTAAGAAAAAAATTTTCTTTGTCTAAATTTTATGGAAAAAGTTATACTGAGTGGTTGTACAGAGTGCTTTTAAATCCAGGTCTGGGATTAAATAATGAGGCAACACAAAGAGAAGTATTGCTGCAGTTTGCCTGTGGCTTAGCCAAGCTTTGTCTGCTTGAATTGCTGAATTGGGTCTGAAATTGGAGCAGTAACATTTCCTCTTCAAGTATTCCGCTGTCCAGATCAGTGTGTAAAAATAAAAGGCGGTGATGTTTGCTAACAAGTCTGTATCTGAAACCGTTCTCCTCCTTTCTGTAGATAAGGCATCAAGATGAACTTTTTGGTTCACAAGCTAATGGCTTGATTTGATAAAACGCAGTAACTGTGTCATCAGGGTGCCTTGTAATATACATTAGAAATTAATTACCTTTTAATGGAAGTGATATAAAACCCTCTGCTTGTCTGTCTTTTAAAAACCCACTGAGGTTCAGTAAAGACAGTATGCCTCCTTTTTAGGTAAGGAGTGTGACCCTTTGTTTCTGTACTTATCAGAGCTACTTGTTAGGAATAAGCAAATTGAGAGAGATATATATACTTGTGTGTGTATATACACATATAACTATATGTGCACACCTAAAAGATGGCTTAGAATGCACATTCAACAAACCTTTATTTGGATGGACTTACTACTATTTGTTAGGTGCTTTCAGGAATCAAATGCAAACAACTTAAGACTGAAGAGGCTGCTTAAACACGTGGTTTCAGTATGAAGTTGGGAGGTAGGCAAAGACTGCAGCACCTCTTACAGGATAAGCTACTCCAGTGTCTTTATCTTGCATCGTTACCTATGTTGCATACATTACTTACATTTATCATGTAGGGAGACCCCCTTCCCTCACCTTATGATAAAAAAAATCTACTTCTGTTTTTTCCCCTCTCTGACCACACTAATATGAATGGAGAGCTAAGGATTTTTTTTATTTTTGCAGTATGAACCTGCTTCCCCCCATGAGAAGAGCATTAAAAACACTGATTCACTTTGTTGTGATCAAGCATCACGTACTTGAAGCAACCTGAGGGGGAGAAACTAATAAACTGTGTGTGGGGTGGCAGCTTTTTCAGTTGGGTTTTTCTTGCCTGTTCTTATTTTGCTGGCTGCAAAGTAAACAATAAGACACCTCTTCCCCTTCCCCTATAAATTCAGTTGGTTGCCAGCAGTTCTCCATCTGGCAAGAGGAGTTGCTAACTTTGTTTCTATGGCTGTTGGACTTTTTATATAAGTTTCTTACCGAATGGCATTAGCCATATACAGCGCTTTTTTTTTTGCTATGTGTGGGTTTTTATTAAATATTTCATCTCCAGCTGTCCATGTTAAGTTTGTGTTGTCAGTGAAGTAAGCTTGAGAATTGATGGGTTTTGTCTTCTTACAGGTCTTTAGGGCTCAGGGAGAAAAGGGCTTGTTTTGGTGAATGGGTCTGCAGGAGCATTATGCGTAGCTGGTCTGAGTTGGGACACTACAAACTCTGAGGCAACACTGTGGAGTTAGAGCACTCTGAGCTGGTGGGTTTTGGCATACTCCACCTCTGTACTGTTGATGTGTGGTGCTTAGACTTTTCTAGGTAACCAGTATGGCAGTATCTACCTAGAGCAGATGAAACTTACTTGCTCTTTGCATGTAAGACTGGAAAAGGTAGACCATTTACTTTCTATCCCATAGGTATTGAGTTCAAACAGTTGAATGGACTAACGCTGTCGATATTCACTTGATCTCTTTTCAAATGTGTTTAACTTTCTTCCATAGATGACTCTAAAAAGAGTAGGCTTGTACTGTGCAGGTTTAAGGCATTAAACATGTGAAGTTCGTATGGCTGCTGAAATAAGAGTATTATCATAGGATGGTTTGGGTTGGAAAGGACCTCAAAGATGATCTAGTTCCAACCCTCCTTCTGTGTGCAGGGAGACCTCTCACTAGACTAGGCTGCTCAAGGCCCTATCCAACCTGGCCTTGAACACTGCCAGGGAGTGGACAGCCACAGCTTCGCTGGGCAACCTGTGCTATTGACTCTCCAACTTTGTGAGTCATAAGGAGTCTCCCCTGAGACTTCTCTTCAGGCTGATTAACCCCAACTCTCTCAACCTGCCTTCATGGGAGAGTTGTTCCAGCCCTCCAGTCATCTTCATGGCTGCCCTCTGGTCCTGTTCCCACAGTTCCATGTCCCACTTATGTTGGGGACTTCAGAACTGGACACAGTACTCCAGGTGGGATCTCATAAGCGCAGAGTACAAGGGCAGAATCACCTCCCTTGACCTGCTGGCCACATTTCCTTTTGATGCAGCCCAGGATATGATTGGCCTTCTGGGCTGTGAGCATGCATTGTTGGCTCATGTTGAGCCACCATCACCCCCAAGTTGTCCTCTGCAGGGCTGCTCTCTATCACTTCATCTCCCAGCCTGTATTGATAATGAGGATTGTCCTGATCCAGGTACAGGACCTTGCACTTTTCCTCCTTGAACTTCGTGAGGTTTACATGGGCCCACTTCTCCAGCTTGTCCAGGTATTACGTGTGGTGGTGTTGAGACATGGGAATTAAGGAGCAGCAGTCTTGAGGGGAAAGAAGGGAGGATGGTGAGAAGGGGTTGGTAAGAGTATGGGCACAATGACAGTGTGGAGACGCAGTCACTTTGATACCTGGGTGCATGATACCCTTGGAAACAGTCAGATTTTGACACAAGACTCAAAAAAATTGGGACTGTGAGCAAAAGCATGATTTGTCATTGTTTTCTGCTTTATAATTGTCTACATTCTGTCTTTTAAAATTATTGTCCCTTAAAGGGAGGTGTGGATCTTCCATGGTTTTGTCACATAAAGCATACAGTGAGGCTGTATTAGCAAAAGTGTATAGTGAGATTTTTATTTAGTGTGGGGATGCAGAAATGGATGATTTTGGGGACCTTTTTAGTCCAAGAGGGTTTTGGTAGATTGAAGGAGAAAAGGGATGTGCATAGGGAAGGCAGAGAGAAGGAAAGAAAACATATAGAAGAAGGAATGATGAAAATGTGGGTTTTCTTCTTCCCATATCCCACCACCTTTTCCCTAAGAGAAGTTTTATTGCTGCATATGTGTGGAGAATTCTCGTGAGTCGGGAGCACTGTGTGTCCCTGTGCACGTGTTCTCTGCATTTATAGATCAGAGATTACCCCTTCAGAAGCCAGTCAGATGGCTTTTAGGAAAATATGCATCTTTATGGTGCTTTGCCTTTTCCGTCTCTGTTCACGCATGTGGCCCAAACGTGCTGCCTTCCTTGTGAAGGAACACGATGATGTCTCTTTGTCTTACCTGCTTTCAGTGTTGCAGAGATGTTTGTGTCCCCTTAGACGCCGGGCTTCATGTTGCAACATCCTCAGAATAAATATGCTGACATATGATCATCAGCAGTGGTTTGAAGTAACTGAGTTGTTACATGTATAAGACTTGAAAAGAAGAATTGGGATGCGTGGAATTCCTCTTAAAATTAAATTATCGCCAACTAGTTGCTTATGGACTAACCTTACACAGAAACCAGAGAAGTCTGTTGTCTTTATACCCAATAAAAGGTGTTTTGGGTGTCTTGTTCAAAGAGAAACAAGTGGGAATACCTGTTCACATGCTGTGAACTACAGGTGGCTTTCAAAAACCTTCATATGGTACAGAGCACAAGTGTAATTTGCTCAGACTTTTTTCAGCTGACATCTCAATTGGCAATGCCTGTTGAGAAGGAAAGAAGTGAATTAAGAAATCTGCTTAAACTGGAAAAGGTGCATACAGAAGGCTTACACGAGTCACGTTGATGAGATGCTGGCAATGTTTTACTAAGGATTTATTAAGACTAGATGAGCCAAATTTTAAATGAAACTATAAACTACCTTCATTGAATTTGAAAGGACTATTTCTGGTCTTAGAAACCTGGTATGGCTGCAAGTAGTTGTAAAGCAACAAAACTGAGGCGTGTTTTAAAACAAGACAAACCCCTCTGAGTTTACGCTGTCCGGGAGGCGATAACTGCAGGAGCTTTGCATACACTGTACTTTGCTGAAGAAAATTGGCTTGTGAGGAAGATAAAAGGCATTCCGAAAGAACTGACGTTGTCTGAGAGTATTTCCAGGAAGATGCTCCCCTATGTTCGTGTCTCTGATCCCCACCTATTGCGTGGAGTTCTGTCCCTGTGCGAAAGCACGCTCTCTGAAGCCGGAACACCACATCCTCTTGGAAGCTGCTGTCGCTCCGGCGAACTCGCCCAGCCCCGGCTTTGTCCTGTGCTCTCTGCTGAACGTTTGCGTTCAGCTTGGGATTTTTCTTGAGGAAGTCGAGGGTGACTCTCTGTGGGTTCACGTGCCGTGCAGCGGAGACGGCTGCGGATTGCTAATGCTGTCCTGCAGCGAGAGGCTGTGTGGGGCTGCCGGGGCGGGGGAGAAGGATGGGGAGGGGCGATGTCTCCGAGCAGGAGCTGTGCAGGTTATTGCAGCTCGTAGGGATTCGGTCTCTGCCTGCTTGCTGCTGGTTCCATGCTCGTTCTGGTCCTGGGAACACCAACCCATTTCTGTCACTTCTACCTGCTCTTTCTGCAGCAAGGGAAAGGGGCTACAAGCTCTGTGTATCTTTAGGTAACTTTAAGAAACACATTTACACCTTTTTATTAGGAGCTGTTACTGACCTTCTCAAAGGTGATCATTATCTTTTATGCTAGTTGTGTGGGATTCTTCTCCTGGCTGTGCAAAGCTTTATATTTTTTCCTTCTTGCTAATTGTCAGAGGGTAATGATGTAAAACTAAAGTTATGTGCATCAACAAACACCAGACTTCAAACTTGTGCGTTGGACAACAAGTTAAAATTACTTGCAGTGCAGCCAAGCAGCCGATGAAGGTGTAAATAGTTTTGAATTAAATGGTTGGTACAGCTATTTTTGTATTTTTGAAGTGACCTTTCAGTTTTGTACAATAGGTGTCTCACTATTGCCATAAACTGAGGTGCACAGCGGGACTGTACCCGACTTGTCATCTCCTTCGGCTCTTTGAATGTGGTAGAGGAACTGGTAATTTTAAAGTGATATTTCTTCCTTGCTCCTCTCCCTTCCTTTTCCTCCCTTTCAGGATGTTCAAGTTATTTCTGTGCTACAAATTTTAGCTGGCAAAGGTCTTAAATTGGATAAAACTTTTCAGTCCCTCAAAGTCACATGGAAAGAAAACAATACCCTCCAACCCTTGTGCTGCCCTTTATTGTTGAGTGAATGTGGAGATTGCTCCTTTTTGTTGGTGTTGGACAGTAAATGAAAAGATATGTAAGTTTTCATTCTGAAATGAAATGTGAGGTGGCAATTGTGTGTGTGAAACGTGAATATGAGTTTCTGGAAAGGACCTTCCCCCTCCCCTCCTCACCAGTGGGTATACACTGTGAAGTGTGAGCATTTGTTGTCTGGTTTGGCATGGAGCTGGGATGAGACCTGTTGTTGGTGTGCTGGCTGGTCTGTTGTGTCCTCTGTGAGTGGCACTCCTTGCTATGAAGCTCATGAATTTTAATTTGAATCTACAAGTGTGAGAGACTAATGGCATGACACAGTTTGAAGCTCATTGAATAGTGTATTGGCTGCCAATTTTGTGGTTTGGGATTTCTCTGCTTTAAAACTTCCCAGTATTCTTAATATTGAATGAACATCTCCTTTTATGTTCTACTTTAGGACCCAACTTTCAAGTTTCAGGTTGACATGTGAGGTTATTTTGGTGTTTCAGAGCAATGTAGTAATACTTTGGGGTGATTGTTCTGTGGCACTATTGCTAGCCAAGATTACAGTTTAAGGAAATCTTTGCAGACTTAAAGGAAATTCCCATCCTTTCCCCCCACCCCCTTCCAGTGAGGTGCTCCTGACTCTCTTTGCTTTATTGGAAATGAAAGCTTAAAGGCGTTGTGTGAGGTTAGGGTTTTCATTCTCCCCGTCCTTGCCTATTCGTGTGATCAAATGCTGAAAATGGGCTCTTGCTTGCTTGAGAGAGGGAAAACAGCTGAAAAAGCTGCACAGCCAAGACTTGGTCATCTTTTCTGATGGAGAAAGCACGTTTGTCGCTTGCTCCTCTGGGCCCTGTAGCATCAGGGGTGATACCGTGTGCATCAGGAGAAGTTTGTGTAAGAAGACTTTGTGCTGTAAACTCTGGTTGCACCCTGAACAAAGCATGTCTAAGAGAACATTTTGAGATGTAAAATGCTTGCTGCAGGCCTGGGTGGGTGGTGGTGGTAGGGAAAGGAGTGTGTTTTAAAAGGAACCGAGGAGCAAAATGAAAGCTTTGGAATTTATTGCTAGATGAAAATATTTCTAAAATTTGTCTCGTTGCAATAGTTTACTGTCCTGTATAAGTTTAACAAAATTCTGTTACAAAAAGTCTTTAAAGTATGAAGGGTTTTTCTGTGAGAGGTCAGTATTGAGCTATTAAAACATTAGTAAAAACTGTGTGTTTGAACGCAAGACACTTATTTTAGCTACTTTAGTGAACAAAAATGTAGTCGACAATTTCAAAGTGGGCTACTCTTATGTTGACCCCTCTCCTTCCCCCAGATCTCCCCAGGCTGGCCAGGCTAACCCAACCAGCACATCCTACCTGAGCCCAGTTGAAACTGTTAATCTACACATTCTTGTAAATCCCAAGGGGTTTGTGGCATCTCTGGCATTTATTTGTTCTTTCACTTTGGGGGAAGGGAGGAGACAAAGGAGTTGGCTGTGAAGGCCGCCAGCACACTGCCAGGCTTTGCAGTAGCACTTCAAAGTGAATGTTTTGTTTACTAGATAAGTGAAAACTGATGTAAATTTTAGGGTGAAAATACAATGAATTTACTGATTCTTACCCTCTCCTCCCCATGAGGCATGGAGAATATCTGTCATATAAATGTTAGAAAACAGTCTGTCATTAGACTAATGAAAAGCTTAATATCAAAGCGGATGTATTCATTCAGACTTATATTTTCTCCATTGAAAGGATGTAGAATCTTGAAGCATTGTCTTGGTGAATTTAAAAAAAAAAAAATCTTAAAATGGGGGGGGAAACCCAGTGAAAATTCACTGGATTATCACACATTTATAATGGAGAGTGATATTGAAGGTTGTAAAGCTGAAATAGAAATAGTCTTGGAGAAAACTGTGGACTTCATGAAATGCAACAGCTGTCAAATGTGTAACAAGTATTTCTGTAACAACTCTTTGGACTTGAAATGGTTTTGACCTGACTTTCCCCCTCCCCTCCCAGCGATCTGTTGAGGTTGTTTAGTTGTGTATTTGGTTTTGCCCCTTTTAGTATGACAGACGCTTAAACACGGACACTGTTATGTATAGTCTCTCTTGTGGTAACATTTTCTTTCTGTTTTATTTTTTTAAAAACTATTTTCTTTAATTTATCTGCAGGAGTCGGAAGCTTCAGATCAGAAATATCCCGCCTCACTTGCAGTGGGAGGTAGGAAGTTACTTTTAAAAATTGATATCTGTGCTTAAAACTGTGTTTCTGTTTCTCTCTTTATCCACAAGACTTCCCCTTCCCCCACCTTTCACTTGCTTTGCACACACCACTCATTCTGTTCTGGGGAAAAATCCTTTGGAAGAGGGAACAATAGAGCCTTCTAAGCAATTCAGATAACTGCCTTCATTTCTGTTCTCCGAGTTAACCATAAAAAATGTTGAAATGGATTCTTTGGTGAATGCTGACTTCCTGATGCAGTCACTCTCTTTGACTGAAAGCTCCTCGGTTTTGGACCTTGTTGGTGTCTGGGGTATGAGTTCAGTAAACTTAATGCAAATTTGTATTTAAATACTTGGCCAAAACCTTTACAAAAGCAGATCCCTTTTTTTCTCCCCCTTTCTTGCTCCTCTTTAGTGGTGGCACTATGGCAAACTGTTAGATCATGCTATTAGTTATTTGCTCTCACCAAGGTATTGTGCAGCTGCTGTTTAACCTCCACAAATAGTGTTATAATTTTTGCAGTAGATGGGCTACTGTGGGAAACATAAAATCCCAGAACAGTTTGGGTTGGAAGGGACCTTAAAGACCATCTAGTTCAACCCCCCTGCCATAGGCAGGGATACTCTCCAGTAGACCTGGTCGCTCAAATGGATATTTTTTTTTTTACTGTTTTTCAACATTGCTTGTGTTTAAAATGTTTTCACATTTTACTAGTGGTTAAGGCATAGTTTTGCCTGAGGGAGATTGGAGGGTGGAGAGTTTGAGGGTCAAGCTCCAGTAGCATTGTTCTCTGAGCAGGTTTGGTCTGCCTTCTGCATCTGACTCTCCACCTGCAGCTACTTTGCACCGCCAGATTGCTTCCTAGCTTTGCAGAGGAACCGTAGTATTGTTCTGTCCACCCTAGTCTGTCAGCCACGGGGTTTCTCTAAGATACCAGCACACACCACCTTTCATTGCTTCACACTGTCCTTCTGGAGTTTGCTGTCTGTATAAACACTTCCTCTGTGCTTCCTGAACCTTGTGCTCAACTCAGCTGAACCATGTCCACCTGATATCTTTTAAAATTTGTAATTGCTTTTTTTGGTCAAGCTTTTGGGGAAGGTGCTAGTGGAAATGGTTGAGGGTGACTGATTTGAGGATTAACTTATTTCTTGGTGGAAAGTCTTCTGAGGATTTTTTTGTAGGAATAGTGAGTATCAGCAGAGGCATATGATTTAGAAAAATGTGAATAAACACAGATATAAGGACTGTTGAACAGAGCATGTAAAAATGCTTCAACCTCTCATCCCTCCTTGCACGTATGTAGATATTACTGCTTGTACTTAATAGCAGGCATCTACCTTGTTTCCCATCTGCTTCCTGATTTATTTTTTTTTAAATTTCCTTCTCCATTGCAGCAGTTTCTTTGGCATCTGGTCTCAAACAGATGTTCACTCTGGCCCACCTTTTCAAAACACCCTGTCTTCCTAAAATTTCCAAGGAAGAGTTAAAGTTGTCCTTATTAACATCAACTTAACCTTGCTCAGATATCTTGAATCTGCTTCTACAGACGTGATCCTTTTTCTGGGCACAGAGAGATGAGCCCCCAAAATAACTTATAGAATGCTTTTTGTGTGTGCTGCAGCATCAGGCTGCTTGCCAGGTAGGGTTTGTCCACAAACTTCCTACAGTTTTTCTTTGTGCCAGTGGTCTGTCACTTCTACCTTAAGCAGGTAAGTTTTGTATGGTCTCAAGAGTGCTGATGACAAAATACAGCAACTAGTGATTAAATTAATCAGAAAATTGCCTTATATAAATCTTACTTGGGCTCTGGTATCTCTTTTCCGGTGCTAAAAGACTCTGCAAAAACTTCCTTTCAGCTCTGTAAGAAAGTTTTGGATGATACCTCCTTAAAATGTGTCTCCTTGCAACCAGTTGCTTGGTAGGGAGGTTAAAAGTTTATACATACAGAGAGGGGTTCATATTGAAGCAATGTTCTTGCATAATGTTTTCTGAGGGGATGGTGTGTGTGCATGCACACATGTGTGGCAGCTGGAGCAATTTTACTTAAATTGTTTCCTATAGTCTCTGTGCCAATCTGCTTGCCTGATCACTCCTTTGTTTATTGCTTGAACCAAGACTGGTTTCTAATGGGTGTGAAATCCTTAAAACCAAACCAAAATCAACCAATGAAAGAGGTCTCTAGGTTAGCTCAGTCTCTCAACCCTCATGTGTGTTTGATATTGAAATACAAAGCACACATACTGACTGCTCTGCAACACCTTTCCTTTTACAGTGCCATAGGGACAGGTTAAAAGGACAGAAGAAAGATTAATGTTATGCTGAAACACTTTTCCTGGTACAGGTGTTATTAGGAAGGTTTCCTTGTCACTTTTTGTCAAATGCATTTTCTTATCTCTGAAATAATTGTCTTGTTTTAACGTTGTTGTTTATAGAAAATGAGCATTTCACATGGGAACCCAGCAGGTGTGCCCCAAGCAGCCAGTGTAGGTGCCTCTAGTTTGTGGCTGCTCTTGCTGTCAGTGTCACACAGTGGTCCTGGCCCACATGTCACTGGGACCCAGTGAGCACCTCTGTGCACACCCACCTCAACAGAGGTGGTCCTTTGCTTATAAAGTATCACCTACAGAAGCTCCTGAAAGAGCATCCATAACGTTCTTGAAAGCAGCTCATTGGGTTTATAGAACATGGGTCTGGAAGAGCAGTAGGGACGCTGGTCCCATGGGAATGCAGCTGGAATGTTTGTGGTATGGTGTAAGAGTTTGGTGGTAGCCTGCCACTCCTGAGCACCCCAGGGAGCAGTATTGCCTTCTGGCTTTCAAAACTAGAAAAAATGTTCAGGGAGGAGGTTGAAGCTTAATCTGAATTGAGAATGTTCTGTGATATGTCAGCAGAGGAAGGCATCCTATCGTTGATGCTTTGCTCTCCATGCAGATGGGAGCTGGCTCCTAAGATTCATGAAATGTTGCAGTAAATGAATCTCCCATGAAAACATTGAAACTGTCACTTGTGTAGCTTCTTAAGAAGCATACACATCTACTTAGTAAAATCTAGTACCTTCAGTAGAGCACAAGACTCAAAGCATTGAATTTAAGTGTTAAGGAGCCTTGACTTCCCCTTGGAAGTATCTAGCTATCCTGAAGACTCATGTGAGGTAGGACGCTTGACCTATAGTTATTCTGTATGGATTGGAAAACAAACAGTGGGTATAAGTGGCCACTGAGCAAAAAGCATTTAATAATATGTCTCTTCATAAACCAAGTACACAAATTCAGAGGAACTATTTGGTTTACTGGCTGCTTTTTGGAGAAAAATGTTCTATCTAGTTTTCTCATTCAGATATGTGGAAGTTACTGAGCAGAATACTGACTCTCAAGACCAGTCATAGCAGTTGGACTTGCAGTTGTTTCCTCTGAGTAACAGTTCACTGTGTACTTAACAGACCATCATGTTGTAAGGAAAAAAAAAGTATATAACCCTTTTAGCCCTTTTTCTGTGCTAAGTGATGGAAGAAAGGCAGATAATGACCTGCTGTAGTCTGCTGAGTTGTTACACTGAAACAAACCCACAAGGTTGCTATCTTGAAGAGCTCACCCTTGAAGTGCAGCTGTAAAAGATAAAATTCTAATGTATTCCAAGGCATTCAAGGTTAGCTTTGTACAAAACTTGCCTGGTAACTAATTTGAACTTCACAAGAAGATTTTTGGCAAGGTTCTGCAGGTTTCTGTACCTATGGTTGGGTAATTCTGTACTCCTTGCCTGGCTAGGAGAGAGTGGAGGAGTGAAGGCAGCATCTCTGAACTAAAAAAATTTAGGAATTGCCTCAGACTGAAATTGGAGTCTGGACTGGTAGGGGCTTATCCAGGATCATGGTCTCTACTGATCCAGGAAGTAATTTGCATTTTTCCTCCTTCCCTTGCTGGACTGTCTGATTTTGAGGATTCTGGATCGGTGCCCATGTTCCATAAAAGCATCATCACTTCTGGAATGCATCCTCTTCCTTCTATTCTGCTTGCATATAAAGTACATATGGAGGTTATTGTAGCAATTTAGTAATTTGAAGGATATGTGCATGAACAGATTTTATTTTTGAAAATGAATCAGTGTCACTTGTTGCAAAGACTGTTTTGGTGAAGCAAACCCTCAAACAATTAGCACACCTTTTTTAGTGATAGATGGGTATTATTCCCTCTCTTGCCCCTTCCTCTCTTTACTCGTCAAATATAAAGTCCAGATTGATGCTAGGAATCATTGACTGGTTTAGGTTAGAAAGGGACTTTAAAGACCACCTAGTTCCAACTGCCTGCCATGGGCAGGGACACCCTCCACTAGACCAGGTTTCTCAAAGCCCCATCCAACCTGGCCTTGAACTTTTCCAGGGAGGGGGCAGCCACAGCTCCTCTGGGCACCCTGTGCCAGGGCCTCACCTCCCTCACAGGGAAGAATTTCTTCCTAACATCTAAATCTACCTTTGCTCTGTTTAAAGCCATCACTCCGTGGCCTTGTAAACCGGCTCCCTCCATCTTTCCTGTAGCACCTTTAGGTATTATAAGGTTGGGGTAAGGTCTCCCTGGAGTCATCTTTTTCAGAGGCTGAACAACTCTCCCAGCCAGTCTTCAGCCCTCTGATCATCATCATGGCCCTCCTCTGGACTGTCTCCAGTGGGTCACAGAATGGTAGAGGTTGGCAAGGACCCATGGAGATCATGTCCAACTTCATAGAATTGTAGAATCTAACTGAACATTGCAAAAAGACCTCTTAAGATCATCAGATCCAACTACCAACCCAACGTGTCTGCTAAAGCAAGGTTCACTTGGAGTAAGTTGCACAGGATTGCTGTCAGGTGATCGTCCATGTTGTCCTTAAGACAGTGAAGGATTTGGCACACCGCTGTTTCCCGTTCCCCACATATATCTTTATATCTTTCTCACTAAATACAAACACGCCCTGGCTCCACGGCCTGTGCAGAAAAGTAAATAGATCTTTGTTGCTCTTTCCTGCATGGCGGTCTGCAGCACACCGTTTTGACTCCTTATTTGTAACTGCACCTAATCTTTCTCTCAGCTTGTGAGCATTCAGCACTGGAGGTGTATTTGCAAGAAGATCAAGGCATGCCCTCTAGAAGGCGGTCTAGATGTGGCGATTTAAAGCTGAAGTACTTAGTTTCTGATCCCACATGATTGGGATCTAAGTAAAATTCTTTCAGAAGGACTGTTACGTGAGGTGTCACCTCTTTTTCTTTCTTTCAAAACATTTTAAGACTAGCTTCCTCAGTGTAGAAGATGCTTCAAGAGATTTTATTTCCAAATGATTTTTCCGTGTTTAGTGAATAAAGTGCCAGACAATAGACTTTAGGACACATGGTGTCAGAAACAGCACTTGCTGGCTCAGCAGGAAGGTAGCTGTTGAAGAGTTACCACTTCTGTGGCTTTACTTCCTTACTGTTTTGTATGGAGTAAATAGATACGGTGTTGATGAACTTTCTAACAAAAAAGGTAGACTGAAAGCCCAGCCTCTGTGGAGTGTAAACCTGTTGAGTGAGCAGAGAAGCAAGAAAAACATTGTGGATGTGTATTCTTAGCTTTGCTGTGAGACTTGTGGGTTGCTTTTGGGGACAGGAATGTCTGGGAAGGGAGATTTGATTTAGCTCTTCTAAAGGCAAAAGGATGTTACTAAACAGGGTTTGCTTTTCCTCACTTTTTCATGGAAATGAAAAACAAAGTCTCACAGTTATGCTGATACCTCTTATGTTTTAGATTCTCCAAGGAGAATCTATAATGAAAATTTCTGGATCAGAGTTGTGAGTCAATGTGAGCGCAGGTTCTGCACTGAGGTATCTGTCAATACAAGAAAGGTTTGAGCCATCTCCACCCACCTGCATATTTTAAGACAACCTTCAGTTTCTTTAAAAGAATTGAGACTGATTCTGGTTGTGAGTAAATGTTGGTAAGTTTTACAGTGCAGGTAAATGGTTGTCCTGAGGATCTGTAGTAGCTTGTTTTGCTGCTTTAAAATAACTGAGCTGTGTGGGGTAGGATGTTTGTTGGGTTTTTTTAATAGTGTAAAATTGAACCTTGCTGGAATGGTGCCTGCTTATGATGCAGGTTATTTTAGAATACCAAGCATATGAAGAGGACAGGTGGGGAACTTGTGGGTTTTAAGAAAGGAAAAGAGAAAAGTGAAACTATTGCAATTAAGAATAAATTTGGATTATGCGAGGCAGATATCTATCATAAAGCAAGACGTGAAAGGGAGATGTAGCTGAGCTACAAAGAAAAAAATCCTAGAAGATGAATCAATGCTAAAAAGGTTTAAAATGCATTGAAATACGATCTTTCACCTCAAGCCTTCTCCAAGAATCTTAACTTAATGTAGTGCTATAAAAATAATGTATAGCTATAAAAGTGCTAGCAGAATGCTAAGCATGCACAAATTACCTGCTGCTGCCTGCTAGGTGTGGGAATCTCTGGTCAGGGTCTCTGCTTTCTGTTTCTTCCTCAGTGTGCTATATCAGAGTGGTACAGCTCATTTTGCCAAATGCTACCTGAGCAGAAAACTGGAGATCATGTTAGTCTGTTCTCTATAGCAGTCTTTTACATACTTGAAGACCTACGATGTTTAGGGAGTGTTAAGAAGAGAGTTTTAAATTCTTTCAATCTCTTCTCGGGACTCTTTATTTGTAGGTAAGTGATTGTTCCAAAATCTCTCACCTGGGAATGGATCATGAGGCTTCTCTAGAGTAGTTTCTGTTGTTTAAGATCACTTTGAGCACTTACCTTGTCCTCTGTTATGTTTGAGCTCCATTTCAGCCTTGTGCCACCTTCAAATTTAATAAACACACTCCTGATGCAATGCTAGATGTGGCAGTCCCTGCAAACCCTCTGAAATAGAGCTCTGCAGTTTGAGGGTAGGCTGGGAAAGACTCGCCTCTGTTTATCTTAGGAGTCTGTTACAGGGGGCAGAGTCGGAAGCCTTCCAAGAGAGATTCCCCTTTCACACAGCATACACCCCCCACCCCCCGGTTAATTCTGTTATAATGAGAAACTGGAAAGCTTTATAAAGAACTGCATGCATCAAACAAAGGTTGGGTGTTGATCGCCTCCTTATTTTGATTTTGAACTACAGGACAAAAGGGATGAGCAGCCCCTGGGGCAATGCAGACCCCCTGGGCAGCACTGCTGCCTCCTGGTCTTGGAGCTACACCCAGGGGAGCTTGGGGCTGCCTTTGTTCCTCTCCTGCCAATGAGGGAAAAAAAAAAAGAGGATGGTAGTCTTTTTCCTCTCTGCGGTCTGACCTGGGCCCCCCACTCTGAATTAACTTTTTTGCTGGAGCTGCACATATTTCCCATCGTCTAGCTGGGCTTAGCAGCAGATGAGGCAATCTGATATAGGAAAGTGACTGCATTTGTGTCAGACCACCCAATTTTGCACTTAAGACGACATACTGGCTTATGTTGGGATTTTAATTGCCTGGCTTAATTATAGGGAGTGATATTTACAGGTATGTGTGAGGTAATAAACACCTCTTGCAGGTGTTTCAAACACTGTGGGAGTGAAGGTCCTTGGGTAAACATGCAGTAAGCATATTTCTCACTTGGAATGATTTATTTATATGAGTGTGGTGGACACAATGGTACTGATAATCATCTTACAGTTGTTGTAAACTAGGGAAAAATCTATCAGGGACAGTAATTTTCTTTGAGAATTGGAGTACAGCATTTTTTTACTTAAAAAAAACCCCAAACCAACCAACAAACAAAAAAATCCCAACCAAAACCACAACGAACTCAGAATCTTATTAAAAGTAGTTAAGTGATGCTTTTACCCAACATCTACCCCCATTGTAGGGTTAATATCTCAGATGCCTCCACTGAAGATGCTTTGCTGTGCTGTTATTGCAGTGGTAGGCTTAGAAAAATAGCATTGTGTTAGTTAACACAACTTTTTTCTTTAGGAAACCCTGTATTGTGATAGTTTAAGAAATAGAGAAGTTGGAGGTGAGGTCAGGGCTCTGTTGTGCTAAGCACCTAGAAGATACAGAAGGTGGTCTTCCAACTTGCAAGAACTAGATATAATGCTATTACTCTGTTTCAAAGAAATGATTCACCAGGTCAGAGCTGGTTTGATGGAGACAGTCTAGAGGTCACTTGTCCTCCTGATGGCCGAGGTGGTAATTTGAAAGACTAGGAAGTAGAATATTTTGGGTTCATGCTGCAGGAAGTATGATGGAGGGTGGTTGGTCAAGCAGACCCTCAGCAGGTTGGCTGAGCAACTCTTGAAGAAGATATTGATGTGCTACAGCTGTTTGGCCAGAATATTAACCAAGCTGGAATAACTGCTGGCTTTTGTGAATATGATTAGTAAGCTGTAGTGACGTCAGGGTTTGTGTTTTGGGCTGTTGGTGAACCCTGATGTGGAGGGGGCAGGACAAGGAGCAGAGGAAGTAATTGCTTGGACAATCTGTCTCATCTGAGTCACACAGCTTTGTGATTCAGTGAGTTGTCTAGACCTCTGTGTTGGAGTATGAACTGCTTTTCACTACGTAAGGGACTCTAACGTCAAAGCACAAAAAACCCCAGTGAGTTTAGGTGTTAAATGTGTGCATTCCAACAAAGACACACCAGCAGCTCTATGTCTTTGGAGACTGCATTTATGGGCCTATATCTTATTTTTCTTCTAATGTTCAGCGTGAGAAATAGCTCACTGAAAGATTTAAAAAAAAATAATAAATGATTCAGAGCGACTATTTGATCAGTGCAACTGTTTGATCCAAACTTCCTCCCATACAAATTTGTTCCACTGTCCTGTGACTGAGATGAGAAAAATTCCATTTTCATCACTAGGTTTTGATCTTCTAAGACAAAGGAAGGCACAACCTGTGATCCCTTAAATTTTCATAAATGTTCTAATACTTAAACCAGCTGTTAGTGTGCAAGAATTTTGGCGTTGTCACCACGGGGTTGCTTGGCACTGTTAGAACAATAAGTTGCTTGCAAGCCTAGAATAATATGGTTCCTTGTTTACCCTGTCACTAACAGTGACTCCAAAACTTGAGAAATCGTAAGAGGCACAAAGCTTGCTTGGTTGAAAACACTTTTTGGGAAACCAGCCACCAAATCTTTCTTTTTATTTGCAATTCTAGATAGGTGGCTGTGAAGACCTTTGTTCAAGAATTTAGTTGCCAAAATCTTGCACCCTTTAACTATAATTTTTACTTTAGGAGTCACTTTAATCACTCTTTTATTCAGTGTTGTGACATATCCTTTTGCAGAATGATAAAACCATCCAGGTTGGAAGGGATCTCAGGAGGTCTATAGTCCAACTTTCTGCTCAAAGTCCTGTATTGAATTCAAACCGTAACACTTAGGGTTTTGTCCAGACTTGGAAACCCCTAGGAATTTAGTTTGCACAGCCTCTGGGTGACAAGTTCTGAGGCTTAATTATTCTATTAGTGAGAATTATCCTTGTACCTGGTGAGGACATCTGTTGTCAGCTTAATCTTGTTGTCTCTTGTCCTCCCATCTTGCATCTCTGCAGTGAGACTGGCTTTATGTTAACGACCTCTGGGCTACACTCCCCTCAAAGCTGTCTATTTTTGGGTTCAACAAGCCTAGGTCCCACAACCTGTCCTCACTGGAGAAGTCCTTCAGCCATCTTGGTGGCCCTTCATTGTACTTGTTCCAGGCTCTTAATGTTTGTCTGGAGGTCCCAAAACTGGATGCAGTATCTACTTGTGACTGACTTATTCCCTTTTACTCAGCATTCATTAACTTTCCTCCATCCATTGACTGTGCTCATGTTAATACAGCCCAGGTTGTTGACCACCTTTGCTGCCAGGACACAGACTTGGTTTATGTTCAGCTTGCTGTCCACCAGCACCCCACACAGTCAGCAGAGCTGGTCTCCAACCAGGTAGTCTTTAGCCTCTACCAATGTGTAGAGGATTATTCCTTCCCCAGTGCCGGACATTGTGTTTGTTCTTGCTAATTTTCATCAAGCTGCTATTGTCCCATTCCTCTACCTTGCTGGGGGCTCTCTGGGCCAGTAGCCTTGCCCTCTGGCATGCTTACTGTTCCCTTCAGGTTGGTCTCATCCTCAAAATTGAGGAGGATGTGCAGCAATGCCTCTTCCATGTCACTGGCAAAAGTGTTAAGCAGGACAGGCCCTGGGACAAACTGCTTGTTACTGGCCTCCGGGTAGGGTACTGCCCTCTAAGCCCAACTGCTATTCATTATAGCAGTGTTGCAGATGTGGAATCTGCAAGTTTGTCACCTGCATGTACAAGAGCTGGAAGTGGTGTTGCATCTCTGCAGACAGAATGTAGGCTGTGTCATTGCTGGCTAAGTTATGTTTATAATGAGAAAATTAACCCGTTGTTCAAGCCACCCTCAAGTGAGACAGCCTGGCAGTGGTGAAATAAGCAGCCCTGACACCCCTCTGCATTTCCCATGTAACTGTGACCTTGTACTGGCGCTCTGGTAGCGTAACAAATCAACCACCAAGGAGCTACTTGGTGAAAATCACAGCTGCTGAAATCTCCTTCCATTTTGAATGCAACCTCAGTTTAGCATGTTGAAATGAGAGTCCCAAAGTGTGGCTTTGGCCCATGAAATATATACCTCTTTTGATAAGGAAAAAAGTTCCCTTTTCTGTGTGTTAGCATGTAAGCTTAATCTCTCCTAATGACTTATTCATGATGTCTGATATCTTAGATCTTGCTCACTTTAGTTTTTCTCTGTGAAATGGGGAAGCAGTAGTTCTTACTGGTATTGGGTCTTCCGTGGAAGTGCTGGTTTTAGATGCTGGCAGTGCAGCCCAAGAGCTTCTGGTGAAATTAGATGTCAGTACCTTTTTTGTTGGCATGTGTGAAGCTGCTGGTAAAGCTATGTGCTTTTATAAAAAAAGCCCTTCAAGTGCTCTAAAACTATAGTGATTAAGAAGCTACCTACTTTTGTCCTGCTCTGGAGGAGTTCTGAACTAATATCAGTTACCTGCCTTAAGTTGTCACTAGCAGGGGTTTTTGTCTTCAGATTTACCAGCTGTAGTAATTGAAAAGAATTGGAGAAAATGCATTGAGTCGTTCCTTAGAAAATAATAGGAGGAATGTTATGAGCTCCTCTTCATGGTAGCCAAAGGAATAGAAAAATGTTAACTTCAAGTGGCCTCAGTGATTCTCCTCTTAACCCACTTACTCAGTTTGTGCATAAAGAACATAAACCCAGCAACACTGCGTCAGAAAAAATGTTTGTGTGTGGTCCTGTATTCCACCTTTGCTGTGCCTTGGGAGGTGTACAAGCATAAGGATGAGAATGTGGCAATAGCTGAGCAGAGATGTCTCTTGGCTTTTAGTGTTTGCTGCCCAGAAATGATACCTTTGCATCTGAGAAATGAATCTTGAATTTCTGCAAACATTCTTGAACCTAGCATCCACAATATACTGTAGTGAAGAGTTTGCATGGTTTTAGGGTATGTTGCAGGAAGAACCATCTAATGTCACATGTTGTAAGTACATTTATTCCTCAACTGTTCCTTTTCTAGGCTGAAGGCCTGTGTGGAAGCTGTTCCCTATCCTTTGATTACCTTAGTAGAACTTCCAAGAATGGGACAAAGTGATTTGGATTTGAGGGACAGAATCTGCACACAGTTATGTCCTTCATTTTAGGTTATTTCACCTTATGAATATAGCTGCTGTCAGAAATCTGTCTTGGGTTTTGATTTTTTTTTTTAAAAAGGGGGCGTGGGGGAAGAGAATCTGCAGTGAAGCTTCTGGAAAACTAACCAGTGGAATGAGGTTTGCTGCTTATGTCCCAAGAGATGATCAGACTTTTCTTTGACAGCCATGGGAAAAATCAACATTATCAGTAGTGTAGATCCTCCTCTGGACTTGCTGATGGTTTCCAGGAAATGTTACATGTGAATCACATGCATACCACATGTTGACCTAACTTAATGCAACAGGCTGTTGTGTGGAGGGAGGGAAACAATGTGCTTATTCCCAAGGGGCTGGCTAGTTCCAGCCCAGCTGGCTCTACAAAGCAATGGTAGTCAGCACACCTCTCCTCACACTTGTGCTTGGGCATGTGGGATGTTTTCGTCTTGTTCACTCAAAAACTAGAAAGTGTTTCTCAAGGTTCTTCTCTGATGACCAAGTCTGCTGAGACTGCTGCAAAGGCTGTCGTGCTGCTACTGCCTTCTGCTTCATTGCTACTCATACAAGCACGCTGCTTCACTGCCTGTGTGTCCTCCTTTCATAGTGACTGTTTTGGTTGCCATCTTGAACTTGACCATCCAAGACTGAGCGCCCATCTGTGTCTCTCCTTGCAGTTCCCACATGCTTTCATCTAGAGCTACAGGGGAAAAAAATTATTTCTTGGATGTGCAGGGGAGGAAAGGAACAACAGGAGCTCAGCTGCAAATCTGCAGAAAGGGGGAGATGTGACCAAGGCAAGCAGTGAAGCTGTTGTGCCAAGCAAGGGGAAATGCTCCAGACTTACGGGAGGAAAGATGCCAACACAATCAATACCTGCCTTGCATGCTGCCATTTCATCTAGCTGCTGGAGTGTACTTGGGATGGTGGGTCAGGTACTGGCTGCTGCTTTGAGGCCTTGGAAAGTATTAGTGAGGACATGAAAAAAGTTAGGTTGTCTTCAAGGTCTAGGTGAACATCAGTTGAGCCAAAAGCTGCTGAGCAGGGAAGGGAGGTGAAGTTGTGTTGATGCTTTTTCTTTTTTTTTTGGGTGCTGAAGCTCCCTCTGATTCTGCGTCTGAACCTGGTAGCCAAGTACATGTGGGCAGGGAAAAGGAGGGGAATGTAACTCAAAATAGTTCCCTTACTTTCAGATGCTTTGCGTGATGTGGTGATCAAAAGGGGGGTGTGATTAAAAGCCATCAAAACCACTTCCAAGCACATGCCTTTTAGAGAAGCAAATGAGCAGAATTTTTAGAATATAACGCAAACAGGAAATCACTCTGAAAACTGTAGCCCACCACTAACTGGGGGGAAGGGAAGGTAGTTTTAATGTATCTTGCAAACAGCTGCCTTGTTATAAAGCCTGATAGGGGACTGAGTAGATTCAAATCAACATTTCTGGGACGCCTTTTATTAGGTGTTGTGTGTTTTGGGGTTTTTTGGGTTGTTTTTTTTTTCTGCCCTTAGTAATAGTTGAGCTGTCATGTGAGTAACAGATAGCCATTCATGCAACACTTTCACTTATTTGCTCACATAGTTCCCTTACTGAACTCATAGTTAGCCAGTGTGAACAGTAACCAGGAGACTGACCTCAACAACGTACTCTGAAATGGAGGGTTGTAACGATGTGCCTTCTAGGTAGGTGTTCGTGGGTCCTTTGTTGCACTGGGTGTACAAATAAATCTGTAGCCTTCATCTGATGTGTGTAGCAGCTGTTGCCCTTTTGGATGTGGTCAGACTTGCAAATCTGCTGTCCATGTTAGTGTCTGCTAGTGCCCTTGTGCAGACTGAGCAGGCTGTTGGCCTGGAAAACTTTTCCATGCTACTTTTTCAGCACAACTTTCATCTTTTTGGCATGTTATTTTCTGGTAACTGTTTCTCCATCCAAATGTGTAGAAATCTACAGGAACCATTTATGCAAACTTACACTGAAGCAATGTTTATTATGTCCCAACTACAGGACTTGTACTTTTTGAGTATAGGACTTACATGGACCTGTAGTGTTCTTGTGGGCAGCGTGGCATCAGCTTGTTATTCCTAGCTTTGCGAGTATTGGTCACTCCCAAATGGTTGCTGGTTTAGGTTACTATCACAAACTGGGGTGACTTGTCATCTGTTCCTGATGATGTCCTGTTTTTTAAACATGTGGTAGAAGAGATGGTACAGTGGGTGGATACTGAAGACTTGAAGCAGTTTCATGTCTGGTACTGGAGTGGGAGTGTGAAGAGGGAATTCGTGCTAGATTAGTGATTGGGACTCGTCTCCAGTGGGCTATAATGGACTCAAACACCTTTAGGAATTCTTTATGAATGCATTGAATACATTCATCCTTTAGGAATGTATGAAGATGGCTGTATAGCAGTTACAAGTATCTCTTAGCTATGTGGTGTATACCCACTACAACCAGCCCCCAGATCTGAGGTCCACAGCTCACTGGCCGTGAAATTCATTGTGGTATCTAGGAGAAGGGTGGAAGGACTCCAAAATGTATTAGAAAAGAACCTGACCATTTGCCTGCTCAGGAGTTGAGATGGCAAAGGGGAAAAAGCTGATGTTGCTGTTAGGTGTTAGAAACAGTTGCCTATGACTTCTGTTGCTTCGCCAAATGCTTAAATTCTGGTGTAAGCTGAGGTCCAGTGATGCCTTTGGACTCTGCAGAGATGCACATGGGGGTGATTGTTTTGTATGGCCGTATGTCAATGAAATACCTTCCGTCTTCATGAAACAGGAGAGCCTTTCAAAGTGGTTGACTAATGCAATATGCTAACCTGCTTCAACATGGAAGTTTTATCTATTATAAAATAGATAGAAGCTATGCAGTGCTTTGTTTCTGCGTTTTGAACTGTGGTCTTGCAGTTTCCCTGGCTTGTGAGGCATTGGTGTACTTGCGACTGCCTTTTCTGCCTTGCTGTTTAACGTCAGCAGGCAATCTTCCATCCTTTTGGGAAATAGTGGTCTTGCAAAAACAAAGACAGGGATTATTTATTTTCTTCTTAGAGTAGGAATACTTGATTTTTCTGAGATTATGCATACCTGCATGTCAACAGTTCCCGTTAATTCGCCAGAACCAATCCCCTTAGTGATCAGCCTTCAGTTTGATTGTTAATGTTTCCACTGTGGAGCTGTTATTAATTTCTCCACCATTCAGACAGTCCATTAAGGCAGCTTCGCAGAGGTGAGCCAAGTGACAGGCCATTGAGACTGTGATGTGTAAGGGATACTAGAGCTGCAGTAACCACTGTCTTTGGACTTCATTGACTGCTGTGCTTTACTCACAGTACTTCTGCATGGTATTAGCTTCTGAGCTTTGTGAGATTAAAAGCTCTGCCCTACTACATGCAACTTGTCAGATGTCTGTCTTCTTGATAAAAAAGGTACAACACTTGTATTTTGCATTTTTGTTGTAGTGACACCATCTGTTCTAGCAGTTGAGAGCTTTGCAAATGCAGAAGAGACCTTCTGGCCTTGGCATTAGGGAGGGAGCGCATTGGGTCTGGCCATACGTGAATTCCTGTGCTGGGCTAGTGGTGAACTTGCTGCTGGTGATGCCGGGCTGCTGATGCAAAGCTGGTTCTGCAAGGCAGGGAGTGTTGTTCTGGGCTGAGGGGCAACAGGCTTCTGATGTCAGAGCACAGAAGTGCCTGAGATGGTTTCCTGTTGAAGACCACTGCTGCTGCTTCTGAAACCCATCCCTTGTAGTGCCAGGAAGGGTTTCCCCAGGCACTACCCTGCTAGCGTGGTCATAGATGTACAAGCTTCTGCGGCATGTACATATCTCCAAGTATTTTTAAGGCTTTTAAAAAATATTTTTAACAAGCATGAGAACCACTGGATCAAATGTGTAAATGAAAAGACCACGGAGCTTCTGTCCAGTGGATTTTGTACCTTTTGGAGAAGGTGGTACAGGTTGTGTGAAATGGTGGAGTGAAAGTAGTTACATACCATTTTATGTACTGATGAAATAAAACTGTTTGGGGAGCGAGCAGATCGTAGACTGCGCTGTAACTAGTGGAGTGACAAATCTTCAAGCTGCAATGGCATTTGACACTCTTGCTCTTGAGATTTCTCATTTTAGTGGAAGTAAACACAACCTGAAGTGATCTAAGCTGTTCCAGCAGTACCTTCAACTACTTCCCAGTGTGTATGTGGTAGGAAACATGGTGTCTGCACCCTTCTTGCATCTAACAGAATTCAGGTGGTTGGGTCTGGGACAGAGGAAATTTCCATTTTGCAAGTAATTAAAAAGTTGCCTTCAGTCTCAAGGGAAATTTTCAATGAGCAACGATGTAGCTAGTACGTAAAATGGAACAACTGGCACTACTGACTTTTCCTGCCAGTGTGCTGTGTGTGACTACAGGGAAACCCCTTAAATCCTACTGACTTCTGCAGCACGTTGGCTTGGTTTGCTGTTGCTCCACTGGGTCACGGCATATGTGCTTTAGCTGTAAAAGTGAAGGGTTTGAAGTCTTTGAAAGTGTGGAAAAAGAGTGCTACTTGAAATATTTCTATCTTTCATGATCTAATCGGTGATAGATCAATATATCAATAAATAAAGGTAACAACTTCCTTGTGAGTTTTCACTCAGGCAATGGTAAGTTTATAATCAAGTGAGGGATGATTTTAATAAAGTGTCAGGACAGCGTTGCCATCACATTCAAATTGTGACTAACATTAATTATAGATACTGTGTATTAGTTCTGCTTTTCTTCTTGACATCCTAAACTTGGCAAAAGAAAAATGTAGATTATAAAAAGATTGAAAATTAGAGTTTCTCTTTGAGTTTCAACATCTCGTGCCTGGTTATTTAAACTTTAAAAAAATGTTTTTAAATAGATCTTCCCAGAATGTTAGTCTGATGCCAGATGAACAGTTCAGGGGCATTTCTATAAATCACCAAAAGAAAATTTTACCATGAGATGAACCTCAAACTTCATCTGCAAAGAAGAAAAGCTAAAAACCAAAGCCATTCCCCAAACAAAATAAAAACCTCAAACCCCTCTTCTGCTTGACTTTAGACCTGCTAAGAAGTATTTTTATAACATTATCTGAAACAAAACAATTGGGTGTGTCCACGAATTATTCTCTCATTTGAAGCCACCTTCCTTGCAAAGTATTTGCTGTTCACCAGTCCGGTTTTTCTCTTAGCTGAGCAAAAAGAGAGCCAAATTATAAGCTTTCATGACCATACCTGTTCTCTAATCTTTCTGATTTTGATGGTGATAGAAAAGCAACTGTGGGTGATGCACATAGTCATGTTGCACACTTGACTTTGTTCTTTTTCAGCAATCAGTTTGGACTGTGGCTTCTAGGCTTTCAAACTGACTCAAAGTTTTGGGTGAGGCTTCATACTTGAGGGATTTCTGCCCTGAAAATAAAACTCCTAGCCTGTGAGCCAAGGCTCTGTCCTTCTTGGCAGTAAGTGTTCTGTAATTCCCACTTTGCTTTTACTTCAGCTTACTGTTGGAGGAAGTTGCCTCCACACATACGCACTCACACCCCCAATCACAGCAGCTACGTGGTAACATCCTTATACTCTATTCTCTGGATGCTAGAGAGGATCCCAAGATTTAGAAGACAAACACCTTTCCTGGGGCTCTTCCTTCCATCAAAGACTGGGGCAGAGGACATCTCTTGTCCTTGTCCTGTTTGCCAGGGACCAATGCCCTGCCATACTGGTATGGGGAAGATGTTTTGTAAGCTTGAATTGGCATACATCAAGCTTCTAGTTTTTGTGGTATCCTGATGCCAAAGGTGTAATGTTTTCCAAATCATCCAATAGCAGAAAGCTGGAGGATGCAGAGACTGCTGCCCTACCAGCAGTGCTCGAAGGTGCATGTAGCTGTGGTGGTGAATCTTAACTTTTTTTCTGGGAGTATTGGGGAATTAGTAGCTGGAACTATATCACTGGGAGTCTTTCTTCCACAAAAATAAGTTGGGTTTTTTATTTCAGATGCCTTTGGTCTCTTGTTCTATTAAGAACATGACTTAAAGTTATAGAAACCCTGTAGCAGTTTGTAGGCATAAGAAATATTTATAGACAATACTTCAGATTTTCTAGATTACTCTTTCACTAGCAAATTAGTAGATGCTTTCTATGAATTAAGTAAAAAATTCCTGCTTCTGTTTCATTTTAAGGAAAACTGGAGTTAAGTTACTAAATGGAAAAAAAAATTTAAAACTTGTATAACCAGACCTGCAAGGAAGTCTTATATTGTGCTGGTTAGGAGGAGGTGTTGTTAATAAAGTCTCTTTCTACTCTGTGCTAACCCACAACAGCAATCTTTGCACCTTTGATAAATGTTAGCATGTATATCAGCTGCACACAATATCCCAAGCTATTGAGACTTGATGTGCTGTGGCTGTCTTGTGAGTAAAGCTATAACCTACGTAATACTCAGCATCCACTGAATGTTTGTGGTGCATTAAGAACTCGGAAATCTACAAAACAGTTTATAGAGGAGGGAAGCGACCATTTGTAAGCTTACAGCTCCTAAAGCTGTATCTGTTACTGTTGAGTCATACTGTCCTATGGTTTTGGAGAATGAGAGTTGAATTTGGGGTGGGGTATTATCAGCACCGCAAATGCTTCCTACAGAAGTGATTGTGGGTGATATAGTACTGCAGACTGCTTCTGGAATCAAACTGCAGTGGGATTTCTTGCAGCTCTGTAGATCACCTGTTTATTCAGAAAAAGTGCAAGCCACACTTCCCTTTTGTAGGCTTTTCAGGGTCTATCTTACCATATTGCATTCATAAAACTGCTTTTCTTAACCCCACTGCAGATGTTGTTGCTTAACTATCCATCAGCTGGTCATAACTAATTTCTAGTGAGCAATGTGTTGTGTGATACTCGTGTGTTTTCTTGCCAAGGTATGGCAATCACCTGAACAGAGAGAACTGTCATGGTAGTGTGTGTTAACTCATCATCTTTATTTCTGCTAGCAGTTTAATTAATCTCATAGCTGCCTCTTGCATGCTGTTGTGGCTTTGGTGTATATAAAAGTACATCTTGCAGAAGTGTTGCTTTTCATTTCCTTATGAGAGGAGTCCAGATGTAGCGATGCTGGCTAAGGAAATCCTGCCACTTGACTCTGGCTGTAGCTGTAAAGGGGTTATTACCATGGTCTTTGCTCCTTTCCACTGCCCTTTGCTATTGTGGCTGTTGTGTCCTACGTTGTGTATCTGAAGAAGCCCACCACAGCTTATTGCTGAGGAGAGCTTTATTCCTGGGAGCAAAGAGACAAAAAGAATTGTGGAGAGGAACTGTGGAAAACTGAAAGCACATAGCTTTCCCTTTCTGTTTTCTTGATGTGTAGGATGTATGCAATAACTTTGAAGTGCAGGTGAATATTAAATTTGTTTCTTATTCCTAATGGTTAATTCATCAAAGTGATTGTTTGGTACTGGGAGTAGTAGATGCTCTATCAACGAAATACATGACCCATAGAGCTGGCGCTCTGTAGAGTGCAGATACTATGGTGCATGCAGTTTGCACTGAAGTGGTGTGATCCACATTGTCTGTTTTGGGATCATCAAAAACTAATTTGAATGAGCAGTGTGTTTCCTCATTAGTGGGTTTCCTGCAAAAGGGTGATGAGACTTCAGTGATTTTTAGTGGAACCTGGGGTTGTGACGCTCCTCATAGAGGCATTTATTGTTGTGGTGGCTTTCTAGTTTGGTTTAGTTGAGCAGTAACTTTTTAAAATATTCTTGAAGTGTGCTGTATGTCTCCTGACGCTTACAAAGAGTCCACTTCATGTTTTCTATCTCTTCATAGCTCCTTCTAAAATATTTGAGGGATATCTGTGCTCCTCCTGTTGTAACCTGTGATACTTCATTACAAAGGTCACCCACGTCATCCTTTCCTGCTTTCTCCAGGCTGTGCTGCAGCTGGGGGAGGGGGCTTGTCAGAGTGTACAGATGTGGTTTCCATCTTCAGAGTCACAGGATGGTTTGGGTTGGAAGGGAACTTAGGGATCATCTAGTTCCAACTCTTGCAGGAGTCCTCTGGGTGGGTCTTGAGGCATGCAACCCTCCCAGGCACGGGCAGGCTCCCCGGGTTCGGCTGAGGCTGGGATGTTCCTAGAGTGCAAATGCTGTATTTTGTTTGATCTGGATTGGGAGACTGCCCATTTGGCTGCACCCCTGCCTCCCTCCCTCCGTGACGGCCCAAAATAAACATTGCGCAAATCGTGTGTCCCTCAAACAAGCAATCATTGAAAATTGCTGTGCTTCCACTAGGATTAAGACTAATCAAAGTGGGCAGTGACTGCAGCAGTTGGTCTTTGCTTGGAGTTTGTTCTAATGAAGTCTTTGCTGCCCCATGAAGGCACGGAAAGAATATGAAATGACACAACCTACAAAAACTTTACCACTAATTGCTTCTTATGTTCTGCTGCTACACCACAATCTCTCTTGGTCTCATTTATTTTGGTGGGAAGCCCTTCTGGTAAAGAGGAAAATTTTGTGTAGGCTAAGTAAGTAGGAGACGTTATGTTTTTGCTGTGAGGTGAAACAAAACCTCTATGGTAAATGTACTTTAAAATTGTCATTAGTGAGCAAATATATATATTAAAAAAAAATTAACGCAGTGGATTCCTGTTCAGCTCTAATTAGTTTAAGGGAGAAAAGTAGTTTGTATTGGAAATGTATACAGCTTCATTTTATGAAGTCTGGTTTACTGTGTGAATAATTCCTTATAAATATAGCTAGTGATTTAAGAGATGACTCATTAATGGTTTAAAAGCAGTATAGTAAAAATGAAACTCGGTTGTGTGTGTGAAAGCTATTTTTGTGTGGTCTTTTTTTTATAAAAAAGTTATTTTGGGAGTTACTTTCAGTGGAATCCTTCTAACCGTTCTCTACAGCATAACTGTGATTTGCAGACCTCACTGGTTTTCCCTCTGCCTTTAGTGCAGTAGCAGCAAATGGGGAAATGTGGATGTCAGGAAAGAAAAGGATGAGCAACCATACAGCATAATGGAAAGACTGGAGCGAAGCTAGTTTTAAAATGATGGTATCTCTTGTTATTTGTTGCAGTACTAGATCATAACCTTTACCCATATCTAAGCAATGAATAAAAAGTTTGCATAATTTTAACTTGTATGTCATGACAGTGAGTAAGATTGTTGGCTTGCCTGATGTAATGCCTATAGATTTCCTTCCTTTTCTGTTTCACTGATCCCTGTGAACTATATGCAGGAAATTCAACTATATGCAGGAAACCTTTTGTCCTTGAATGGTGGTAGTAATCTTAAGAAGGAAAATTCAGTTATTAAATTTGAAAAGAGTTAAAACTTTGCATCTCTTCTTATATATGCTGTAATACCAGCTCTTCAGAGTGAGGCTTCTTCATGATTAGCTATGGAAATCGCCTGTTTTATTTGGCATTTTACTGAGTATTGGACTAAAGAGATACACATACTGCTTTTAAAACTTGCATAGATATAAGGACTAAGTTGTACAGATTAAAAAACCCAACACCTAATATATTTAAATTTCAGACAAGGGTCACTACCTGTCCATTCTTCTATGAAGGCTTGTCTGTGCATAGAGTTGCAGGACAAACAGTTAATGGAGGCCAGCTCCTGCACTCGAGCAATGTGTCTTAAAGAATATTATTCCCATCACTTCTTCCTATTAGCATAACTTAATTCTAAAGATAGGCGTTTAGGCTGGGCTTAAAGTAACGGGAACTCCAAATTCAGTGACTCGTGGGAGGTTCTAAACCAGTCTGCTTTTCTCAGCCATGCCTCTTCATGTGTGCATAATTGGGTCTTGAAATCCATAGTGCTCCTCTTCCATTATGTAAAAAAAATGTAAATGGATTGGGGTGAAACTTCTGTCAGACCCTCTGCTCATCTGAAAAAAAAACTCTCACATTTTCAGAACACTTCCAAGGAAGATTTAGGGTATTAACCCAAGTTTTAAGATTAAACACTTGCCTTGTATAACATTGTGTAACATTTGACTGCTATTAGATTATGAATACTGAGCTATGATTTAGAAGCAAAATACTGACTTGTTAGATGCTTGTTCCACTTGACACAGTTTTATTGGATGCCATTGAAATGCTGGTATGTTTTGTCATGCTTAGAAGTGGTACTTTTAAATCAATATCTGCTTTTTTCCAGGCAAATCAAGAATTTGCTGGTTTGACTATATAATAGCTTGAGACAAAGTGGGAAAATTCTGAGTGTGACCATGATTCTTTCAACTTTATGCAACTATATACTACTTACCCCTAGTTTTTATACTTTTCCTGCTGTTTTTCTCATTTGCTGCTGTTGCTGCTTCTCTTCCCTGAATCTCACCCATTCTCCCTGGTCCCCTTCCCAGCAGAGCACAGCACTGACCAACTCTGCTCCCGTGTGCAAACCCCCCTTTCATGGGTGTCCCAAGGGGCAGAGCTGGAGGGCCAGCAGCTGTAGGCAGGCTTTGCTGCTGGCAGGGGGTTGCTGCAAGGTTGGAATCGAGGGTTAAAGGTGGCTTGGGGTGAGACAATTTGTGCTTTGCGTGTTCTAGAGGGGTGGGAGGAGAAGGGCAAAGGTAACCACGTGCAACACTTGATCTCAAGGTTTTTAGGTCAACACGCAGCAGCGCAATTAGTATCTGCTTGGGCGCGGGGGGCAGAATACCCATGCCCCTCACCCCCGCGGTGCACGTTTTATCTGGGTGTCTCTTCAGGCAGTAGTATACCCAAAAGATTTGGACTCTGCCAGCCGTAGCCACGTGGATGCTTGCAAAGCCACCCTGCTGGATGAGTTTGTTAAAGTGTAACTTACAATTTATACAGGTCACCTGAGTAATAGGGCCAGGAGTAGGACTGTGCTTAGATGTCTCAGGAGAGCAGCTGCAGTATGGGGATTAGGTTTACAGCCTGTTTTGTTTAAATAGGCACAGAAGAAAAAAATTCTTGTAACTGGATTTTGTTGTATTCTGTTTTCCTTTATTCTTTTAGTAGCGTGTTCTCTACAGGCAGGTGTTGAAACTGAGATGTTGATAGGCAAACATCTGTTCCAATGGAAAATTAATGGAGTTTATGTTGCTTAGCAGCTTATTTACTAATGAAGCCAAAAAGGAGATGCAAATATCTCCCCCACCCCCAGTTTTGCTTGTTTTCTGGCAAGAGTAATTTTACACACTGGTTCTAGTACTCTCCCTATTTACTGTCCTAATAACAGCACAGTAAGCAGGTAAGTCAGAGCAGACAAGGCTGTATGAAGCTGTTAAAGCAACACTGTCATTCTGGTAACCCTTTAGAGCTATGCTTTTCTGTATCTTGAACTGTCCACTTCTGACTTCCAACCTGTTTGCTGGTTGACCTTGTCTTTCCTGATATTTGCATGTGTAGCACTGTATGTACTTGTCAAAGTTACCTGCTGTTGAAGTATCTATAGCATGGGGGCCACGCTGGTCAGAGCACAACACTTCAGTGTAAAAGGAAAAAACCAAAACATGTCAAGGTGATTTTGGAAGTCTTGTGTGGTTTCCTAAAACAAAACTTAAGGTAGTATTTAAAACTCATGAAAACAGATGATGATGTCAGTGTAGCTGTGAAGAGTTTCTACGCAGGTAGAAAATTAAGTAAACTGACTAGTTAAGGATTTTCTTCCAAATTCTCTCTTCTGCCTTCAATCCTTGAAGTAGCTGAACAACTTCTTCCATTAGGGCTCTAGAGAACATGTGACAGTGTACCTTGGTAGCTGCTAACTTGATCTTTGTGTTCTTTTGTGTTCAGAATGGGCAGAGTACACCATGGGCCATTACTTGGTCTGGTATTTCTGTTCCTTGCAAACATGTTGAAGATGATACAGACCATATACTTCCTAAGTTGTAAGGCTTCTTGGTGGAATAGGCACTGACTAAATAACAAACCAAATTTTGGGTACAGAAACTCTTTGGTAACCTTAGGTGTAGTAGAAAGCTGCTTTTCTAGCTTGTACCTTTCTCCTATTAAAAATCTTATTTTGTATGTTTTGTTGTGTTTATCAACATGTTTCAGGTGGCTTGGTGCTTCACAGTTGTTGGGTTCATTTATACATGCTGTATCCTTTTGCTAGCTTTTCGATCCAATCAGTGAGCATGTGGCTATCTGGCCAAAGCATTTGTTTAACTGCTTGTAGATGGCCTAAGCACAGCTCTTCTGGTGCCTCAGTGCCACCTGAATGGAGGAAGAAAGAATTTAAACTCAGGTTTCCACACTTTCCTAGTAGTCTTGTGCATCTTTGTCTTTATCTCCCTCACTGCCTAGCTTATTTAGCTAAGTGTAAGGATACTCGGTGAACCTACCAGTGCTGCACCATGAAGAATTTGCTTGAGACTATTCAAATGTTATTTCAAACAAAGGATGCTTGCTAATATAAAATGCTGCAAGCCCCTCTGGGAAGGGTGGGAAGAAGTGGCTGTAGGTGTGCAGCCTTTACTTGAAAGTAAAAGGTTAAGCGTTACATGTATCAGCAACACCTTTGTTGTTGAAATCTTTCTACTGACAAATCAGCTACCAGATAATGCACGATGTTACGGTATTACACATGATGGTGTGGCTTTGGAAGTATCGGATAACATTAGAAATGGTGGCCAAGATAAGACTTCTTGCTTCCGTTAGATGACTCTGTACAGGCTTTCAACCGCAGATGAAAGGTTTTTCTGGGTTTTCTGAACAGCTGATGCTAGAGGTACTGAAAAGTTTGAGAAAGCCATGTGTGGAACCTAAAATAGAAAACAAGTGAGGAATGCAAGCCTTCTTACAACATTTCACTTTTTTTTTAAAAAAGTTTTGCAGACCCTTTATCTTTCCTGCCTATCTGAATTATTTACTTTCACTTGAAAGAGATTTAATTCAGCCCATTTGGTTTCAGTTTTGAACCACCCCAGCCCTCTTAGGCTGCCGCAGGTTTTTCTGCGTGCTCTGCAGCCGTTCCCTTCCAAAACCATTGGAGTAGCGTTGAGTTCCGTGTCAGGAGCACTGACGCTGCCCCGGTGAGTCACCCGGTAAAACGGAAACAGTCCCATGTGATTATTCACTCACGAGATTTGGGCTCATCTATCTGTAAATAAGCATGTGCTTGTCTACCTTGTTTTTCCTGTAAACTGCTGAAGCAGTGAAAGCGCTTTCTAGGCATGTGCCCTTGACACACCATGCTAAAAATAGGGCAGTTTGACATCGCTACAAACTCACAGGCTTCCTAGTTGTCTAAAAAGAAGCTCCTCTATTTAAGTAATGATTTGAATGGCCAGGGTTGTTTTTCTCTTTTTTTTTTTCCCCACCCCTCCTATTCTCCCCCCTCATGTCCCCCAGATGACTAGATACTCTAAAGTAGTCGGATATGTTTTGGGTTTTTGTGTTTTGCTGTAGTATATAGAGATCCTCAATTTATTTCTTTAATATATGGTGGCATATCTGATCATAATATTCTCAGTAACTTTTTATAATCTCACAGGGAAAGAGCAGAGGTAGGTTTCACACTTTTAAAAGCATCTGTGCTCGTTATGATTGTGCTTTTCTGAGCATTTTTAAGCTGTTACTCTGCTTATGAAGTCACACTGTTGTCTTTCACTCTCATTGTCGGTGTTACTGAAACAATTCTTTTCACTAGGTCTCAACTGTATCCAAAGTAATCAGTTATATTGGCTGAAGTGTGTCTACTGCTATGACTATGCTTTTGTAACAACTTTCCTCTAAAAGAGCCGAGCTAGTTAAGCCATCAAAAGTATTTCTTGCTGTTTTTCACTGGTGTGACACCGTGTACATCACGTGAAGGCTGCCATACCTCCCTTGGATTCATTCCTCGAACTTTGTGCATCAAACCCATGAAGTTTGTCGCCTTACTGAGCAGTGTTTCTCCTGGTTGTGCAGGAAGCAATCCCTAAAAGCACAGCCCAGGACTGATTTAAGTACAAAGCCTGTGCTGGAGCCTGAACCAGAGAGGTAGCTTGCTGTGCTCAAAGTGGGAAGGGGGGTTGTTTGGACCTGGGTGTATAAGACTTGGGGTGGGAAAGGCAAGGGAAGGAAGATTTATTTTAACTAACTGTTAGCTTTATGTAGCTTCCTTCCTTCCTTGCTTCCTTTGCCCCCTGCTTTACCTTTATGGTAAGAGCAGACAAAAGTTTGTGTGGCTTTTAAGAGTAGTTGCTGCTGCCCAAAAGAAATGGATGTCATTTGGAGTGCTCCCCGTGCCCTATTCCTCTCCCCCTGCCCCTCCACAGTCATCCCCCAGATGCTGGTGACATGTGGCAGTGGTGTCTGGATGGCACAGGCAGGGGAGAGCAGACTGCTGTTGTCAGGAGTAGCCGCTGTACAAAGAGCTGAGCGAGGACTTTGCTTTAGCCCTCCAAACCGTGAGGAGAGGAAATGCAGAGGTCCGGCAGCTGTGAAACCTTGAAGGCAGCGGAAATGTTGTGTGTGGGGAGGACGACAGAGTCAGCATCAGGGCCTGTGGGCCTGGGCCAGGCTGTGAAAACATAGGGGGATGAGAGCAAGTGCTGGTTCTGGCAGGGCTTCATTTTGCTAGTTTGGTGCTGCTGCTGCTGAGGAGAGTGCAGTGGTGGGGATGTCATAGCCTCCTCACGCTGCCTACTGCTCAACCTCCTATTCCCTTGGTACAGTTGTAGCCAGTTTACTGTTCAGCAGGTCCACCGCTGAGGTGGACAAATTCCCTGTGCTTCCTCAGACTCAAGATTTCCCTTAGGCTTCTCTTCTGTAGCTAGTATGACCACAATTCTTTCAGTTGTTTCTTGAGGGTCATGTTTTGTGGGCTTTGGAGGGCTCTAACTCCTGTGCTGCAGATGCCTTCAAAGCAGTTTGTGTTTCTTCAAGTGGTGGCACGTGGTGAGAAACCAAAGCTGTGAGGAAAGACACAATAGGACTAGCTGGGGAGAGGGAAGAGCTGTTGAAGCCTTGCTGCTGGGAAACAGCATTTGCAGTCTTACCTCTGCAAATATTATCTGGTTTATTCCAAACTGGTTGCCCTTGCAAACAAAGTATCTCTTGGTGTTTGCACTGTATCCTGCCTTCTACCAGCAATTAGTGTCGCACAGGATTCTTGGACACCTATACCCATTGAACTATGGAGTGAATTTCTCTTTAAAATCATCTAAGGTCCTTGAGAAAATGAATGTTTAGTCTCTGTACTTCATCATTCTCTATTGCTTTAGGAGCAGAACTGAGGAGTTTGCAAGCTGTGCTTAGTTTCCTTCCCAGCTTGAGCCAATATAAAGTACAAGTTACACAGCATTAAAAAGACAGACCAGGCCGTAAAGCAGCCTGAATTAAGCTGTGCTTTTCTGAATCATGAATAATTCTGAAAACCCTGTTGTAAGCAAGAAACATGTGTCCCTGTTTTGGTATTTTTGAATCAGACACAAAAACAGGGTATGGCTGGGACAAAGAAAAGAGGAAGAAGGTGACTCATGGTGCATGAAAATATATATTTTGCTGCACCATTTCATGGCTCATAAGCAGCAAATTAAAAGGAGGTGAAACATCTTTTTAAAAAAACCCTAAATATCTGTGGGCAAATGGGCTTCCTCTGTTGGGAGCCAATATGTTGACACTCTTGCTGGGATGGCTGCTCAGCCACTTTGTAAGCAGTGACAGGCCCCGCTTGGTGAGACTTGGGGCCAGCTCCCCCTTCCAGCTGCTTGCCCCAAGGTCATTGTCTGCCATGGCTCTTGGTATCGGTCACCATGGGGTTGGCTGGAGACACAGTATGGAGTCATGGTGCAGGAGAGCGTGAGCTGCTGCCAGTAGAGCCGCAGGCACATGTCTAGCTCCTGCCATCTACTTTCCTCCCTCCTCTCTTTCTTGTTGCAAGGCAGTCTCTCCTTTCTTACTGCTTGCATGCTCACTGCCTGCTTTGCTCCAAGGCGCTTGGGCTCAGTGAAGCCTGTGACCACTGTGTCCAGGGGATCCTGCATGGGAAGCCCTGAGGTCTGTGTTTTGTGGTCGTGTGCTGCCTGTGCAGCCTGTTCAGCGCGGGCAAACATTGCAAGGCATGAGCTCATTTTCATGACACTTCACACAGCTGCGCGAGGCTCAACTGCTGTGTCTTGTCGCCAGCTTTGCGGTCTTTCTAGCTTTTCTGGGGAAGTTATTGTTGTAAACAGGCATGTGCTTCACATATATGGCTTTGTGCTGGTGTTTTTAATGAGGGAAGAACATTACACGCTACACCAGTAATGTGCATTGCAGTCGTTATACAGATGGCCGTATCCTCACGTGGTCTGTTTCATACCAGATTTACAACTGCTTGTTCATTATTAGACTCAGAGCTGCACACAAGTGTGGGGTTCGTGTAGTTGCCTGTGTATTTAAAGCTTGCACAGATACAGGTCGTCTTGGTGGTGCCTAGTAGAGAGCAGCTTTCTTTATCTAGTGGCTGAGAAAATGGAATCCAAATATATTTGTTGGGGGCCTTTGGCTTTCTAAAGACAAATAAGTAAAATTAGACCTGGTTTTGAGGATCTGGAGTATTTGCTGTTTCTGCTGAGGAGGGCAGGGGTGCTGAGCTCTTCTGCTGAGTTCTTCTGCATTAAGGAATTTAACTTTTGACATCCTGTGCTTTTTTAAATCTGATAGTTTGGTGGTTTGTAACCACTGCTAAAGCAACTCATACTTGCATGGGGTAGTTTAGGAGTCTACACAATGGATCACTTATTCAGTTTTTATTATTATTGGCAACTGTGAAGAGGTGATTGTATTTTAGATGAGAAAACATCATATTTCGTCCTCTCCACACATAATTTACGAGTTGGAATTTTGTAATTTTGGTTCTAGTTAAACTTGCAGTTGGTAACTCCAGAACTTGAACCATTTGTCTTCCCTTAGAAAAGGAGTGTTTAAATGAATAGTTTACAGTGACCAATGTCTGCTCTTTCCTCATGGTGCACAAATGAAGGACAATCACACAGCTAGGTTCCTGTCTGATATGCTGGTAGCTCTTCTTGGGGGTGATGGGCTGGTGATGAGTGCTTATATATATATATTGCAGCTTAAGCTTTTTGTAACTTTAAAGTTGGATTTGCAAGTGTTTCCCAAATTTTTCTAAGCAATGTAATAACTTCTTTATTTTTGAAAGTCAATTACAGTTAAGCATAAGGGGATTTATAGCCCTTGCTAGTATATCTCAGTGCACCTTTTTACCTACTCAGGGGTTCTTCTGTTGCATTTTTGGCATTGCCACAAATGGTAAGGTGTTCTCATGCTGCCATTTGCTGTTCTGCAGTGTTCAGTATTGTATGGTCAATTCCAATTGCCATATTTTAAGACAATTGCACAAAAAACATATATTAAAAAAAAAATAGTGCCAGCTTTCAAACCCCTAATCCAAAGCTTTGCTATCCTTCACTATTTACAGCTGCAGGAAGATCCATGTAGCCTTTAGCATTCACCAGATCTGGAGCTTTGTTTTCCCCTTTTACTCCAAACGGCTGCGTGCGTACTTGATGCTTTTCCTACCAGGCCTTTCATCTCCATTTAAGAGTGCAATAGAAAGTAGATTTTTTTCTTTTTAAACTGAAGGAGAGGAAAATGTCTAACTTGTAGTAAGATGGCTTTTTTCCTTACATACTTTGTATTTTAATGGCAAGTGTGTTTACACAGCTGTCTGCATTCATGTACATGTCTGCTCCCCCAGTATGTGAACTGCGTAATAGATGGATGATAACGTTTTGTGCCTGTGCGTTCACACACAGATTTATACTAACCAATCATGTTTTGCTTTATGTCCCAGTTTCTGTCGCTTAATGTCGCATAACTTGCACTTTATAGTTGGCTCAAACTGGGAATGAAACTAAGGAGCTTGCAAACACCTTAGTACTGTTTCTAAAGCAATAGAGAATGATGAAGTGCAGAATCTAAACATTCCCTTTCTGAAGTATCTTAGATGATTTTTAAAGTGGAATTTATTCAAGGATTTGATGGATATAGGCTTACTCTAAACCATTTACTGATATATCAAATTATATTTGTAGAGACAAGAGTTTTAGCAGATGATATTTTCTCAGTGCTGAGTGGAATGGTGGTGGGTGTTTCCCTTTGCTTCACATTGACACCTCCTTTGAGATGAACATAGTCCTCTTAGCTAGTCCTGTCACGTTAGGCTCTTTAACCAAGTGTCTCTGGAACTCTGGGTTTGTTCTTCATATGCTGTTGTAGGAAGTATGTTGACCAATTTGAGGGCATCTCCAGCTGGTGAAGTAGAAGCCTGACTGAAACATGATCTCAAAGAAAGACCCGGGGTCATTAAGTCTTTCCACTGTCTTCATAGAAGATGAAAGTCTTCAAGTGCATAAAATGTTTTATAATCTGTTGTAGACAACCAAAGTGGAAGAAGGCTTGAATAATAAGTATAAAATCTGTGCTGATATGGGAAGGGTATCTCTAGGGATGAGTGTATAAGTCATCTGTATTTTTAAAATCTCCAGTGGTACAGATTCAAACACTGGCTTGAAGTTAGTGAGGTGTAAGCTGATGCTTTACCTTATGCTGGATAAAATTACTTCTTTAGATCTTTAATAGCTCAGGTGGTGGTGGTGATTCATATAGCTATTTTCAGAATTTGGGGTGACACACCAAAAGCCAAAACTAACTTCAGTCAAGGACCTAATTCATCAGACCAACTTTGGTTCTGAAAGTGGGTAGCAGTGTTGTCATGGGATAAGTTCTAGATCTGGTCTTCCAGATGTAGTCTTACTGTGGCATTGAACATTGGCGGTTGAATTGACTGGACTTCAGTGGATACAGATGGTCATAAAGCATCTGAACTTTAAGTTGATGTTCTTTGCATGCAATGTACACTGTGTCTGTATTTACTACTTCAACGAGGACAATGTTGAAGAAAAAAAAGTGCAAGTGCCTCAACATTAGGGTAAGGGAGCACAAGTACAGGATGTGTGCATTTACACAATATAGGGTCCAGGTTCTAGAGGACAGGGTTTCTGTGCCATGGTAAGATACACATGAAGCCTACCAGTGCTACTGGACATCTGTAAATTAGTCGTTCTTAGTGTTTCTATCAAACTTCCTGGTAGACCTGATCTCAGCTGCTGATGTGAGTTCTAGTCATGGCTTTTACGCTTTGACTGAGGAGTATTTAATATTGTGTGTCTTTAGGAGGCTAGCTTCAGCTGTATTTATCAAATGGTTTAAACCTATGACAAGATGCTGAATTCAGTAAACAATGTTCCATATGTTCTACCAGTCTTTGAGAAATCACTTTTTAAATGAGCCAATCAGAAGCAAAGTGAATATTATTCATCTTACGCTAATGATACGCAGAGCTCTGAGATGTGTGGTGTGCATGCATCCCACAGCCTGTATTTTTATGCCTGAAGCAGTTCTCATATCAGCTTGTTTTTCCATGCTCAGAGTCCTGCTATCCTGCAAGTGGGCGGGGTATGAATGAATATGGATAATATGTTGTATGTGTGCTTATATGCATATATACACAGAAATATATGTAAAAGAAAAGGACTTAAAAAAAAAATAAATTAGCAGTAGTCAGCTGCACCATTCAAGCACAAGCAGATGTAATCCACATCTGTAACATCAGTAGTGAAGACCTATTCAAGAGCGCATAGCAAGAAATGAGGGGCTGGACCACCTTCTTGAACAAATCTGCTAAATCGTCCTGAGAATGGATTTGCAAAGGCTTAAGCCTGTCAACCACAGAAAAGAGCTCAAATGTTTTTCTAAGAGTTTTCTAGGAGAATGTACTGACACTGTTAATGACAGCTATATTTGTACTTCTGAAGTATTTCTGGTTTTGCTTTCACATGGTACAACTGGAGGTGAGCAAGCCACTATCTTCATATTCTCCTTGTTAAAGCCTGCTCTTAGCATTTCTCTTGCAATTAAAATCCAGCTGAAGGCAGTGGTACCTTCAGCTTAATGAGCAGCAGATGAGATGAAGTGGGTAATAGTTATTTGTTGTTGTGTTTTTAAAAAAAACGAAAGGCTGATTATTTATGTAACATGTAGTCACAGATGCAGTCAAAGTGCAGATAAATGAAGCTTCCTTTTCCCTGACTTTGGACAGAGATACCTTGAGTTATTGTTTCCTGGGCTGGGTTTTTTTTTGTCTGAAGTTATAAAAATACCACAATCATGGAAGCTGTTAGTGGTAGATTTCATGCAGCCAAAGTGGTGAGGAGAGCATCATCTCACACAGGTGTGCCTGTTCAGAAACTTTTCTCTCAGTGGCTCATGAGCATTTCTTCACCACTTCTCTAGCTAGATAGTGAAAAAATAAACCTGACTTACTGAACTAGCTTGGCTTTTTTACTTTAAAAAAATAAATGAGAGGAGAAAGAGGAGATGTGAGTGATTTCTGATTTGATTTTTTTTTTCTTGCTTCTTCCTGCCCTGGAAAGCCCAGTGCTACATTTGAACTGCTTATTATTGCTTGGTATCACATATTAGATCCCTTGAATTACTAACCCCTGTTCCTCTGTTAATACACTGAGGAAAAAGCTTGTGTCCTGAAGTTTTAGGTAAGACTCGCAGAAGGAGAGCAAACACCACCAACAAACCAAAAGGCACTGTGGTTAGTATTGAGGTGTATTCAAAGGAATGACTACCAGTTGGTCCATCAGTTACCAGAAGGCTGGTCACTTTCCTAGCTGGAAATAGGTTGCTGTCATTTTGTGTGTCCATCCCTGTGATGATTCTCCTGAAAGGGGCAAGAAAAAATAAAACCCAGACAAACTGAAAGTGAAATAGCTCAGAGAAATAACAAGAAATTAATCCTTTTTATAAGGTTAAGCTTGGAAGACTCCAGTTGACTGAAATGGGTATCAGCATCCAAACTGCTGCCAGAAAAAGAAGTATCAAAGCTAACTTTTAAGTTTATCCATAATAATACCTGGTGTGCACTTCAGGAGCTGCTCTGTGATAACCACTGCTGATCCAGGTTAAGGAACACCCTGCATTGTATTGGTGGGAGACAATACAAGGAATGAAGCTAATATGTCTCCTTGTCACCATCTATTCAGATTTCCAGAGCGTTAACCCTGGAGCAATTCCTTTATTGTATTGGAAGGCATGAGTGCCTTTATTAAATATGAAGAGGACACACCCTGTGCAAGTTGTAGTGTGCAGAGGCAAAGCAGGTCTGCCTTAATTGCACTTGTGTACCTGAACCTCCCAGAACCTGGGCTGGAGGGTGACCAAGGCAATGTCTGGGCTGTATCTCTCTCTCCTCTCATCCTTCTTCTAGGAAAAATGAATACAATCATCAAAATACATTTAACTATCTGCCTCTTTCTTGTGAAATCTCACCGTTGCAGATAAGGCTACATGCAGAAGTCTTCCCACATGCTGCTTGGGAGCAAGAGCAGATAGCTTGGAGCCCACAGCTAAGATGAGCATGCTGGAGTGCCTGTTTACAATCAAATATCAGCCTGGCATGGCCTGCCCTGGCAGCAGAGGCGCGCGTGTGCTAAAATTAAAGAGGGGGCTGGAAAGGGAGACATTCCTCATGTTCTGGGCTGGTCTCGTTAGTTCAACAGCACGTACCACTGTGCTGCTAGTGTGCTAACCAGTGCAACTATAGTAGCATGCTGCGTGCTGGTGGGTAAGAGCTCAACAATAAGGGACTGGCAAAGGCCACTTTCCATAGAGAGGTTTCTAGAAGCTTGAATGTTACCAATATCATTTCGCAAAGCAACTGAAGTGACTGCCCTTGATCTGCTGCCAGACCTCATAGGGGTATTGCATTCCCCAGGCTGCTGCAGCACACTCAGCCATGTTACCCCATCATCCTGTACATCTTTTTTTCCTTCTTCTGTCATAGCTGAGCTTACTATTTATGCTAGTATGAAAGTTAAGTGTGCATAAGTAGATGGAAAAGTGATTTTTACTGTTGCTATGTGGAAGAATAGCCAAATGCTTGCATGTATTTTTGGGGTGGTACAGAGTGTTTAGACTTTAAATTGTAGCAAAGGGTGTTCAGGCTTCTAACCCAGCCTTTTGTCATCTCTGGGATACTGTGCTGTGTGCATCTTGTCATTATTCATAATTTAAGAACCTGTCTTTGTAGTAGAATGTGTGCAGTGGGCCCGTCTTTGCTCAGATGACTCTTGTCTGAAGAGTATCTTGGAGTACCTCTGTGCTGAGAACAGCTCTGCCATGCTTTGTTAGAGGATCACATCTGTCATGCTTCTGATTTTTCTTTTTTCTTTCCCCCACCCTCTCTTTTCAAGTATCTGGGTGATGAAAATCATGTCATCAGTGTTTTGTCTCATGCTTTCCAGCTTCAAGTCTCTTTGTATATGGCTGCTTCTCTATGTTGAGCTGTTTCCATCTCCCTGAGACATCATTGGTGTGTGTGAGTAATGGGGTGTGGCAATATGTATTAGTAGACTTCTGAGGCTTCTGCTACTACATCTTTCATTGATGTTCATCCTATGTTCCCTTACACCCAGAAGCTGCTCTTGTGCAGTCGCTGTCCAGGGATCCTGATCTTCCCATCTGTGGCCACCTCTGACCATGTTGGGATGCAACCCTTTCCTGAACTCTGTCTAGATTTTTTGGAGAGCTTTATTTCATCATGCCAATCACATTTTAGAAGCACTCCCAGTTCTTACTCCTTGCACAATAGCTGGTCACTTCCCCAATATCCTTTCCTAGATGGTGTAGATCTAGTTGTATCTCCTGGTGTAGTTGCATCTCTTAGATGCTCCTGCCTCACTCTTCACATCCATCCCCAGAAGCACAGGTAGCAGTTGGGCCACCAGACCTTGAGTCACTGCCATGACCTCCTGGCCTACCAGCCCGGCTATGCTTCTTTGAGCTGCTCAGTGTTCATTTCACTGGCCAGGTAGTAGGGAGAGCCTGCTCCACACTTTTGGAGCAGGTCAAGGTGCCTGAGGACAACCTTGAAATTCAACCAAAAGATCAGGTAGGTGTTTCTTCCCCTCACATGGCTGTTATACCCAGTGCCTACACCCTGCGAGCCCTTTGAGACGAAGGCCTTGTTGCTGCTTTCCTTAGGCACAGCTGCTGTTTAATGGAAGAGGTGTACACCACTAATGGATTGAAATCAATCAATTCTTTCTACTGCTCTTGCAGGCCTTTACTACCATGCTCCGCATCTTCTTGTTATGCTCAGGTCTGAACAGTACATTTCATTCCCATCCAGATGCCATGAGCAGGGATTTAGGAGCTGTGGCTCCCTAAATATTCATCAGGCGAATAACCAAGATTTCTTAGTTCCTCTTACACCACCTCCTCTCATGTCAATAGCAAAGCACTGAAGTACTCTTTCCCTCTATGCCTAAAAATTTAGTTCCCCTTCTGTTGGGCTGAGCATTTCGCTATGAATCAGTGAAAAATCAGAATGAAGTGTACATTCATGCAGGCGTATACTGGGAATTTACACTCCCACTTCCCTTATTTTAAACACTGCCAGCTTTTTTAAATGTCAAAAAATTTAAATTTTAAGCTTTTTAACAGGAATGAGTTATTTTGACAGGAGGAGGTAGTTTATTGTATAGTAAATGCAAAACTGGTAAATGGCATACAACTTCTGCAGTACTGTTCACCTTTACTTTTAATTTATTACTAATACTGATGCTTTTGATTCACATTCAGAGGACTGTTTCTCTAGAGAGTTAAAGTACTTGAAGTAGAAGATAGCTTATGGAAATACATATGGAACATTGGTGAAAGAACGGGCCTGGAGCTTCTCACCTGAATACTTGCAGTGCCTGCTTCAGGGCATAAGAAAAGTTACATTGAGATTGAGTGTCCAGGTTGCTGGTAAATAAGCTGCTTGTTTGTTTTTTTAGAGTGTATCAGTCTAGCACCTGGTGTTACGAAGTGCTCAGACTCGCACAAGCCTGGCTTTGGCAAAGGATGGCTCTAATGGCTTTTTTTTTAGCTGTTAAAGCCTGATGGCTTGGGCAGAGCTGGTTATTTAGTTGAGTTGAAAACTTGGCTATAAAATATAAGGTGAAGATTTAGGCCTAAATGTTCTTGTGAGGCCATTGCAGTGAGTAAGAGCTAGATCTCTGCTGTGTTGTATTTGATTTCTTGTGTGTTTCATAAGTAGGCCCAAGGAATAGTGGGTGACATAAATATGTTTCAGGCAAGCAATTTTTTTTTAAATAAAAGAGCAAAACCCCAT
Organism: Hypotaenidia okinawae; assembly: GCA_027925045.1. Taxonomy (NCBI): domain Eukaryota; kingdom Metazoa; phylum Chordata; class Aves; order Gruiformes; family Rallidae; genus Hypotaenidia; species Hypotaenidia okinawae. Next base: position 35,467,763 of record BSDF01000002.1, on the reverse strand, counting down.
CCAAAACCATATATCCTTTATGTTTGGTAACCCCCTTTCCTCTATGAATTCTAGTGCTTGTGAGGAGTAAGAGCATTTCAGTTTTCAGGTCTGTGCCATTATAGAGTAATAATTACCACAAAGCAAGTTGGACAGTGTGAATTTGCCTCACTTGTTATTGAAACTCTTTTTTAATCTTTTTTTCTCCTTTGTAAGAAGAGAAAACATTTAAATTTTATTAATAATGAGGCTGTGCAATAAACCTCACTCTGAGCTTGCTGGTGACTGATGGGGAAACTCTTCCACCTCTCTTTGTAGAAAGCTCTGAATGTGAGTAGATGGAAGCAGAGATGGCTATTGAACCGTGTTAGGTGTTGTTAACTCATTTAACTCTGGCCATTCTCCTTGAATTGTTCCAGTCATCTTACTTGTCATTTGATTGCTCCTTCAAAATTGAAGCTTTTTAAGGTAATTTATAGTCTGCAAGCTGTCAGCTAGCACTCAGCATTCACACTCTGAATTGTTTTGCCTTGGGTATATATAGGTCAGATGGTATTAACATAGTGCATCTCTTGCAGTCTTAATTTCTAGTTTCTATAATTGCATTCAAAAGTTCTTGTGTAAACATCCTCTTAAATATTATCTTTCAGATTAGTGCATGAGTTGGGTATAATGTCGGGATACTTTAAGCTAGACCTGGAAATATCACAGATCTTGGTAAATGTGTTTATCCTGAAATTCTGTTAATGTTAATATAAGTATAAATTTTAGGGTTTTTAAACTTGGGTTTGAATGTTTTAAATAGGTGTACTTTTATGATTGAATGATTAGGTAGCTGCTAGTTAGTGTGTTTTTACCACAGAAATTCTCTGCACTCAGAAAACCCTGTGATTCCCCTTTGCTGCGAGGTTCACATTTCTGCAGCTTGAAGGCTTTGACAGCACTTAATTGTTGTTGTTTGCAAAGCTCTCATCTCTGTTAGCACCATAGAGACCTTTACTGCAGATTTTATTCTAACCCAATTCTGTAGCTGAAAGCAGAATTAAAACCTTAAAGGTGGTGGTCTTGCTTTAGCAAGATCTCTGCTCCTTGAAAGTGTATAAAACTTGTATTTTTGCCCTACACGAGGCTTGAATTTCTGTGTGCTGCTCCAAACTCTTCAGTGCCCAGTCCTCACAGCAGAGATTAGATAAGGTTGTGCCCAGCCCCCCTCCCTGAAAACATCCAAACAGAAGAGGAGATGGGGGTTAAGAAAAACCTGTATTCTGATGTTGGGATGACTATAGTGGCTTTGGATGCTGTTTACCAAAGTGACTGAGCTGCTCCATGCATTGAGATTTGCGTTCAGGTACAGGAGTTTTGCCATGCCAGCAAAAAAACTAGGAACCATGAGGTAGGTGACAGACACTGACAGCTGGAGGGAAAGCTTTGTATGAGAATAGCCAGCAACCCAGCCCTTGTGTCTGTAAGCCTCTGTACATACAGGTACTGATTCCCTCCCTTCAATGGCCTCCTGTCTTTGAGACCCATTTAGAGGTCAAAACATCTCTTAGATGTCTGGCCCACAGCAGTGCTGTTCCCTTAGCAGGACTGCTGGGAAGCCAGATGCAGGGCATGCATCTTAGGGGTGACCAATTTTAAAAAGGGGGAAAGGGAATCCTGTAAATGTAACTCTACTAAAATGCTTCAATCTTTTTATAGTTTGTCCTGGTTATAAAGAGATTGAAGATATTCATGAAGTGGTTGTTAAGGACTTGTCTTTTTCCTGAAAGCTTGTCATCTTGAGTCTTGTGCACAATGGAGTGAACGTCTCGGATGTGATCTCCCTCTGAGTTCTAATATACTTCATTTTTATCTGTGCTAATCTGTGAACTAAATCAGTTTTAAGGGATTTTCCTTTATGATGATTTCATTTTTAGATAGGTCTAAGCAGATCCTAGTGGGAGTGCTTAATGCTAGAATATGGACCAATCTTACCAGGAAAGACTTCCCTGCTATCGAGCACTGACTTGTCTCTCTTTCTACAACGCACCAGCAGACCTGTACCAGAAGGACTATTTTTCACGAGTGTGGCCCCTTCGTGAGATTATCCCTGTGCTCTTGTCAAGACACCTCTTGGAATTTGTAATTGTTGGTTGGTTCCAAAAATTGATTTTTAGCCTGACTGTTTTCTGTTGTAGCTGCAGATTTCCTGCTTTACGGAAGGCATTTTTTAAAAAGATGGAAGAACTATTATTATGCTGAAATTAAAAGTATCAGACCAGCACCAGCCTTGTAGAGCAGTAATAAAGCAGCATCAAGACTTTTTAACAGAACAGAAAATAGCTTTCAAAAGTGCCTTTTTCACACACGTGCATGTGCAGCAAAGAGTAAAGTGTATAGGAGAAAGAGTTCTCCATGATAAATCTTTTAATTAAACCCCCCACATTTTCTGTAATGTTATGGAGTTAATGAAATTGAGAAGACTGAAAGGTTGGGGAAGTGCAGGGGAGGGAAGGAACAACGTAACTATTGCCTTTCTGGTTTTCATGTCACTGAGCAGGACGTTGCAACTTGCACCGTGGGGCTGAGCAGCCGTCTTCCTGACAGAGACTGCTCACTGGATGCCTCTGCGGGAAGCTGTCGAAACTGTCAATAAAGCACCAATTGTATTTCAATATCGTGCTGTGAGTAAATCAGAAAATTCATCCTTTATCCCAGTGTATTTTCCAAATGTTCTTCTAAAATTTGCTGGCTCCCTTGCTTTTGTGTAGTCTATCATTTAATCAAAGTTGGGCAATGGATGCTCACTGGATAGAAACACTTTTATGGCTGGCTTTTTTTTCCCCCCTTCCCTTTGGCAAACTACAAATGAGATCGTAGAAGTAGTGGAGAGTGTTTCCACTTAAACTGGCCGCCTCAGTGCGAGAGGAGGCAGATGAACACGAGCTAGTGTTGTTGCTGCTTCCCACTACGTTTCACAACACCCATCTGCCAGCCCGACATGTGATCTTTCCCTCACGCTGAGCTGCAGAAGCATCCGGGTAGCCCGTCAGCCCGAGGAGGGGAGGACCCCAGCAGTGCCCACGAGGAGGTCCTGAGAAAGGGGATTAGCTATGTAAAACAGCAGTTGCTGCTTAAAGACCGATTGAGTGATGGTGCTTTTGAATTTTCTGGAAATCAGGAGTACTTCCATTGGTGCTAAACTGGTTCATAAACTGACGTGATCTGGAACTGCTCCTGAAGTTCCACCTTTAGCGTGTGGAGAGGGTAAAGGAGTACTTAAAGTACTATAGCAGATACTGTGCGGTGCTTAATTGTATTCAGGTAATGTTACATAAATACTTATTTCTCTGTGTTTTCAAACTTGTTTTCATTTAATTTAGATGAAGGGTGAATAGAAGCTGCCAATTTGGCCATCTCTACGTGATTCGTTATTTCATAATACCTATATCATATTCCCTCTTGCTCCTTTCCAAACTGAATTATCGTACTCCTTTAATCTCTTTGTGAAGGAGGCCACCCATGCATCTAATAAGGTCTTTTTGCCTTTCTCAAAACATTTCTCAAGTACTTTTTTTAACCTTGGAGATCATTTAATACCATTTGTCAGCCTTGATACTATGATTTTTTTTTTTTTTTTGCCTCCCATACCTCCTTAGTGTAATGCACGTTAATCTTTCCTCCCTATCACAGGTTTGAGGGACTATTTCCACCTTAAAGCGTGCTTAATGTGGGAACAGGAAAGCACACAAAGATTTCTTGCCTGCTGCATTCAGTACCTGGGCTAACTTTGTAGCCAAAAAGTTTCTTTTGCAATCTCTGCTATTTATGGAGCTTCATTAGAATACCATCTCAGTGATTTTTTTTTCTTTCCCCCTCCCCATGGTATGATTTTTATTTTTTAAGGGAGTTCTGATGCTGATCTTCACCTGTAATGGTTTACCATGTTGCTTACAATTGTTGGATTTATTTTATTTTTTTCTTTAGAAGGCAACTCTCCTGCTGTATATTATGCTCATGACACTTTATGTGATTTTTTTGACTTAGCAGATTTAAGATTAATAATTTAGTTTTTCTTGAATACTAGTGTGGCTGTAAAGCATTTAGTCATCTCTTTTTCCTTTACCTTTTCAAGTTATATCCATAGGGGTGTGTGTATAATTCAACTGGTCCAGCAGTATTTTCCAGAAATACTTACAAACACGTGGTATGTAGAGTTGGTTATAGTAGTTGTAGCCATGGTTGCATTTGATGCTCTACCTGAGACTTATTTTCAGTTACTTTCTATCCTTTGCTTTTAATTTGAAACAAGAAAGTTGAAATAGTTCTCATCATCCCTAATTTTTGATTTTGAGCATTTCAGGTGTTCCATAATGAGAGCAGCAAGGTAAATAGGGACCTAGTGTTTGCTCTTTGCACTGGAGGGAGGGACATTGGCTCTGGCCAGGGAATGGCTCTGCTGTAGACTAACAAGCCCAGCATGTGTGGTGAAGATGACTTGGCTGCAGGAGTTACTCACCACACGCTTTCTTAATTTTGCAGCAAGCTGAGGACTCTCAGGAAGACGAAGCCCTTTGGCTGGGGGAATTGAATGCTGCCATAGCAAACCGAATGTTGCGTGGTCTAGTCACTGGTGCTGGGCAAACGAAGCAGAAGTTGCCATTAGTTGCTGCCAGTGTGCCTTGTCTTCAGTTTGTCTTGTGATGAGCCTCCGCTCTCTCTTGCAGAAGTGCCATGTCCTCCTTGCTACCGAAAGTGGCTTTGAAGCTGTGCTTTGAATGTGCAGGCATGCTGAGTGATGTGGAAAATCAAGCCCCTGTGTCCAAATTGGTCACTCAATTAGTAGTGCCTTTGACAATTTGGCTTTGTTCTCTGTGGTTCAGCTTTACATTCTTGAAACCCTGGTAATGCCACCTAAACAGAATTGTATTATAGGGTAAACTTATTAATAGTTTTGAACATTTGGATATAACTGTAAGTTCCCAGGAGAAGAATTCACTCCAGGGTTTGTATGGGATGTGGTAAATAAGCCGGAGTTATTGTTTTCAGGCGCTGCCTTTCTGGTGTGTGCAAACAATGACTTCAGCAGCTTCCAGACTTATTTTTCTGATTCTTCCAGACTATGGTCATGGGTATTGGAGGGCCTACAAGATGAAAAACACCATCACCACATGTTGCGATGTGGTGAGCCATTGCAAACTGGTGTTGCTTGTTCAAAAGCCTTCATAAGGCTTTGAGGGAACAACCTTGTCCTGGCATACTGAGTGCTGGGTTGGGAACTCTGTTTATGCTGCTCTGCCTCTACAAGGTCCAGAGCCTGTCAGTCCCTTCTTTTAGGTGAAATTGCTGCTTGTGCTTGGACTCTGGCTGGTTGCAGTGGTCTGGACAGGGTGCCTGGACTGGGAGGTGTGCTGGGTGACTTTAGGTCTAAGCTCACCCATCTACCATGGCCTGTGCATTGGTGTGATGCAGCATTAGCTGATTACATCTTTCAGAAATGATTGGTCCCCCAGGGATTCTTTAGGGGCTTTTTCATATTTAATTTTCCTTGTAAAGCCATGCTAGCCAGGTCCCTTTATTGGGGATGTGGTTATTTACCAATTAAAAGATTAGGTGAAACCAAAAGTGCTTTGAAGAGATTTTATGCCATTGTTGGTCACTGGCAGCTGGTGGGGCTGCACAAGCGATGGCCCTTGTGTCCTGTTTCACACAAAGTCACAAGATGCCAGCTTTGCTCATGCTGTGCTGCAAATCCTAGGACACCAGGGCCTGGAGGAGATCATATCAGGCTAGTTGTGCTGGACTAAGACAATTAATCAAAAATTTGCACTTTTCTGTAGACTTAAACATACCAACAGAGTGCTTGTGTAGGTGTACAGGTGGCATTAGTGTTTCATGCAGGCTTGATAACTGGAATGGATGCAGCATTGCCCTGGCTCTCCACTTTTCTTACCTGGCTCTTTTGTTTTCTTTTGCTCCACCTCTCCTCTTTTAAATCAAAAAGCCACTTGCATTAACTACTACTTCTCTCTCTTCCTATTGTTGCCTGACATTTTTTTCTTTTTTTGGTAAATCACCCAGAATACTCAAGTCTTTGCAGCCAAAAATTTCCACGTGGTCTTTTACTGAATGCCCCTAATCTTCCTGCCTCTTTCTGCCTCTACTATTCGTAGCTTCAGTTGTGTTGTCTAATTTGAACTTCCAATGAACATGTCAGGAGTCATGGAGGCAAGGGTGGTGGTGGTCTAATGGATTAGCTCTGCATGAGTTGAGATAATAACTTCAGGTTCTACAGCATCATTGTGAAGTTCTCATTGATAAATGTGAGTGAAAGAAACAGTATGGATAACTCTGCTTATGGACCAGATGTCTCGAGACTAAATTTGCTTATGGTGTAGGGCAGAAACCCTACAGCACTATAACAGGGGTATGAAATAGTCTGTTCTGAAATCACAGAAAACAACTGTTCTGGTTTGTTCAAAGGCACTGCTTCTAAACATGGGAAATCTGCATGAGAACTGGGATTTTTTTTTTAATGTGTGCTTCAAGCTCTCAGCTCTACCGAAGAGTAATGTTTCCTTGTTTCTTTTTCCCTTGTAAAGCAGCCTCGATTTGTGGGGCTTGGTGTAGGGTAATGCTGTTTATAATGAAGTCAGAATTGGCTTTTAGAGCCTGATGAATGAAAGTCCACAGTATGACTGCAGCTTTTTTGTGAGAGACATCTGTGCTATAACAAGAGCAGGAGACCCAATTTAGACAACTGCTAGAAGGAGAGCGCAAGAAAAGGAAAGACTTTTTCCCCCTCCCCTAGCTTAGATTAAATAATTGTACAAATAAACTTTTCTTTTCAGCTGCTCATCAGAATTGCTGCTGCACCACCAACTTGGCTTTGAATTTTGTTCTGATTGCCCAACAAGGCTGTACATGAAGAGTGTTACGGAAGAGCAGCTTAAACAAAACATGTTTGTTTTGCAGCAGAACTAGAGGCTTTGGGCTAGAGAGGGAAAAAAAAATTGGGGAGAGAGTAAGACTGTGAAGAGAAACATGATCAAATGGAGGATGTGAATAGAAACTAGCTGTTGCAGTAAATACATGTGAAGCGAGAAACAAATGCAGGAGCTGAGTTGGGTGTTTTGAGAGCTATGATAGCTGTTTTGGTTAAGAGTCTTCTCATCTGTGAAGCTTACTACTCTCAATGCATGCATATATCCCAACTACGGCTGAAACTTTTAGTAGTGTGTTTTAAATCCAATCTGACTACAATACTACCCCTGCTCATCATGCTTAAAACCTTGCTACAAGAATGATGGTGATGAAATTACAACCATCTACTGAGGACAGTGCAGTGAAGAGCATGTGTCTGCCAGAAGAGGGTTGTTTTTTGTGTTCTTTAAAGAAAGCTTCAAGCCTTTGAGGAACCTTCTCATCAGTTTGGTTAAAGCAACTCTCTTGAGCACATGGGAACTCAAATCGCTTGGATTAAAGCCCAGATGGAGGCAGTCTCTGAATGAGGTGGCTCAGAAGAGGATTAAGGAGCAGTATAAGTAGAGAACTCCTGGTGAAGAGGAGCAGGGTGTTGAATGCACTGTCCTGGACTGTTCCTCAGCATGAGCAGCAAAGAAACCTTTTGGTTCTTAGGCTGCTTGGAGCAGATGCATTGTTAGTGTGGTGAGAGGGTTTTGACGGCTGATGAGGAGCACACTGGAAGTAGTAGCTTTTAGAGAGGATGAAGTATCCTTAAAAGGTTGTGTGGTGGATTCAGCTTTAAGGCATTCCTTGGTGAAGCTGGTGACTTTAACATGTGGCTCTTCATGTAAAGGTGTATTTAGACCACAATACCAATTTAATATAGGAATAGCTTAAAAAAATGGGCAAATTATTAACCAGCGAAGTCTTGTGGTACCTCTGGTTTGCTCTTTCTCTGTATGTTTAAGGATAAAAGTGAAACTCTGATTTTGAAGGGATGCAGCTTTGGGCCAGGGTAGGCACGAACTGGTGTTCTGCACAGTTCCAATGTAATACAAACTTGTCTGAACTGAAGGCGTTGGCTCATGTTGTAGTATGGTTTGCTGCATAATGTAGCATGGGTGTTGACATATTGTAGGGACAAAGACATTGCTTTATCAGATTAATGAACTCTTCAGTGCTCTGTTTAAACATCTCAAAATGTCTCTGAACCAGGATCGTCTTAGCTTTTCTCATTTTAAAATCCTGACCCCACCTGAGATATTCTGTTCACATACTGATTTCAGTGGAGGCAGGATTACTGTTGAAGCTGTCTATGGTAGAAGGGTTTCCTCTCATGGCATGCTTGGAAGTATAGCCACAGACCTGCAAGATCTTGAAATACGCTTGTCTGTGCCAATGTTTCAATTGTTTTGAAAGGATCTTCCACAGGCTTTTGATTTAGTTTAAAACCCTGGAGCATCTCTGCCCAGTAATATTCAACAAATTTCAGAGTAAACTTTTCCTTAGTTTCAAATTGTCAGATCTGAGAAGTGACAGAAAAATGGGATTTTTGGGGGGACTGAAAAGAAACTCTTGAGTAGGCTAATCTCTATGTGTAGGAGGAGAGGACAATTAACAACTTGTCTGTGAAAACAAAACAGTTGCCAAGAAAATTTACTGGACCCTATACAAGAAGGATGGGGAAATTCTGCAGTTAGTAATGCATTGCCTAAGCTTGGTGAGCAGTGAGGGCATTGTCTTTTAAATACCTGGCTTGAAATATTGCCTTTGAAATGTCTGTGTGCAATTTTGATTTTAATAGGTGGTAAAAATTGGAAATTATACTGATGTAAGCTGTCATTAAGTTTGGGCACGTAAACTGCAATTTATCTTTAAAATGTCTTTTACACTGTAGTAAAAGTGTATGTACATTAATAAATTATAACTTTGAATTCTTAATCTCACGTAGACTCTGAAATTAGCATTTTTAGGGACTGGGGTCCTGTGCACGCTCAGTTGCTGGTTATATCAAGTGGACGTGTACTGCAGTGAGAGCCGCATGGATGTGGTTTTATGGCTACTACTTCCCTCCTGTCCTTGCTTCCTTGTTTCTCCCTTTCCCCAAAGGGTTTCCTCCCTTGAATTCTGTCATTTTTTGCCTTGAAAGGTAACTAAAAGGAAGAACGACACTTGGGTCACAGAAAAGATTGCGAGTTTATTTTTTCCACTTCCTGGGGTACGTTGTGAACTCCCCCAGAATCATTTTAAACGTCGAGGCAAAACTTGTAGGATGCAGCAAACAGCAAGGATGTACTTGTGTTCTGTGCTAGTTCCTGCCACAGTCACTGTTTTCTGGAAGGTTATTTCTCACCAGAAAGATGAAGTAGATACATGTGATTTTTAGAATCAGGTATTTTAATGTTTTTACTAGAATGTTCTGACACTTTGATTTTTTTTTTTTAATAAGATGAAGTAGATACATGTGATTTTTAGAATCAGGTATTTTAATGTTTTTACTAGAATGTTCTGACACTTTGATTTTTTTTTTTAATTTTTCCCTTAAAAGTCTCATTGTTTCTTGCCTGTAATGTATCTTCTATTTGACTAGAATAAATTGTGCAAAATAAAGCTACTTTATTTAGATTTCTTTTGCTCCTTGTCATGTATCTTTACCCGTTCCTCCCTAGCTTTCTGTCAAATAACAAATTAATTGTGACTTTCAAATAATCATGAAGATACAGTTCTAAGTGGTCTCTCTGGAATGAGTCTTAATAATTTCAGAACAGCTCTTGATGTGCTGGTTATTCTGGTTAACTTGATGTAGACAAGCCCCCACTAAGTAAGAGATTAAAGTTTTATGTATGACCTAAGTGTACTGTGAGGCATGAGGGGAAAAAAACCCACAAAAACCAGCCAAAGAGCAGCAAAGCTACATATATAGGTGCATGGTATACGTGGAAAGATTTTTATTCTACATCTGCTCTTCCATAATTCCTCCTGCCTCTGCTTTAGCCCACTCTGAAAACAGGTGACTGGAAGGTGTATTTTCAAAGTTTGGGGGTTACAGTGCAGTGGGACTTCTTGGAGTTTGGTATTGTCACACTTACAAGGTTACAGAAGCAGATTTTCTGATGTGAGAAGGAAAACAAGCAACGTGTCCTTATTCTTCCCCAAGTTTATCTTCCTTATTGGGTTGGATGTCTTGAATGTCTAATGATTTTTTTCTTACAAATTTTTAGTGGTTCTGATAGTCATCATCTTGAGATTGAAATCTGTCATTTCTTTTACCTCTTGATAGGTGCTGGATAGCTTGTTAGCTCAGTATGGAACAGTGGAGAACTGTGAGCAAGGTATGGCTCTACTCTCAAATGGCTTTTATGTTTGTGCTGGGAAGGGAGAGCATGCTGAACTTAACCTCTTTCCACTGTGTTTTCCTCTGTAGTGAACACTGACACAGAGACTGCAGTCGTAAATGTAACGTATGGCAATAAGGACCAGGCTAGACAGTAAGTACCTTATTCACTTGTTACTGACACTCCGATTTTCATTTTGGAATTTATGTTGTTGTGACTTTTAGCTGCTGATTATCAATACTGTAAGCATTAGCTTGTAAGGAAGTCTTTTGCTCCTCCTTCCTGCCCAAGTCTTGTGTGCTTTACATTAATTTGCTGTGTGTCGTCAACTTTTCCTGCATTTCAATTATGAATACATGAATAATAAAAAAATAATATTGGGGGTAAAGTTATTTGACCTGGGAGGACAGAAATTCAGACTTGCCAATGACAGAGGATGGGACTTACTGCTTAACTTTTTTTCTGTGTTTTCATAAAAAGCTTTGTGAAGCCCTTTGGTTGTTCTGTGTCTCTCTTCTGATTAGGTTATAATCCGAATATCTGAGATGATTCATTTGGGCTTTTGGAACTTTGGGCCACTTATTTTATCCTTGCTTGTATATTCAGTAATTGATAACGTTTAACCTAGATATTAAAAATATAACACCTTACTTAACCAATGGCTGCATATCCATTTCCTCTAAATGTCCATATTATATATTATGCTATAGGTTTCATTTTGCTTTTCCACCACAGGTAGAAAAAGGACTTGTGTGTTCCTTAGTTTTTAATCTGGTGCCATAAACATGTTTTTGCCCTCTTTCTAGCCACAGCAGGTTAAACAAAACCGAACCCATGGAACAGCCTACAATGATCTTTTTATTTTAACTTTGAAATTTCTGCCACCTTGTGGCTAACCAACATCAGTAGTTAAGATGCGGAGTATGCTTATGGTATGCATTAATTCAAAATTACAAATGAAATAATATTTGTACATATAATTAAGTAATTATGACTTCTGTGTGACTTGAATGCAACACATGTATTTAATCTCTCAAAGTGTTAGGTTACTTGTTAGTGTATTCTAAACAAATGTGATGGGAAACTCGTGTCAGTGTATTCCTTTGTATGCTGAGGCTGAAGGAAACAAAAGTTTTTCTTGAATTCAACTTCTCTCAAAACCCAACTCCTTTAACAAGTTCTTCAGGTTCTTCTGTTCCTCTTAATTCTGTTGGGCAGGAGTTAAGAAAAATGTTAAATTTCCAGTTCTGAAGAAACCTATAGTTCAATGTTAAAAATTAATGCTACATGTACTAGTTCCTTCTCTGAAAATGTAAGAAGGAAGTACCTAAAATACCATGGAAAGAAGCACAATGCATGTATATGATCTACCTCACATCTATGATGGGGGTTCCTGGACTTACTCCTTTCTGAAGTTGAAACCAAGAACATACAGTTTCCCCCTCCACTCAGACTGTACTTGTTAAATTTTAAGGTCAGTTCTGAGGAAATTCTGAGATAAACTAAGACTGTGAAGAAGCACCTGAGAGAAAATTTTGTTTTGCATGAGAAATCACATGACAATAACCAAAACCATCTTGAGTTTGAAGTTGGTGAATTTCCTGTCCTGTGTGAATGCTGGAGGAGAACCTGGAGGTTGAATGATGACCTAGAGTTTGGTTGCCTTGAAGCAAGTGGAGGAGACTTGATTTGCTTTTGTGAATGGTGTGTTATGGACACAGAAGGACATGAGTCCATTCTCTATACAGAAAAGGTTAGTTCAGACTGCTAGATTCAGGATGCAAACTTGCAGCTATCCAGAATCCCCTAAGAGAAGTGGTGGCCAGATAGAGGTTTTTGTAGGAAAAAAGCCCTGTGAGGAACTGCAGGGACCTGTGAGCACATGGCTTGTTTGTAGTGACTGTGGTGGTGTTTCTGTTGGATGGTTTTCCCAGGCATGATCTAGCTTTACTTCTTGGAACTGGCTGTGGTGGACAGCAATGGCTGTGGAGGCACAGTGGGATGTGAGTGCTGGTAGCTGCTACAAGGCAATGTTGGTCAGCCTGTGCAGTGCAAGGAGTAACAAGAACTGACTTTATCAAAGCCTGTTTAGAGCTGGTGAGAATCAGAAGCTGATAACAAGTTTTGTATGTTGAAATTTAGCTGTTTAGGGTAAATGATGTTCTTAAACATGACTTTTGGAGCAAACTCCATGACATGAGGTTTTCTATGCTGCCACATACAGTGGGTCCCAGGTCTGATTGCGTCTTCCCTGCGCTTTGCGTAACACATACTAACCTCACAGTTAGCCCTGGCTGACACAACACACAGAGCTGGCTGCTTCCCCGCTGGATAGGCTGTACAGCCTTGCTGTGCCTGCTGGAGTGTGTACTGGCAGCTCTCTGCAGTGGAGGTGCTGAAATGCAATCTGCAGATATTTTTGATAAGCAGTTCTAAACAAGTGTGGTATGCATTGCTTGGAGGATGTTACTTTTGAACAAAGTTTTGGTTCCAGCTGGAAAACTGAGCCTACTTCTGTATTGCAAGTCTATTTTTGTGGCAGAGGTTTGGGGTTTTTTGCAACTACAGTTGCAGGATATTCAATACGAGGCTTTGTCCAAAATTAACTTGGAAACTGAAATAGCTGAAGGATGCTACAGTCATGTTGTGAAAAGTGTCTTGGACAGAGCACACAGCACCCAACATCTGAGATGTGCAGTTACTGACTTCTAGTTTGAATGGAGGTGTGTAGCTCTGACCTGCTGTAGTGAAGCCTCTCTTTCCTAGCTGGGCAGGCACAAGGCTGTATTTGCAGAAAAAGCAAGATGCTGCTTCTTGTCTTTGTGGCCAGAGCAGGGGAGCCAGCATGGCAGATGAGGTACTTGTGGGAAGCTCGGCAGGTTTGTGGAGAGGTGTTAGAGCAAGCACAGAGCCATGCATGGGCCTGGGAAAACCACCCTTCTCTCTGTGGGGCTGTGGGTAGCGAGGAGAAGGCTGGGACAGCCGGGGCACCTCTGTGACCCCATTCTTCCATTCCTTTCCTGCATGCTCTTGGGAGAAGGGAGTTAGCAGTTCAGGTTGAACAACCCCCCAGCTGTAGCTTGACACCTGCTTGCCAAAGGGTACCCGCTCTTCTCCCAATATCCATCCCTGACTGCAGCCAGCAGGATGATGCTGACTGTGACCTGCTGCCACCTTCAAAAATTACACCACCTCCTCTTTCCCTCTCTAAAACACTTCAGTGTGTAAGCATCTAGTGCGTGCCACAGGATTTAGCTCTACCCAGGTATTTGGAAGGGAAATTTCGCATGAGGTTGGCCTCATGTATATGGAGTGGGTGTATATTGTTATTTGTATGGTGTTAGGTGTTTACTTTTTGTCTTATTTTTGAGCTCAGGAACGAGGTATGTGTGTCAGTTGTGTCTCTTAACTGATGGTGTATTTTTAATGTGGGCTGCAATGTGAGGAGCTCAGGCATATCGGCAAGTCCTTGCAGATATGAGTAAGCATATTACTTTGAGAGTGAAGACACTAATGGTCACCTCTTGATTAGAATACTTGCCAAAAGATAATTTTATTTTTACCCTTTCAATGAAGCACAAAGCTGTAGCATGTGCACGCAACACGTATCCTTGATGAATGAATAAGAGTTCACGTTAACTCATACTTTTACATGCCATTATGGGTCAGGGCTAATGTTGCCATAGGAACAATAATACTGAAAATTCAGTGGTGTATGATTATAAGCATAGGTTTATTTTTTGCTTTGTTTTTATTTTCAAAAATCCTAATGAAAAGATGTTTTTATTAAATGGGGGAAAAAAAAATTAAGCCAAAGGAAAATTACCATGTATATATCTGTCTTCTCAGTATGCAAATGTTCAGGGAGGGGAAAAAAGAAAGGTGGTGTACGTACAAGCTGCATGTGGGAGTGAAATTTGTTCTCCATCTAGTGCTTAGTGTCATCATGCTATCAATGGATGAATGATTTCCAGCATAAGACTCTGTGCTTTTACTGTATTAATTTTTCAAGGATGTTTAACCTCCACTAGCATCAGAAGGGAGAAGGCTGGGCAAATATCCTCTCCTAGGCAGCTCGTGAGAGGACAGTGGTGAGATGTCATTTTGATGGGAAAAACTCAGGTGACTAATTTAAAAAATATTTGTTTAAAGGTTTCATTTTTATGTGATGATCCTTACTTCTGAGCAGATGTCACAAGAGCATAAGTCAGGGCTACCATACATTGTAGCAGAGCATGGGCAGTAGTTGCTGCGATCTTAATGAATCTGTTTTATAAAAATCCTTCTGAGCTATGCTATGAGATTCCTGCATACTAGGTCTTGCTAATATATGAAATGGACACCTTTTCCATTTCCACTAAATATTAATTTTTTAAGATGACATGAGGGAGGAGGGCACCTCTTAATGAGGACGTTTACTGAATTTTTCTTCATTTTGTCCCCATTAAGTGACTCTTAAGGCTCTTAGTCCTTGTGTAAAAGATGGTTTGGGGGTTGTTCTGGTAGGTACCCGTAGTGCCCTCTGTCAGAGGTAAACGTGAGTTACTTGTGGTCATGGAAGGATGCCGCCAGGCCTGTTTAGGAAGACAGAAGCTTTTGTGGAAAGGCAGAGGCGCTGTTGCTGTGGTTTGGACTTGAGTTTGACGTGATCAGGCATCCTGCTCCTTTTGTAAAACACATACTCTCACTGTTTAGTCCATTTGGTTGATTTGAAGCAGGTGTCACCAGTGCTGTGAAGAACCAGTAACTTGCTTTTCTCTGAGGGTCAGGCTTCCCCAGGGAGTAGGGATGGCTCTCCTAATAACAAGGGCTGTCCTTGCTGATGTTTTACAGGATCTTTGTAAGACCTTCTCTCCTGAAGCAATACCCCAATGCCTCCAAAATATTGGGCCTCTTATGGTGCCGAAGGATTGCTGAGCCATTGCCTCACCTGATTCCAACCCCATGTCTTGTGCCGCAAAATCAATAGAAATTAGTTCAGAACTGTTAGATAAAAGATATCACAATACTTCCAAAAAGTAGTGAAAACTGTCAAATGCTGGGATGCAAAGGCCAGGCTCAACAGCCAAAATGACCTTTCAAAAGCTGTGAGCGTGTGCCTTTTACACCAGGACTGTAGATTTCCTGAGCAGCTGAAAATTAGTTATCTTGGCATTCCCCTGTGTGTGCCTAAATGCAGAATGTGGGACCACCTACCCAGGAAACATCAGTTCCACAAAAGCCATGGGAGAGAGAGCGGTGTTTAATTACAGGCTCTTCTGACTTCTCATTGCTTGAACAAGTCACACTATAAAACAAGTCAGCCTATAAAATATGGAGAACTCTGATTCGGAGTGAATTAGTTATTTTAAGGATTTTCTATGTAAATATCTAGACTAATTTAAAGAAGTGATACTAACTCTGTGGTATCTCTAGTATACTAGAGAATCTAGTATACAGTACTAGAGATACTGGAGCATCCCCAGTATCTTACAAGAGAACTGAATTTTAAAGCAGTCTTACCTTCAAATTCTTGCTCAACAACATCCAGCCTGGTATTTTTTAGCTTGTTGTTTTTCCATGTTATCATAAGGCTTTGGTGGCCAGGGATTGTTCACTGCTGGCATAATCAATTTCCACAATGGCAAATGAACTTTAGGGTATTTATAATCATATAGAACTATCTAGCAATTTATAAATTGTTCTTAAGTAGAAAAAGAAAATCTAACCTTCTTTCCAGGAAAAGTATTGTGCACACACACATATATGTATATATGCATGAATATATATGCCAGTTGCTGTGTAATGTTTGTTGTGAAAACATGATAGGTATGTAGCTTGGTTGCAAACAAAAGGCCAAGTCTTTTCTTCCCTTACCATCTTTAAGGAAGAGCAAGAAGTCTTGTGCACTGATTTAATGTAAGGTTTTGTTTTAGTGCAGGGATTCTGGTCTGAGGTGTTTTAAAGCCAGAGGAGATTGAAGCATTTTGTGTAAGAAGTAATGTCTGAACTTATCTAATGAATGCATGGAAGGAAATTCTGTTGGGATGGATGTCAGTCCAGAGTCTACCAACGCGTTCACAAAATTGTTGGTGCTCATTTCTCCAAGATCTTGAGGTTTGATTCCAAAAGAAACAGAACAGGCTTGTGCAACAGCTCTGCTGGTGCTGCTTGCCTCCCTGGTAGAAATTCAGCTTTGTGGCTGACTTCAGTAAAACTCATCCCAGAAAGAGGTCTCACATTCCAAATGCCACCAACAAGAACTTAGACTTTAGTGAAATGCCTTTCAGGCATTGGAAATCTATGCAGAAACTAAAACCTGAGACACAGATCCATAGCACACAGGCTTCACCAGTCTGGCTGCTCTTACTGTTTTGTAAATGTAGTTTTGTGTGCAATAAAATGCTCTTCCAAGTCTGTGGAGTAAAGATGAAGGTGAAATAGCCTTGGCAAACTTTAATCCAGCTCTCTTTTGTCATATGCTGTAGGAGATTTTTCTGTTACGGGAGCAATTACACTCTTGCCCTGTTCCCAAAAGGACCCGTGTCTCATTTGGTGAACAGAAGTAGTTAATGAGCAGTGATCAGTTATTCAATATTTTGCTTTTCTTGTTCATTGGCATTGCCTTAGGCCTTATTTATTACCCACTCTTATTAAACACTGCTCCAAAGACACAAATCACTCGTTTAGCTCTTTAGTTCTTTACTGTCTGACTGGAGTATTTTGAGGATGTTTGTTAAACCTCAGGGAGATGAGGGACAGGTTATCCTCAGTACCTCTATACCACTTCTTACCTGCAGACCTCCTGCTTGAGACGCAGACTGTCAAATGGGACACCAAGGCTATTGAGTTTTGATTCCAGCTTTGAGACATCAAGACGTACAGCACTCTTCACTGGCTACCCGTGAAAATTTAGGCAATTGGCTAGCATCATTCTTTATGTAGATGCAGGGGTAAAAGTGTTGCTGAGGGTAGTATTTGGTATACTGGCAGTAACTGTCTGCAGATGTGCATGGATGGAGTGGCTGGATTAAACTTGTAAATTTCAGACATTTAAGAGGGCTCTGCTTTGCCTAAAAGCACAGCAGAACTTGATATGCTGCTTAAATGTCTTCTAACATCTTTGCACCTACAGACAGTAGCAGATGTGTTTGCTTTCATTTTCTGGTTAACTTTTAAACCTCCTTACAATGTGACTAGTTGGTAAGTTGCAAGGTGCTGTTGTGGCCTGCTGTGGTTTTTGAAATACCACTGTCTAGCTCTGAACTCGTTCTTTCCCAATGAGAATGAACCAGGAGCTCTCTTTCATATCTTTTTTTTTCTTTTGTCTTTTCTGTCATAACTGTCAGTTATTGCAAAAAACCTCCAGCCAAATGGCTGTGCTGGCAAAATCCCTAAATGAAGGTGCTGTGATAGCAGCTAAAAAGTTTTCCCTCTGGTGTAGCTTTAATTTTGTTTGGGAAACTGATTTAAATCAGGCAAAAGAATGCTTTTGAGTGTATAAGCTCTGTCTCCTGCGAGGTTTTGCTGATAGGGTTGCACCAGCAAAACCTTTAAAGTGTACAGAAGCCTGAAGCAAGCAAGAACTAACTTGTAGTCCTTAATACGGTGACTTAAAAAGGGGAAAAAAGTTGTGTAATCAATCTTGACTGGAGACTTTTGAATGTAACTTTTCATCTTGGAACCAGTTTTTAGCTTTGTCATGCGATTTAGAAAGAACAAGTCTATATCAGATGACTTGTCATTTCATAAGGCCCTGCATGTGATTGTGGTTTCTTTTTTTTTTCCTTCCCTTCTCTCTCCTCCCCTTTGCAAATAAACAGAGCAATAGAAAAACTGAATGGGTTTCAGCTTGAAAACTATTCCTTGAAAGTTGCATACATCCCAGATGAAATGGCAGCCCAGCAACCTCCCCAGCAACATCCCCAGGGAAGACGTGGATTTGGACAGAGGGGTCCTCCAAGGCAAGGGTCACCTGGTGCAACCACAAGGCAGAAACCACAGTCGGACGTTCCTCTACGGATGCTGGTTCCCACACAGTTTGTAGGAGCCATTATCGGGAAAGAAGGAGCAACAATCAGAAACATCACAAAGCAGACACAGTCCAAGTAAGTGATTTTACAAAAGGAAACAACAAAACCGAGTAGGAAATCTTCTGCAGGACTTTTCAAAGACTGAATTCTATCCTTGACATGTGTTCAAATACTGGCTGTTTCTCCCTTTTATTTAAAAAAAAAGGAAATAAATTAGGCAGTGCTAGTAGGATGGTATTTGATGCTGGAGAGCTTGCTTACAGATGTACTAAGAAGTTTCGAGCTCAAAGTATGAGCAAAAGAGCTGTAATTTGTTGGTCTGTGGGGGACATACAGTCAGTGTGGTGACATATCCAAGTTTTTAAATAGTTATTCTAACTTTAGCTTGATTTAGGGAATATTTAGGATTTCTAAATGCATTCATTTCAAGGGGTGTGAGGGGGAGAAAGGAAGGAAAAAAATTAAAGAAAACCACCTTCTTGTGTCCCCTCACTACTCTTTACATCTCACCCCCACATATTTCTGGTGAACACATTTGTTGCTATCACATTAGTCACCACCAAAACACAGATTAAGGGAATGCAGGGGAGGCAAAAAGCAAGCTGCTGTGAGTGACCTGAGAAGCTTAGAGCATTAAGGTCTAGAGATGCTGGAGGAGATTGTTTTCACTGGGTGTTAAATCCTTCTACGAAAGGAAGCACCCAGCACAGATGCAGAGGCAGGTGGGAATTGCACTCAAAGAATTCTGCCAGGATACCCCTAAGAGTAAAGAGCCCAAGACGCTGCCTTCAGCAGTAGGCTGGTACAAGCCTCCAGCTCTGTAGTTACAGCACCTGGGAATGAGCTGGATGGGGGGAGTGGGGAGGAAACTATGAGGGTGGGTGGCTTCAGCTTTGAGAGTAGTTAATGAGGATAAGGGAGTCCTCTCTAATTATACCTACCCCTTAATAAACAGGCTTCCCCTGATTATCATGATGCTCCTTCCAACCTCTCGTTAGCATTTTGTAACCCAGGAGACTGCTGTATTTAACACCACCAGGTTTCAGAGACTTGTGATATCCTGACAAGACTTGGTTGTAGTTTGCCTATGGGTAACTAATTTTTCAAGTGATATATGAAAGGTCTAATTCCCAGACTATAAAAATTCTGGAAGATTGGCATAAAGCAAGCTTTTATCTCTTAAGAGGGCTGGATAGAGCAGATATAATCACATGTTGCTAACTTTACAGATATGTGTCTTCAAGAATAATTTTTTTCATTGGCTTGAGGATTAAAAGAAACATAATCTCCTTCCAGTTGCACCAAGGATCACCATGGGCTGCTTAGAAAATGCTACATAGTGAAACAAAATGAATTTTCAATATCAGAAAGAACTGGAACAGTAAAGGTGTCCTTATCAGAAAGTATTGTTGCTTAAAGTTTGGAAACAGACATGATTCGGGGGAGAGGGGAGGACACAAAAAACATAGGTGGGAAGAGTGTGTTACCATTTCTTTTTGTTAAACTCTACTGCTAAGTAAACTTTGGTGTACAGTAAGTTTTACATCAGTAGAAAGTGGATCCAGAAGAAAGGTAATGTCAGGACAAATTTTAGTAGTTGTTAGTGGAGTGATAGGTTGGTGATAAGAATATTGTGAAAGCTTGATTATATGTTGTCTTCAGTCTGTTTACCACAGTTTGTCTATCTAACAATTCCCCGGAATATCTTGATGTGAGTGTAATGAGGGAAGGAGGTCCCAGTGTCCACAAAGATGCGTTTTAGGGGGTAAAATTAGGATAGGAGAGACTCATTGTAACACACAAAAATAGTATTTAGGAGATGTTTAAGCAGTTAAATATCTTGCAAAATTAAACCCCTTAAATGCAATCAGTGTTAGCTCAAAATAAATTAGTTTTATGAGAGTTGGAAATGTGCAAGGCTTATGGCACAGTGCATGGTTACAGTTAGGGCTTTTTCTTACTTTTCAAGAATTGATATTCATCGTAAAGAGAATGCAGGTGCTGCTGAGAAACCAATTACCATCCACTCAACTCCTGAAGGCTGCTCAACGGCTTGTAAAATTATTATGGAGATCATGCAAAAGGAAGCTCAAGATACTAAATTGTGAGTATAGAAGGCTTTTCGTTGTGGAAGCGTTCAAAATTCTGAATTCTTGTTGACTCTGGTTTTTAAAGGCTACATCTTTAAATGTTAACAGGTGAATCTTTGTTGCCATTATCCATATTTAAGTAAAGAAATTACCAAGACTTTTTTTCCTTTAGGACAGACTACTTAATTAGCCCCAGCACACATCTACGTTTTCAGCTGTTGTCTGGCTGTGATTTTTGTGGTTATCTGGAGCAAATACTGAGGTCTGAGCAACTTACAGCTTTTAATCAAACTGAGCATAACAAGCTGTAAGCTCTCACTAAAAGCTTGAAGGTGTATTTCTTCCTTCCCAACAGCTCTCGCTACTTCAGTCTTGAGTTTTATTTAAGTATGTTACAATAAAGCTTGAGATGATAGTGCTGGAATGCGTGTTGCACTTGGGCTTGCTCCGCATCTGAGTATAAACATGTATAAGTGAACAGGAGTTGTAAACACTTCTATGGAAATAAAATTTATCTGTAAGGAGTATAAAAACTTGCACTCTGGTCTCCAAAAGTCTCACTGGGTATAACCTCCATTACAGTACAGAAGAAATTCCCTTGAAGATATTGGCGCATAACAACTTTGTTGGGCGACTTATTGGCAAAGAAGGAAGAAACCTGAAGAAAATCGAACAGGACACAGATACTAAAATCACGATATCTCCGTAAGTTCTTGGTGGCCTTACCTCTTGGTGAGATGTCTCAAGCAGCAATGGCGCTGCGGTACCTTCAGGTGCACAGGTTTGACAATAATTTTATGTGTGTTTTGAAGACCGAGATAAATTGTTCAAAAGCCCTTCCATAATCTGGATAAACGCTTAATTAAGCCCAGTTAAATTTAACATAAACAGTGAGTCTTCATTGTAAACTCAGTCAAGAGCAAGCCAAAAATAACATAGGCTATGTGGAGCCAGTGTTAGACTATATTTTAAGTGTCAGGGTTGGGGTTTTTTTTTTACTTATTATACCTTAAGCAATGATGAGTGTTTGAAACTCTATAAGCCTGGACCAGTTCTGAGCAATGTGTGCAAACGAGTGAAACTAGTGATGCATTTAGTTTCTGGACAAGAGGGAAGGAAATAAAGCAAACAAATAATTTAATAGAGTATTTCTAGTGGCAGTTCTGTCCCTCTTGACCACCTGCAGCCAAACTGGGATACACTGACTGGTCTGTTTCAGAGATCTTTTGGTCTGAGAGTTTATAATGCTAACCGAGACGTGCAAATTTTAGCTGAGATTAAACCCGAGTTCTCATCTTCACTGCAAATCACTGATTAGATCAATATCTCTGTAGAAGCTTGGCTGTTAAAAGTAGTTTTACCCTGGAGTAATATCTTCAGAGAACATCCCTTTCTGAATAATGAATACCCTGGTGTGAACTTTCAAATATTTGAGGGCATTCTGCATTTAGGCTTTAACCAGAAAGGGTGAGAGTAAGGCTTTTAGACTGTAGGAAAGGGAGAAGGTTTGGGAGACACATGAAGAGGTGTGAATGAGGTGTGAATACATGCAGAAGACAACTCAGTGTACTGCAGAAAATAGCTCAAACGAAGGCAAGGAAGCTAAGATTTAATGAGGTTCCTTAAAAAGAGGCAGTTCAAAATTGGGTGAGAGAATCTGAGACCTTCCTGAAGGTATGTAAATTTTTATGGAATTTATCTGAGGAAGAGGAGCAAATCAATTGGAGAAAAAGTCCTCACATAAGTGCATTTCAAGAATAGGTTTTTTTAAGGCCAGCATCTTCTCTTAAATATGTTGGCATAGACACTGTGTTTGCAAACAGTACAGACGGTTAATGCTATTTCTTAAAGGGAAAAAAAGGCATGAATAGGGTAAATGAGATAATGGTCTTCATTCCATGAAACCAACATGTCTTTATGGATGATGACACAAATAACACACTGTAAACACTTGCAGAGGTTTGGGTTGTTTTTTTTTTTTAAATTTAGCAAGTTAATGGTTTATTCGCATTAAAATCTTGTCCTCAGGATTATACTGGCCATGCTATGCCTGAAATAGCCCCATGAAGTCTCCTGGTTTAATCAGTACATAAAAGAGAGCATATATGCCCATTGATTCTGCTTTGTCTAATTAGTCTTTCTCCTGATCTCTTCATTTAGGCTTTTTGATAAGCTTGTCCATAAAGTTAAAGTAAGGCAACTGTTTTGGGAAAGTGTTTCCTCTCCTCTTTGGGGCATTTTCCACCACTTTCCTTCCTGCAGCAGTAACTCAGTGCTCGCACACTGGAAACTTATGGATTGCTTTATGATGCATTTCATGCTTGCTGCTGCTGCTTAACGGAGATGCGCAGGTTGCCATGCTGCCCACTGTGCAAGAAAGCAAGCCTTGCATGCTTCTTCCTCTCTCCTCCCTGCCATGGGCTTCCTCACCCCTCCTGCACCCTGCTCTGACTTTTATTTTTGTGTTCACCCCTTCAGCTCACTTTTTCTCAGTACGTGGATATGCCATGGTTTCACAGTTGTCTTTTTCCGTTCTACCTCAGTAGGTCAGCATTTGTTACCTAACAGAGCTCTAGTTTAATGCTGTAACCCTTTCATTTTCCCAGAGAAGTTACTAGTGTTTCACAGCAAATGTTGACTTGCACACAGTTTTTTGTTTTCCCCTTGTGAGGATTTGGAGGCTCTCCTGCAGTTTCACTGAGGGTTGGACTTTCCCCCTTTCTTCCTTAAGGAATCCACTATTGTTCTCAAGGAAAGAAAGCTTCCTATGGTCTGTGTTTCTGGGATGTCTAAAATGCCTGAAGCCCCCTTCTTGTGTAGGACTGGTGTGGAGTGTGAAGCTGAACGGTGCTGCACTCCTGTGCAGCTCGTGTTCCTACAGAGCCTGATCCTTTCCACCGTGTGTTGCACCTAAGTACATCTCAACCATCTGATGCCAAACCTCGCTGCAGTGGTGGTGGTTGCATTTACTGTAAGGACAGAGTTTCTCCAGATTCTCAGGAACTGTGTTTGAGCCCTGTTACGATTGATACTACGCTCTTTGGAGGGCAGACTTGACACACTCGAATGATAAGCCTGGATTATCCTCTGCTGTTCGCTAATTAACCGTGCTTCTGTTTCACTTGCAGATTGCAGGACTTGACACTCTATAATCCGGAAAGGACCATTACAGTTAAAGGCAGTATTGAAACTTGTGCCAAGGCTGAGGAAGAAATCATGAAGAAAATCAGGGAGTCCTATGAAAATGACATTGCTGCTATGAATGTGAGTTGGCTTGTGGCACAAGCCCTTTTCTGGAATTTGAACTGTGGAAAGATTTGTGCATGAGGGACCTCTGGAGGTCATTGGGCCCAATATAGGGCTTGCTTCTAAGTTAAATGGGGTGGTGTAGGGACTTGCCCCCTTTTTAACATCTCCATGGGTAGAAAGTCTGCAGCCTGTTTGGGCAGCCTGTGCCCCATATCACTGCTCTCATGGTGAAAATTTCTTTCCTAATATCCCAGCAGAATTTCCCTGTCGCAACCTCTGTTGCCTCTTTAATTTGTGGGGTTTGGGTGAGGTTTTTATATATATGTATGCTATTTTAATGAAGGATTTTGGTTTTGTTTGTTTTGAGTAGGGGAACTGAAAAATTTATTTAGACTGAGGAAATGAATGAGCTTTTCACATTTTTCTTGTTGCAAAACCCTAAAGGTATGCATGTGTGCATACTATTGTGGTTTATGTGCTCTAGCTTGTATACATTTGTTTCTTAAAGTAGCGATTCCCAGTCTCTTCATGCTAAAATCACAGCAATGTATGGAAGAAGGATCTCTCCTGCCTTAAGTTATTTAATTTAAGTACGCTTTATCAAGGCTTCTCTTGACATAGATGATAAAGGTATTTAGTTATTCAAGTATGATTGGTTCTTATAAAAACAACACACCTTATTAGTTTGCCAAAGTATTACTAATGCATATTGAGAAATGATTTAGATTTTTGATAAACTAAGAGGAGCTTTTTGTGAGTGCATCTAATTCTTGTGGTCTAGAGTCAGGCTAGGAATTTTTTTTCCCAGTTTACAATAGTCTCTGATTTTCTGCTTGCAATGGTTTTCCTGCCAGCTGGAGAAAATACTCTTGCTGCTTCCCCCCTTCCTCCCATACAGTAAGTGGATTGCAGGACACAAACTACACATGGAAACACAGTGAAGTATTTCATAGTGGCACATTTTTGCTTCACATAGCAGGAACGTGGGGCGAGCTTGAGGCTGCTCTGCTCTTTGGCAAAGGTGCAGAAAAGGACCTCTGTTACTGGATGGATTTCAAGTTTAGTTTTTAGTGATTATTAGGGTGTTTTTTTAGTCAGTGAAGTTTTGGGGCTTTTTTTTTTGGTGTCTCATGATTGGCTTATCTTGATGGCCCGAGAGTGTGTCTGTGTGTAGCTGAGGGCTGCTGCTTTCCTCAGGTGTGGTCAAGTAAGGGACATGCAACTTCACAGTTGATACTTCCCCAGCAAACACTGGGTGTTTCTTCATTTTTTTTCTAAGGCATGGGAGGGAAAGGATAAGGGAGGGAGGATGAGGTTATACTCTGATGCATAAACTCAGTGTATGAGAAGTCAGGGCTTCTGCATGGGCTTTCTCTGTTTCTACAGGCTGCCAAAATTATTTTATTATCTTTCTGATAATTTTATTAACTCTGAAAGCAAATTATATTATTACTTGAACTTTTAGCTATAAAGTTGGTCATATGTTTCACTGATAAAGCTGTAGAAAGTGATTCCCAGCTGCCTTTCCTACTACGTGGTTTTCATGTTATTGGTCTGTGGGTATGTCTGGGAAATGATTCTGAAGCAGAGTCCTTGGGGCAACAGAATTTTTTTTAAAAAATAACATCCTGACATCTTCTCTAAAGGTTAATAACCTGTGCCAACTAGGATTTTGATTAAAGTTAATAACCAGGATTGTAAATCTTAACTCTTCTGCCATTGCAGCTTCAAGCACATTTAATTCCTGGATTAAATCTGAATGCCTTGGGTCTGTTCCCACCTTCTTCTTCAGGAATACCACCTCCCGCAGTGAGTGTTGCCTCTGCTGCTGCTGCTGCTTCATATCCACCATTTGGGGTAAGGGAAGTCTCTGGTTTGGGGTGGTTAGTGGATGGTGATGCTAATCTGTACGATGCTGCTGTTCAAAACTAATCAGTTTCAATAATTTTCAACAAATTACCTCAGAGATCCGAGAGCAGTGTTTCAGTAGGTGTGTTCTGTTGGTTTTCTGGATGTTGTCTGTCTTGCCTGCATACCCACAATGTTTCACACAGCTGCAGCTGGGAGCAGGCATTCATCAGTGGTTTAGTGAAATGCACAGTGAAACCAGAAAATGGTGTTTCTTAGAAAAGTAGTAGATTCTTTTTTCTCTAGAGAACTTGAATTATTAGAGAAAGAAATCTTATATTAAAAGGAATTATAAAAATTGCCAGAATTTTCAATTAATAATGCTGGTCTGCAATTGTCCTGTTGATATGGAAGGAAAAAGATATCTTTTTGTCATAAAGTGGGGATCTGGATGATGCTAAAATGTTTGTTTGAACATAGGAGTTTTGTAGTTGTACAAGTCCTGTTGAACTGCAGTATTGCTAAACATATAGGATTTAGATTGCATAGATAAATCTGCAGAGAGCTGTGATTTACTTTCCATATTGCTCTTTAAGAAATATATGAAAAAGTTCAATAGAATCTTATTCAAATCCAGTTCTGTTTAGTAGTCATAAATGAGGTGTTTTGCTATGGAACAGAAGATAATTTGTTATATTGGAAAGCTCCAGAGTCTTTGTGGAAAGAGATGGTGTTCTGCTATTTAAGAAAAAGACAATCTCGTTACACAGAAGGTGACTTCTTATCACTTCCCTGATTCTGGTAGTGGTGGTGTTTGTTAGAAACTCAATGGAAGATGAATTTTCAAAATGAATGCTAAGTGGGTGACAGAGCTTTATGAACTCTGATGTGGCTGACTTTGCCCTCTTTGCTCAACAGTAACATCGAGAGCGCTAAGTCTGAGACTCTTCATGAACTAAGAAAAGTGAAAATGCAGCACAGCACAATGAACTTTATCAAATAACTCAAGTGGGTCTATATATATTGCACTAAAGGGAAGTTGTTCCCTAAATATTTTTCCCAGAGGAAGAAGCCAAGAAAATGTCACTGCCAGGAGCAGGAAAAATTCCACACTCGTAGCATTGCTTGTGGGAACGAACAACTTTGGTGTTGTGAACATATTATAAGCTATACTGAGTATAATAGTGGCTTTATCAGGGAAAAGTGCTCCAATGAAAACTACAACGGAAATATGTTCATACTTGGTTATTTTTCTGCTAATATCTGGGCCTCTATGACAAACAAATTCTCTCCCCTCCCAGTTCCTCTGCACTTCTAGAGTGGCAGACTAAACTAAAAATGACGGGTTTCTGCTTTGTTGTATCATATGAAATACCATCTGTGGTAACAATTACCCCTCTTTATTAAGAGAAACTAACTAGAGGTGATTTGTTAGCAACATACAACTTCCTTTGCTTTTGTAGTAATGAAAAGTGTAGCTTTTTCTTTTTACGCCGTGTTTGCAAACTCCCTTGCTATTCTTGAGACCCATTGCTGTAAGCCTGCTCATGCGGTAGGTTCTATTCCTCACTTAGTTTATTTCCATTTCTTTCCCACTCCTTTCCTTTTGTTGTGGATCTTTCTCACTTTTGCTTTAAATACACGCCTAAAGCAGCGCTGAGCTTGGTGATCTCAGTCTTATTGCTGCCTGTGTGCTTGTTGCTAGCGCACCTTTTATCCCCACCCTCTCCAGATGCACCTTCTTTTGGCCTGCTAGGATCTCTGGCAGTTTCCAGGTTTCTGGGCATGGGACAGTGGCAACATCTGGAAAAGGGGATCAAGAAATGAGTGTCATTGTGTAAAAGTGGGAATTTTGCAGCTGGAAGGACCACCCAGTCCGAACTCTTTCTTGCTCCTTTTCAAATCTATTTGCTCAGTCCTCCAAATAAGCTCTCATTTCAGATATGTGCTACCAAGACAGCCCCTGAATCTGATACTAAAGGCTTCCGAAACAAATGCATGAACAATCAAAGCTATCAAACCTTTTAATTTTTTTTACATATGACTTTAGCTGGAAACAAACAGGTGGGTCTGTGGGCTTCAGACAAGTCAGCCCCTCAGGTTACTTGGAGCAGTTGTCCCTCTCTGGGGGGAGCATAAAGAGAAGTTTGAGTTTATATCTTAATGAATGCAGTTCTCCAGAAATCACAGCTTTCATTTTCTTTATAAGCCAAAGAATTTTAAATATTGCTTGTGTCAAGTTGCTCTCTGCAATGTCTGAGTTTTACTCCTCTGTTTGTGGGTTTTTTCCCTCTAGTAGATAAAATTTCTTAAGATATTGTTTAAATAGGTAATTGGGGCATGTGGAATAGAAAGTGAAAGAAAAGGCCTGGCTATATTTTGAAGAAATGGAAAAAAAAATTTTGAAAGACCTAAGGTAACTGCAGAGGGGGATCTAGGAGAGCTCATAAGGGATTTAAAACCAAATAAACCAAATCTGAGTAAAAGAGGCTTCGCAGAAAGAAGGTCTTAGAAGAAGCGTTAATCAAGAAATCAGAAAGACTGTGTGTCCTTTTACCTATGAGCTATTTGTTACCAAGTTCTTTGCTTTGTCAAAAGCATTTGGGCCACCCAAGAGACTTTAGCTTGTTTTGAGTAGCTGCCCTTGTATGCTTGGGAGCACTGGCTAGCTGGCATTGAGGGAAAACCCTTTCAGCCAGCTGAAAATCCTCTCTGAAAACACTGCTGGCATTGGGGTATAAGTGTATCCTGCTGCTGTCTCGCTTGCTTTTGCCAGTGCCTCCTGCTCAGGGCTGGATATGGGGGCTTCTTCCCTGCCTCCTATCGGTGCAAAGCTCTGACTGAATTGCCTCAGCACTTTCAGCTACTGCACCATCAGGGGCTGCTTGGCACCTAATGTCATTGAAGTGATTTTGTGAATGTGTGCTTGCAAAACCATACAGTGAGCCCCAGGACCCCACTGCGATGTGCCTGAGGGTTAGGAAGCTTTTGTTTGAATGCCTTTGATTGCAGGACCCTTTCTTCATGTTGTTGTGGGGACAGACTCTCAAGTGGTTCTCTCTTGGGTCAGAAGAGGTAGGTGGGTGAGGTTTGGGCATTTACAGAAGGGTTTCCATATGGAGCTGATCCCTCACATATAGTATTTTCTAGTGACAAGATGTTGCTGTGACCTTGTGTAGGACTTGTTCCCAAAGTAACTGAGGTGTCATCTTAATTATTGAAACAAGTGTCTGTCACATTCCTGATGCCGCTTTTTTTATATGGGTGGAAAGAGAAAAATCTGTGTAATAAACAGATCTAGGATTTTGTTACATTGCCAGAACTTAGCGACAGTTCTGCACACCCATGTATACTGCCATAGCCAAGTGTTCCTAAAACTGTGTATTTGGGAGCTTGGGACCAAGTCATGTGATAGGTGTAGCTGTGTGGTGCTTCATCCTCTTCCTCTTCATGCAGAACAGTAAGGCATGAAGCTCAAAATGAGCATAAACACTGTTTTCCAGCTGCTTCAGGAACAGTCCAGTGTCACAAACTTAGGAGATGGCCATGTTACCAAACACTGGTTTGCTCCTTGGACTGGGTCATGTTCAGGAGAATGACTTTCATATGACTGAGAGACCTCATTCTCTGTCATCCATCTCCACCATGGTTCACACCACAGTCAGGCAGAGAGCCTCATCTGATTAAATGTAATGAGATGCAGGTTCTGTCTCACCAAGAATGTGGTGCTTGCTTTACTCATTTTCCTGTCTGTCGGGTCCACACAGGAAGGCAGGGGCTGCCCTCTGCACCTTTCTGTTTACAGATACAAGCACGTGTGTGTATGCACGTGTCTGCTGCAGGTGGCTCTCAGTGCCTGAGCATCACTTCTAGTGCAGGCTAACCAATTTTTTTTATATTTACCTATCACAAGCAACAACTCCTAGTTCTGCAGCCATACAATTTATTTGCAAAGCCTAAGCTCTGTTTAAAGCATTTGTTTTGTGTAGCCATTTAAAAGGGACGTGATGGAATTACGTATTGTGTTTCGATTCCTGAATTTTCCTGGCTCTTTTTGCAAAAACCCAAGATCTATATACTTTCCTCTGGCTTTCTAAAAGATGAGTAAATCAGAACATGTGGGAATCATTAAAATGTTTTAAAGTTTGAGGAAAACCTGGGACTTAAAGGTCCCAGGTAATAATTTTAGGAGTTAAAAATTCCTTTTACTGTCAAACGGGCATGATTTAACTCTCCTGATCCTGGAGACATGATAAAGTTAATGTTGGGTAGGTTTTTTCTCTTGCTGGACATGTCCCCTTGTGTGACTGCACTAATGGTGGGGGGAGGGGGGGGGTGTAGTCTTTCTGTGCCTATTTGTCCAGCTGCTTTTGGGCCTGGAGAACCACCACTTTCTGTTTAAACCTTTCTCCTTAACTCTGCACTTAAATGCTTGTGCGTGTTGCAGCTCTGACACAATTGCACATGGTTTTGTTAGTCTGCCCACTGTCACTTGCAATGGATGTCACGAGCTGAGCACCTGCAAGAACAACAGGGATTTATTTGTATGGGGAGAAGTAAGATTCTGCAGAAGTCAGTATGCCCCTGAGCTTATGTTTTCCAGAAGATATGTTGCCACAAAAAATTATTTCCCAGAAAGTATCCCAGCCAAACTGCTTCAGATGTAGTGTTCTGCTCAGAGCTGTTTTGATGAAGTTGTTGCTTCTGTCTTCCAAACTTTGGGGACAATATGCACACACTTGTCTCAAGAATAGAAGTTTGTTCGCATGCAGTGCCGAAGATTTTAAAGCTCCAAATGAACAAGAAAACCCTTGTCTTGGAGTTTGACTGTGTACAGCCATGCAATTAAATAGACCTGGCCCAACTCCTGGGGTTAGGCAAGTTGCACCCTTCCTTTTATAACTGAAACTTTGCATGGTTACTGGTACCTCTGACTGCATTTCTTTGGTAGCCTTTAGGCTTGTAATTCAGCATCACAAGGGTTTAGGGGAAGGAGGGCTAACCTGTGGAGAGTTCGTCCTGTCTGTGACTGTCCTGAAACAGGGCAGAAGAATTAATTCTCTGTTGCATGGCAGATGTCCTCAAAATATATAGGAAGGTGAGAAGTTGACAGCTTTCCTCCATAAGAGGAGTTCACACCAGTGGCTCTTCTGCATCTGTAAGGTCCTGTTGGAGACAGCTGAGCTACTGCTGTGTGAAGGTTAGCTAAGATGAAGGGACGCTCCTCCACTCCCAGTAGGACTGCTTTCTCTACTGGTCTTTTTGCACACCCATTGTAGCTTCTTGAAGCTCTACCCTCAAAATGCACTCTTTCTAATCTTTTCTTTAGCATCACAGTTAATTTGCAGGTTATGTGGTATGCACAGGGGCTTCTAGGAATGAAACAAACCCAACTCAAAACCAAAGGGAAAAACAAGGTCGTTTCCTATGGTAAACAAACCCAAGAAGTCAAACCACCTTTTCCAGATGACCAAAGGAGTCTTGTACAGCTAGGCTGACAGGTTGCTTTCCTTTATTATTTTTGCCATCTCTTGAAGCTTTTTATTGCAGGTGAGGAACATGCCAATGGAAAACTTTCTCCTTAGAAGATGTGGTCAAGAGAGCAATTCCTCCTTTATTCTCCAGTAATTTTCTTAAATGATCATAGTAAAGAAGAGATCTATATCACGTAGATGTAAGAGAAGAAATAACTGTATTGTGCTTTTGGCAGGAAAGAAAAGTAATTTAAAATGAAAAATTGCTTCATTGAGGGCCTTCATTTGATGCCCTGAGCATAGATGAGAGACAAGGAAGAGGAAAAACTGTCCTATGTTTCCAGGTACTTTGACTCTTACTTGGTGGAGTTGGGCTCCTTTTGGATGTCTGGGCTTGATAGGATTAGCTCGTGCAAATGTTACGTCTAAACTACCCTGGGGTAGTAATGTATGTACATCTATAATGTGTGTAGTCATAAGTGGCTTTGCTCTAATTTGGCTAGCTTGCGAAGCTGTAGATGACTTTGTGAGGAGCTGTCCTACAGCCAAAAGAGGATGTGGTTTTGGGGGAGGTGAAGAAGGATTTGCCAGTGTTCCTTCAAAATAAAATATACTGGTGTTTATATCGGTGGAATGACAACCATAGGTATGCAGCACACACAATTTTGAGGAGGGCACCAGAGGACAACAGCACTGTCTGAAAAAACCTTCCCAGTTAATTAGACTTCTTTTGAAGACTGTGACCTCGGTGCCTTGAATACACCTTTCCTGCTGCTTAGTTTCTTAAATTCACTAATGATGCATTTTTTGACAACCAAGAAATTTGCTCCATGGTGCATAACGTTGTGGGATTGTTCTGCCCTGTGGAGAAAATGGTTGGTCCTCCCACCGCCTTGAAGTCTGCTGCTCCTACCATGCTGTGTTGGCAAGGACCCATGTCCGGAGTAATCGGAAACTATTCTGCCTCTGGAGATGGACTGGTCCCCAGCAAGGGAAGCAAAAATGCAGTTGGCACCGTATGATGTACAAAGATCTGGCAAGTTGACAGTTGGTATTTTTTCTGAGGTGTTGAAGCCTCCAGTTATTCTTAATAGCTCTTTTTACAGCTCTGAGGCTGTCGTAATGCAAATAACATCACTCACTACCCAGTAACGCACACTCTTAGAAATAAAAGTGGCTTCTTTCTCGCTGCAGGTTTGAATACTTGTAGTTCCTTGGGACAAGAGAGAAGAATTTGTGATCGTTTAATGTGTGTCCCTTGAACATCTTAAACTCCCAAGCTCTGAGTATCGGGCTCAGTATCTTCTGAATGTTAAACGAAATGGGTGATTTAATTCCTTAAGGTGCCAAATAATATTTTGCCAAAGCATAGTGAGCTCCTTCAGGCCAGAAACAAAAATAGGTCAAGTCCCCATCCTGGTGTAGCTGGCTCTATCTCTGGCTTGTTTGTTCGTTAAACATGATGGAAAATAAGTGATCATTTTGTTTTCACAACCTGTTTTTCTTGCAGCTACCAAGGAATCTGAGAGCAGTGTCTTTGTAAACCAGAGCTGATGCGCACCTGTATCTTTCAAAGCCACAGATTTCATGGGCAACTTCTAGGAGCCTGGAGTACCCATGTGACTGGTGTGTCACAGCCACAATTTTTGAAGTGGAATTGTTTCTATACATAAGCACTCTTGTTTTGGTGGTCGCACAGTGTTGCAACACCAAATACCTACGTCTGCTGCTAGTGAATGACCAGCAAAATTCCTGCTTACGTAGTTTCACAATCTGTTCCTTATGTTGATTTCTGCTTTTGGCTGTCTGTTCAGGATAAAAGGTGGCAGATTGCTTTTTTTGGCATTGTGGCCAATCAGATTTTGCAAAAACAAAAAGTTCATGCCATGTTCAGAAATGTCAGACCTGTTCCTGCTTGTGAAATGCCTTATAACCAGCCTGCCAGAAAATGTTCCTTCTCTGCTTCTGTGATTTCTACCCCCTCGTTCCTGGCTAGGTTTTCATGTTGGAAACACTTCTGATAGGTGCGGCCCTGTTAGTGACTTCTAGTAGTCTGAGGAGATCCCCATGGCTTGCCAGGTAGAAGATGACGGTTATGAAAAGTACTAAAGTTGAGAGCCAAGAAGTGGATTGAGATGGTTTTAGTAGCATCTCACTTAAGGTACTGACTGTTGTGCAGTAACCAGCTGTGTGTCAGTTCCAGGTGTTGAAATGTGGTAGTCTCCTCGTTGGAAATGTAGGAGGGAGTTTTGAGCCTTCCACCTGCAGAGTGTACTTTCTGGGTGTCCAGGACTGATGGGGTGGGGGAATGGGGGGAGGTAGAGATGCATGTCCTTGCCATGGGCTGATTGCTTCAGAAAGGTTCATATTGTCAGTTCATCTAGTGACAGGAGTGTTTCTTGCGTGATGCAGCAATAATGTGTGCATGGTAAGGGGAAAGCCAGCTCTTCTCAGAACACAGCAGGTTACCTGCCCAGAGAACACTAATGGTGGAGGGAGATAGCGTGATGAGCTCTTGGCCACACTAGAAGGTTGCTGCAAGTGTGATGTTGAAGGTTCTGTGGGGGAGTTCCTTGTTGTACTTAGAAATCCTTTTACCACTCCTGCCCTTCGCCTCAGTCTGGGGTTCATGGGAAGATGAAGCCCTTGGACTGTGGTTTGTGCAAGGAAAGATGGGTGATGTTTCAGGGTGTCTGGAGTGAAGTTGAAAATGCTCATTGCTCCTTTTAAACTATGTTTTGATAGCAAAACTGAATTCAGTTCTGAATTCTCTTGCTTTGAGTGTGGTCCTGGCTTTTCAGGTAGTGAATGTGGCAGAAGGCTTAAGACCCATGGCATGGGCTTCAATCTGTTCTAAATAAACCTGAAAACCTCAGAGGGCAGGAGAGAGCTCAGGCTTCATTTTGTAACCTATGCTGGCAGCATCACTTTAGCTGATGTGTAAGATGATGACCCAAGATGTATTTGTAAGGATGCTGTAAAACTGTGGATCATGTTAGACTTACCTACCAAGACTTTAAATGTTTTCCTTAATGAGCCTTGTTTCCAATGAAGGTTTAAACTATTGGTGTTAGTATTGGAAAAGGAATACACTAGGATTTCTTTCACTGGTGTCAAAAGCTTATTTTTTTATTAATGCATTGAATCCTACTGGAATGTCTTCAAGGATACTTGGCTTAATGTCGGTTTCCCCTTGCTGCAAGTTTTTATTACTAAATAAATAAGAGCATTTAGTATAGCTGTAGGCCAGGATAATTCTTCACAGTACATTGCAAAAACATGGTTTAAATTTTGGCTGTGGGTCTGGTAGAGGGTTTGAATAAAAAGATAACCTCACTTCCTGACAAAACTTAGGGTGTTGTAAAAACCAAGCGAGTCATCTGTACATCTGCCTTGTCTTGGTGGTGGTGATCATGGCAGTTGGGAAGAGGCAGAAGGGAAAGGAGAACTTTGAAATGCAGCTATCTACTGCTTGTGTTGTTTTTTTACTTTACAATGTGGATTTGTTTACTATTTAAAACCAAAGAAAACACCAATAACCAACTAGGCTAGATGGTAGCCAAACATTGGCTAAGGCTGCATGGAACAGTCTTAAAATAGGTTTTAATTATTTCCCTCCCAGCTAAAAAAACCTGACGCTGGCTAGAAAGAGACAACGTGACTTTAATGACTTAAAATAAACGTCTCATCCTAAGGTAACTCATTTGCAACACATTTAGAGTAAATGAAAACATGTACTGGAGATGCATAATGGGCTTAGAAACCAGGAAAGAACTGATTCTGCTCCCATTGATGCCTGGCACAAAATCCTATTTACTTCAGTGGGTACAGTATTTATAAAGATTTATAACCTTACCCCAAATGTTGCCATGGATTTACCGACCACATACATTTGATGATGGAGCAAGAGGTCTATGGAGACACTTAAAAACATGACTGGAAAAAATATTTGTACTGCTGGCAGGCTCTCAGAAAAAGACTGAGATTAATGCTCAAGTTAACACAGGGGACATAAATAACAAACATGTCCTTTACCAGCCCGTGATGGGTGGGATCACATGTCACACTGACGGAGGAAGCAGTGGACTGACCTTGCAGCAGTGTCAGCTGAGAGCAAGAGGGAGGGGTTCAGCCTGGGGAAGAACACAGGAGGCAAAATATACACCCCCACCCCTGTTGTGGGTTGTTTTTTGTTGCTTTTTAAATACCACTCCCCAAATACCATGTCCACTCCCCCAACTGGTGGTTTGGGACCTACTTCTATTACTTACCATCCTCCTATCTGAAGAATCATAGCTTTATTTTTGAGTGTCCATCCTTGCCTGGCTATCCTTTGGCTGTTATGCAAGTGAGAGCTGAGGAGGAACGCTTTTCCTTCTGATGATCAATCAGGTAAGGGAAAAGCTCTCTTCGTGTGTGATTTTTGGGTGGGTTGTAGGTACCGATGCACCAGGCCCTGGCAGAAGTGTTACAGTAAGCTTAACCCAAGGGCAGGCTGTTGGGCTCTACAGATCCTTCTGACTCTGGAAGCAAGAGTTGTGGAAAGAAGAACGAATCTGCAAACTTTCTTGGCTGGAAGACCTCAGCTCCTGGCTCTGGTATGGAACAGTAGCCCTCATGTTGAAGGGCATGGGGCAACATCCTGGGGAAGGGAAGAGCCTCACTCAAGCTGAGATTGTAGAAAGTAAGAAATGTCTGCTCTGCGAAGCCAGTTTGCTAAGGGCAAACTATAACATGGTAGGGATGGCTCTGGAGAAGCAGCTTTCTTGGGAAAAATCTTCTATAGGGCTGCAGAGTCTGGTTGGAGTGAAAGGGACTGTCCTGATGGGACCTGCAGTGCAGGGGCTACAGGCAAACCTGCTGTGATGGGGAAGCAGCCAGGGCCTACAGGATTTAGGAACAGATTAAGGCTGCATATTGGATGGAGGTAGTAGGAATAAAAGAAATTTAATTGTTGGGTTTTTTAATGAAAGAACTAGTTGGTATGGGCTGTTAGGCTAGGGACAGATGGCTGGTGTTCAGGGACTTGCAGGAGGTATGGAAGGAGGTGTATCCAAGCTGCTACAGGGAAAGGAGTTGGACTTGTCTTAAACCATTAGAGCTACTGGTGCGCAGAAGCAGTTGCTTAGCTTCATCC
Organism: Hypotaenidia okinawae; assembly: GCA_027925045.1. Taxonomy (NCBI): domain Eukaryota; kingdom Metazoa; phylum Chordata; class Aves; order Gruiformes; family Rallidae; genus Hypotaenidia; species Hypotaenidia okinawae. The sequence continues at coordinate 35,431,691 of BSDF01000002.1, read as the reverse complement.
AGTGGGGTAGATAAATTTACATCTCTGTGTTAGATCCCTATTTTCAGTCGTGATTTAAATGAGCAAGCAGGAAATCTGATTAAAGTTGACTTATCAAGTTTTACATCTGTACTTTGGTTACCTTTCTGAAAGCCTCAGTGTAGTCTGTGCCACCACAGCTACATCTTGCTAACACAGCGAGTATATCTTTCTATTTAAACAAGTATGTGGTTTACCATTTGCTTTGCTTAATAATGTTTTTTCCATTTTCTGTTAAAAAGGATGAATGGTGCTTTTCTTATTTGCTTGATTAATTTTTAACTTCTGATTTTCATCAGGCTACATTTGGATGGAAATTTGAATCCAATTAATGAACAAAACCAGCATTTAAAATTGTTTTCATTAGTTAAACGTGCTGGATATAGAGGAAAATTCCTTTTCAAGCCTGTTTTGTGTTTAAAGCATACTGATTTTTGTAGAAACAAAGCAAGTATTATCAGTTGTTTATGAACCAAATAAATTGTTTCTGGTCAGCATGCTCTTCAACAATCTGTTTCTTAGAACTAAGAAATCAGTTTCTGAATCTTGGTTTCTGGAATGCTTTTTTACAAAAAATAAACACAAGAAAAAGTTCTCCATGCAAGTGAACAGCCTGGTGGTGTTCAACTGTGCCCCAGCTATGTGAGACAAACTTATTTCCTCAAAGCCACATTCCTCATGCGTCCGTAGGCCTTGCACCCCACCGCCTGGAAGAGTATGTGGCTTGCTCAAGGGCTAGTTCTGAGCCCATCCCACAAATATTGCAGAAGAGGTGAGCCGTGCATCACAGACCTCTGAGATGATTACTCACGGATTAGGGTGGATGTATGGACCATACATCTTAGAGAACCTAGGTTACTATTTCAAAAGATCTTTTTTGCCCATATTTGTCAATTTCCCAGGGCTGTTCTGGCATTAAATAAACTTCTCTTATGGGGGGGGGGGGGGGGAGGAAATAAAGTGAATGGGGAAGAGGAGAAATTAAATTTATAACTATGCAGTTTAAGGGTTTTAATTATGAAGTAAAAAAAGATGAACTGCAGGGTGATACAGACAGATATTCTCCGCTATATATACGCATACAGAGAGATATATTTTAGTTTTTAAATTTTAAGTATATGTTTAAGCAAACTTGGCCTTGTTAAGGGAGTGAACGTTGAAGCTCAGATTCCACACAGTGGAAAATTAGTTCTCTATATTTAGTGCTTCTAACATATGTTTAAGATCTAGGAATCTATTCCTGATATAACTCATGCTAGAAGTTCCTGGAAAGCTCTTTGACTTATGTGGCATAGCATGGGGAAGATTAAATTATAGTTGATTTTCTTCCATCCTAAGATCCCCAGAAGCATCTGTAAGATTGATGGGTGGTATAGTCATTGCATTATGTTTTGATGTGTTTCTTTTGGAGGACAGTCTTCCAGTAAATACAAAAGGATTTTAAAATTATTGTGGCTAAGGAGGTGGACAGATAATGAATTGAACTTGGTGTCATGATACTCTCTTAAAAGCCTTAGCTAGACTTGATTTCTGCCAGAAGAAGAAAGAGCTGTTGGTTTTGATGTTTGAACTTTTAAAACAAATCAAATGGGATGGGTTGTGTGTTTTTCTGAGTGGTTAAAATCAGTGTGGGCAAGGAAATGGCCATAGTTTCTCCAAATTCTGTGTGATGTTATAGTTAGTGGAGATGAGTTTGGTTGTACATATGTGCCAACGTGCTTCTGCGGACAGGAATTCAGCAAGTGACAGTGTATGAACAGCTCGGTGTCGACAGTTTCTCCACTGTTCTGTAATAAACAGACACTATTACAACAAAATTGAAGTTAAAGAACCTCACTCAGCTCACAGAAAAACAATTTTTAGAAGTCCTTTAGGAAAAAAGAAGTTGAAATATATTGACAAGTCAAAAAGGGGAGAGGGGGATGGGGAGAGAGTGCTGCAGGGAGCTGACTGTACGGTTGGAAAGACACATGTACATCTTCTGTCTTTCATTGCCTTTGCTGCCCATGTTTCATGTTTAAGGGTGAGGCAGCAGAAAGGAATTTCAGTGGTGAATTGAATCTAGCCAAGAAAGTGGCTTGAAATCAAGCTCTGGGAAGAAGAGGGGAAAACTGCTGCAGGCAGATGGGCAACAGAGGGAAGGCAGGAAATATCTGCAAACAGAAGTAATGGAGTTTGATTTGTTGCTATAGTAGGGAAATGTGTCTGGAGCTAGGTGTAGGTAGAAGTTGTGTAAATTTGTGAAAATCAAGTTATGTGTTTGATTGACAGAAGTGTTGTATGAATTAGCTGGAAGGTTTGTATGTGTTAGCTCAAAGTTTAGCTGGAAGATGGTGGATGGAATTGCATGTGAGAGGGAAAGCTTTGGCCATGGAATTTGCAGGAGCTGGAGCATGAGTGAACAAGGGATAGATAAGCTGCCTGCACCTGGATAGGAAAAGCGAGGTTGCTTCTGCATCTGGTGCAGTTAGTATGGGTCCTTGCAACAAACCCAAATGCCTCATGAGTCTGTGTCCATCAGGTTTCCAAAGTGGTGAGATCAACCAAGTACCAACAGTAGCATTTCTAAATTACTGGAGGTCTTGCTGGACTCACAGTGAATGTGTAAAAGGACTTACTATTAGTACACTCACAGGATGTTTGTGATAATAAGAGGAGAAAATGAGTAATCTTCTGGAAAGCGGTTTAGCATATATACAGAGTGACTGGTATCTTTCATTACAAATACATAGTTGCAGGGCATAGTTTTTAGATAGTTTTAAACTGATCTGTAGGCAGATTAAAAGGGATGTTCCTACTTTTTCCTGTGCTTTGACCTAATTGTTGTTGCTTCCTCCCTTGTTCCAGGACTGCTGCTTCTGTGGCTCTGTGGTTATTCAGGTCACAGACCCGCTGCCTACCTTAAAAACCAGCTAGATCTGCAGTCCTGCTGGCCTCAAAGCACACGGGGCAGCAGGGAGGCTAGGTGTGGAGGGCTGCAACCTGTATCCAGGGAAAACTGGGCTTAAACCAGCATGAATTGACTGAATCCTGATGCCTTGCAGGAGTGAAAACTCAGGGCAAATTGTGCAACTGTTGCGATCACCTAAAGCAACTGGCAGACTGTTTCTACTCTCGATATCCTATTTTGGGGTTTCTTCACCTGGTACATGGAGCTGTGCCTGGAATTTGTTTCCCCTCAGGTTACAGTTGACTTGTGTTTATGAAAAATCAAGTGGTAAAGCTTGGAAACAAGCATTTTGTTCTGGTTTGTTTACAGTTAATGCACTGGGACTGTAATTCCCCTTGAAAGGAGTTACTGAAATTTAAAAATAAGCCAAGGCAACTTTTTTTAGGATTGCAGCTGCCTTTTTTTTTTTCGCTTTGTGTTGCATGTAGCACATCTTTTTCTGAAAATAGCCTAGAAAAATCTGCTTCGGTGAGGTTCCAGATGTAGGTCTGTATCCTTACCAAAATATAGAAGCGAGCAAGGCTAAAGGAGCATCATTGGACCCATGTTCTCTGCTTGCTGATGCTCAGGCTGGTCTGCATGGTGGATACTGAGAAAGCGAGGATGATGATGGCCATGTTGTCTTCAAATACCTTTGCGGGAAAAAGGCTTGTGGGCTTTGTCTTGTTGAGGATGAGCAAAGGAAATTCTGAAAGTACATGAGGGCTACGGAGAGGAAAAAATGCTTTAAAGGGGAGGGGGTCTTCAATAATCTCCTAGTTCAAAGACAGGCTTGTGTGAAATGCTTTTGAGAAGTAAGCCCGAGGTAAGTGGATGGATTAATGGTATGTTGGCATAGTGGGTGCTGCACAACGCTCTGTTAGTCCAAGACCAGCTCTTCTGAGGCAGGTAGAATAGTTACTGTGTCATATGTAACCCTGTGGTTCGACCACCGCTGGGCAGCAGGTAGAGAGGATCTCGACTGTTGTGTTGTGTTCTCCAGCTGGGGTGTCTGCTTGAAAGCAATGGGAAGCTGCAGTGCTTGCAACCCAGTGGGTGCAGTGTTAGGGTCCTCTTGCTTTTAAGAACCCCTAATGTGGTGTTTAATTTACTAGCCTGCGTGAGGCCTGCTGCCAAGGCTCCAACTGTTGCATAATGTTACACAGGAGGAATCGCTGGCAGTTTTCAAGCTGGCTATCATTCCAGATCACTCCCACACAAAGGAAATTGTAGCATATATGTAACTCTGAGGCTTTTTGTGCCACTCTCAGCAAAGTCTAAAATTAAAAACCCAAACCAAAAAACAGAAACCCCAAAACCAGACTAAGAAAACTAGAAAGAGTTTGCTTGCTCAGGCTGTAGCCCCTCTGCTTGTAGCAGCCTCATCCGCAGATACTTGCGTGTGGAAGAGAATCCAGGCAGTGACAGGTAAGAACGAGAAAGCCTTGCAAAGAAGAAACACCTCAATCACTTTTTAAAACTCAAGTGTCAAAATTGCAAGTATTTTATAAAAGATGAAAGAATCCTCTTTTGGCTCAAACTGTTCTTTCATGTTCTGTGAATTTCGTGATTCCCAGAAAAAGCCAGACCCTGAGTATTCAGACATCACAGGGCATCATAAGATTTCCCCCTCATTTCCATGCATGCCTGTTCCGTACCCGTTTTCCTGTCAGTCTGATTTGTAATGTTCAAAAACATTCACTGCATATTTCCTTCTTCCCCACAGCAACAGCCCGAGTCTGAGACTGTTCATCTGTTCATCCCAGCCTTGGCAGTTGGAGCTATTATTGGCAAGCAGGGACAGCACATCAAACAACTTTCTCGTTTTGCAGGCGCATCTATTAAGGTATTATTACACTGACTAACTTTCTGTCTATTCTACACGACACTTCCAGCAAGTTTGCACAAGCCATGTTTTCATGAATGTCCTCCCCCACTCCGTGCTTAGAATGTGATGTGATAAATGGTACACTTGTTTATAAATCATCTTTTAATCTTCCTTGAGACAAGATAATTAGAAGCATGTTTTCAAACGTCTCCTGAGGTGTGAAATATAAGCTGCAGAGAAAACTACTTTGGTGGTCTCGATTTCTTAGAAACAGACTTAAGTCTTAATGATGCAGTGCTTAAAGGCTTTCTTCTTGCTTTTGGTAAAGTGAAAATTAGTGAGGTAAAATCCCCTTCTAAAAACAGCAGCGCAGGTGAAGTCTCCTACTGCTGTGGCTGCACTTGCTCTGTTCCAGATGGGTTGCTCTGGGCCGTCAAGCTTCAGATGGTGCCACGCTGATAGACTTGTGTTTTGGAGTCACCCATGTGCTCCGAGCTCCTGGGGTCTGTCGGTTCTTTAATGTCACGTTTGCCTCTGCACACACTGCTCGAACATCCTCCTGTTTGTGTGTTGACCACCTCAGCATAGCGAAGAACAAGCTGCTTTGCAGAGGGTGACCTCATGGAAGCTACAGCTTGAATTTTAGTCAATTTTGTGAAATCCTCCTTGGCTGCGTTATAGCAGTTAGTACCAGCTGTAGTTGTAGGAAGGTCTTGGATTTCTGCTACTAATGCTGTTGTAACCACAAGTACCTTCCCTAGATGCTTGAGATTTTTTCCCCAGTCCTGCCATTCTATGCCTTAAAGATAATGGTTTGGCCTAACTTTTTTTTTAAAGTACCAAAAAAGTACAGCGTGTAGCGTAGTTATTTGCTGTTAGATTGACTTTTTCCTGCACAGATGAAGCAAACATTTTCATCTCAGTTATCTTTGCTCAGGAGACGTGGCCCCTGTTTGAGGGCCGTGGCAGGGATCTGCCAAAGGTCAGGGGCAGGAGATGGCCATGCAGAGTTGAGCTCAGTGAAGCCAGTGAGGCTGGGCTTCACTTGGAAGGTGTTCACCTAAGTGGGCAGAGCAAAATAATTGGGGGACCCTATTGAATGAGTCTTGTGTGTGGTTTGCCACATGCCAATCCATTTACTGGCAAGTCAACCAGCTGGCACACTGCCCAATTCCATCCTTTATTGAGCAGTGTGTTACATAGTTGTTATGCTGCCCAGATGGTTTACATTAGTTGAGCACTAATAATCATATTTTAGGGGGAAAAAGTAGAAGAGTGTGAGATATGTTGATTTTTCTTTATCAAATCTGTCTTGCACGGAGGCATGATGTATCATATATATTTCCTCTTTCTCTACTGCTTGTATCTAAAGATTAAGTGGTATATGGAAGGTACTACTAGGTGGAGAGAGAAATGTGAAATAACCTGGACCTCCAAGAACCTGTCCAAACTAGTTCTTTCATTGGTCCTTGGAAGCCAGTTTAGTGGAAAGGGAGTTTCCTGTGTTTCTCACGCATCTGGCTAACAGTGGCCTCAGGCTTCTTCTACTAGCTGGCACCCCTCTAGCCAATTAATTGAAATTCAATTAAGTTTGCTAAAGCTCTGGTCTCTTACTATGAAGTAAAGGCGACTTGTGGAAATAGGATTAAATCTTAACAGATCGGTATAGAAGCAGATGCATGTAAGCTTATCAATTAAAATAAAAATGCAACTTCATCTGTAATTTGACAGAACAATATGGAGCAGCATGCTTGCTTCTCTGTGGAAGTGTTATAGATGATATGTCACTACTAACCTACTCAAAACTTCTGAAATTCTCTCATTTGTACCACCTGCCCTTTGTCATAACTTTGGAGCAAATTAATAAACTGTGAATCATCAAGGAATTTGTGCTTTTAGCTATGTCATGGTTTAACCTGGCAGGCAGCTAAAAGCACCGTGCAACCCCTCACCCCTTACCCTCCTCCATGGGATGGGGAAGAGAATTTAAAGGAAAAAGACATGAACTATTCCTTTGGCCAGTTTGGGTCACCTGTCCTGGCTGTGTCCCCTCCCAGCTTCCTGGGTGCTCCCCCGCCTTCTTGAGAAGCTGAAAGGTCCCTGACTGCTTGGCAACAACTAAAAACATTAGTGTGCAATCAACATTGTTCTCATCCTCAATCCCAAAAGCAGCACTGCACCAGCTGCTAGGAAGAAACTTACTCTATCCCTGCCGAAACCAGGACAAGCTAAGAGTTGGAGTGAGTGATGCCTGAGTTACTTGCCAAACAGTAGTAACTGTACTTTGTGGAGGAAGAAAGTCTTTATACATGACACTCTGCACTTACTTTGTGCTGTAGGTTGTTACAGATGAAAATGTTTTACACCCCCATGCATCATCTTTGTGCCTGTGCTTTGTAGATCTGATGAAACTTGTCAGCTGTGAAGTGAGACTAAATAAGCTGCAGATGCAGAGAGGTTCTGACACAGCTGCAGTGTCCAGCCTGTTACTTAGAGGTGCATGTGGCTGTTGATGAGCTCAGGTTGTGCTGGGGGTTGTTGCTTGGTAATAGAGGCTTGGTGGGGTGCTCCAGCAGACCAAATTATTCAGTGAAGGAGCTGGGCAGAGATGTCGTCTATACTAACCTATTGGGAACTGTTGGCATCTCCTTGGCTGTGAGTTATTCCCAGAGTAGCCCTTCCGATCCCTGAAGGAGTTGGGATGACCATTACAGGCTTTGGGTGTATGAAGCTGTCAGCTTGTCACTCAGCATATAGAAAACCAGTTGTTTTCTGGTTAGGAGTGTAAAACTGTTTCTCTCAGAAGTTAGAAATTCACCATCCAGATACTATTTGTATGTACATAATGTCTCCTCCTAGGAGCAGACACTGAAGTCTCTCAGGCTGCCCCTTCAGCAATTGAAATGCTGGTCGGCGTGTGTTTCTTTCACAGTCCTCAGCCGTGTTTTACTCCAGCTGCTGAGAACAGGACATTCTAAGATCAAAGTGAGAAATGTCCCAGAACATGTAAACACGTGTAAGATGTAAAGGAGGCTTGGTGGAAAACATTTTCCTTAAAATTTTGATAAAGGCATTGGTGCTCACTAAGAAAACAGGAGGTGACTGACAGGTGAACTGCCACGTTTGCTTTACATGAGTGGCCATTACCGGGCTGAGCTCTCTTCGGGCAGCTGCTTCCAAATGTGCCTCGAAACTTTGCCCCTGTAAAATACCTGTGTTCCAAAGAATGAATGGATTGAGCCTGTGCTTGCCTTTACCATGTCCCCTCATACACATGTATTGCTGTAAAGTGAATGTGGATTTTAGATACAGCCTCTTGGAATGCAGAAATCATATGAAAAACAAATATGCAAACCGGATAACTAGGACATAATGTCGCCTTCATCTCAGGGTATAACGTGAATAATTATATAAACTTTGGTTAGCAAAATTCTTTAGTGAAAATGATGCATGGTGACTGGTAATTTGTCTGAAATAAACTGCAGCTGTTAAATATGAATAACATCCCTATGCCAACAGCTAAGATGAAATCCTGTAGTGTTTAATATATTGCCCATTCAACAGCGGCTATGTAATACTAGATGCAACAATGGAAATGTCAGTTGTGATAAACAAAAGATTCATCCAGAATGTCAGAGGCTAGTTTGAATTATTTAATACTGCTGGAGTCTGAGAACAACACCCACAGAAATCTTACTTTTGTGGTGACATGAACTGCTAAAGACCCTACAGGCATCTCTGTCTCGGCTCTGGTGGAGCTTAATTTTTATTTGGGTCACACGAATAAATGTCTGTAGATAACAAACCCCCCTTGGAAACTGCAAACTCCTTGACCAGTATAGTATAGAGGAATATTTGGATCTGAGGAGTTCCAACAGTAAAGTGATCTTCTGTTCTCAGGGGGACGGATTCAAACTTTTGCTAATGAGCAAAACTTGTCAGACTATTTAAGTTAGTGGGTAGGGATGAGAATCTCAGACTATTAACCACACTTGTCTTTTTGAAGGCTACATGTCTTACATCACTCATAGCCACATGAAAATGGCTTGTGGGATTTTGCCATATGTGGATGAGAAGTTATGCCTTTAATTTTCAGAAGTAAATTTGCTTATGGTTTAGCCAATTTCTCTGTATTTCATGATAGCTAATTAATGCGCTTTAAAGAGAACAAACCCATCGTGTCTGAAGTGTGATGCTGCTGCTGCTGTAACGAATAATTTTTCACTCCTGAACAGAATGTGAGACTGAAACAGGGAGGAGGTGGCTTTAAACTATTCCTTCAAAAGACAGCTACCAAAAGCTATGTTTATCCATTCCAGATTGCCCCTGCTGAAGGACCAGATGCCAAACTGAGAATGGTTATCATCACTGGACCTCCAGAAGCTCAATTCAAGGTACAACATAAAAACTTGCCGGTCTGCAGTGGCCTTTGGGCTGCAAGGGGTAATACTGAAAACTCAGCACTTGGTTCCAAGCACCATTTTGTTCAGAATTTTAGTAAATGCTTCACTTCTGCTTTCCTCTTGCCCAAAGATCTCATATGAAGATAAGTAATACAGCACCGTCAGAGGCCACGTTCCAGTCACCTGCAAACTGGTGGGAGTTTCATGTAACCTAGAATCAAGTCTAGCATGAAAATATGGCTGCATTACATTCCTAATTTTCCCTTTTATCTGTGAGCACAATAGCTTGGTCTTTCTAGCCTGTCTTAATACATGCAGTGGTTTAGCGTGTTTAATTGAAATAACAAAGCTGACAAGATGAGAGACTGAGTCTTCCCAGGTTCCTGTTGCGTGCCAAATGGAAAATGCTTTTTGGGTAGCTCTACAGATACATGCAAGATTTCTAATTGTATTTCCGTTACAGCTACAAAGGAGATCCTCAACCTGATTATCCCATTTGTGTTCAAATCGAGTTCTGGAGTGGCCTCCTGCTATAAGTGCCAAGGGATAAATCTAGTTACCCCAAAAGGAGTTGACCAAGTTAGGAGTGATGGAGCCAGCTTGGTGCAGCAATCTGGCCTCATTACAGATGAGGCCCAGAGAGGTAGAAAGTCACTTCAGAGTTCATCTCCTGGCATCATTCTCTTGCCTGTTCTCATTTTTGTCTTTGAATTTTTACTTCAGGGCATCTTGCAAGGAAGGAGGTGCACAAACTTCAGGCATCTCTAGAATCAGTTTCATTACTGCCTTTAGGAGTTTTGGATAAGTACCAGGGCAGGTATTTAGTGGTGGTAACAGCTAACTGGATGCATTTGGGATTATTGCTCAGTTCCCATATATGTTTGAGAAGTTATTGAAGGCAAAGCATAATTTAGAAGCTCTGCTTTCTTGAGGTCTACTGTGTGCATGTGAGCTTGGCCTATAGTATGTTCCACATATGGGGTGCTCTTGTCATCTGGGATGAGCACCAGGTCAAATGCTGGCTACCTTTTCTTTCCATCAGGAATCAGTGAACTTACACTCAAGCAGAAGCAGATTGAAGTAGGTTTGGGATGTCCTTTATCCTGACTTTTCATGTAGGCAAAGGCTTGTCCTCAGGCTTCCTCCCCAAGATGGACTCGAAGTCCCACAAAGTCCTTTTGGCCAGGTCTTCCCCCCAACCTGGATCATGCAAGGAGGAAAGTCTCCTTTTTTCTGTACCCCATGCCTTGGCTGAAACCATATCAGTCAGTCACTTCTCTACACTTGGGCTTCTGCTTGCAAAGAGGGATCAATGTACTAGCACAGCCTATGCTCCTGAGTATGCTGGTCTCCTGAAGGAGAGGGGTTATCCCCTGGGGCTTCCTTCAGCTTCACTCTTTTACTACAAGAGAGCAATGCCCTCTTGACTGGGATAGGCTCCTTTCACCACCGTTAACCTGAAGCATGCCCTGTGGTCAGGGCCAACCTTCATTAATGTTGTCCTTTAGCTCTGTTTAACAGGGTCTTCTCTACCTTTGAGCATATAAGCTATTGCTTGTTAGGCACCAAGGACGTAATCTGGGAGCACAACAACTGAATGGGGAAGAGCTGCTGCTCAGATGAGCTCGCAGAGAGGCAGTGTCTTCCCAGAGCCTGAGTTTGGCATCCTTTCCCTACTATATTGTGTTTTGTTGTCTGTGATTCATGTCCATGGTAGCTGCAGTGGCTGCACCCCTTTCTTCCTCAGCAGCAGTAGCCTGAGGGTGTTGTGGGTATGCAGGGCTATTTATTAGCAAGGCAATGGGAAGAGAATATACCGCTGTTTACAGCCTCTGCTGCAGTGCTCCCTAGAGTTTAGGCAGACTCGTGACACCAACATCCAGAGATGATCATGGTGCATTTGGATCTGGGACACAAAGTGCAAACAAAGTGGAAACTAGTGTAGACAACTTACTGTGAAGGAGCTGCAGCCCAGTTAAGTTGTTTCCTTTCCTTAAAGACTTTCAAGAACTGAAAGACTTGAGGTGTTGGAAATACTGTCTTTTAAATGGCATCTTCAATGCCCACACCCACCTTGCCTTATAGCTCAGCAGCAGTGCATGCTGCTTTCCTGTGGTGCTTCTCCCACTGAGCACTGCAGCCCGTACAGATTACAAGGTGTTATGCATGTGAAAGGTGTTGCTGTTGAAAGAAGAAGGGGCTGTCCAGGCTACTGTCTGTCTCTTAACAAATTTGGGAAACAGTTTCAAAATCTTGAGATGATGGCTGGGAGTAGTATTTTGTCTGCTCTTGGCAAATCATTTCGAAGTGTTTTTCTGGAGTAGGAATCTCAGGTTCCAGGGTGGTGGTTGGTCCCAGAACATGGTAGTAGTAGTGCTTCTGTGTAGTCTTTTTTTCTCACTGGAAAGATAATAGTTTTTGTCCTCTGTGGTGGGGTTCCATGACCTGTAGTATCCCATCTAGGTAAAAGCCATGTGCTCAAGATATTTTTTGCATGTTCTTTTCACAAAATAAATGTCTTTGACTTTACCCATTCTAGAGTAGCAGGAACTTGAGTAAGCTTTTAGGACATGAACTAGAAATAGGATAAAATAATGTGTCACTATTTAAGATACAATCTTTTGGGACTTTCCATTGCAGCAGTGGCCTGTAAAATGGTTGGATTTAGCATGTATGCAGGGACAACATTGGTGAGCATGATTTAAAGGTGGTGATAAAGAGTCTGAACTGGAAAGACTTTGTGGTCCCAGGTTTATAGTCTTCACACGCTATCTCTTCAGTATCTCAACAGAAATGTTCTTTCTCCTCTGGGAGATGCAGAGTAGCAGTAGCTGCTGTTTCTCAAGAATTCACCGATGAGCAGGGAGTAAGGAAGTAAATGTGTTTAAGTGTTAGCTAAATTCATGAGCTTAGTCTCAGCAGACATTCTTCTTGCTACCTGGCACTTGCATGTTCTCCAGAAAAGGGAACTGTGTGTGGGTCGGAGCAACACTGTTCCCATGGTGCTATTTGGTCTAGGCAGTTTGATTTTTTTTCACTTTAGAAAATTAAGTGAGCTCAGACTGATTTGGTTTTTTTAACAAAATGCTGTAATGGTTTATAAAAGTAAATTGTTTGGTGTAATTGGAGTCTTTATCCCATTACTTGTTTGGTGGGGTGTGTGGCTTTTTTTTCAGTCTAGCATCCTTAAAAGAATGTGTTTTTGAGCCAATTAATTGCCTTCTGTGCTGCTGGGTATAATAAAATCCTTCAGACAGACAGTTCTCTCCACCACTCTGTACCTCTACAGAGACGCAGTAGTTTCTTTTAAAAGCAACGTTTCTCCTGAAGAGCAGAATAATAATGATCTCTGCTCAATTCCTTCGTGATTCTATGGTTTGTCACTTAAAGTTGGACAGCAGCAGCACTTCCCAGTTTAGTACAAAGGCTTCTTCTAGAAACATAGTTTCAGGATTCCTTATGGAAAAGGGTCGGTCAGGGTTGGGTGCTGAGAAGTCTCCTTTCCATGGAAATTAACTAGATTCCAAAGAGCACGTTCTCTAACTGAAAGCATTTTTGCAGGCTCAAGGGAGAATCTATGGAAAACTTAAAGAAGAAAATTTCTTTGGACCTAAAGAAGAAGTGAAACTTGAGGCTCATATAAAAGTGCCATCCTATGCTGCTGGTAGAGTTATTGGTAAAGGAGGCAAAACAGTAAGTAACTGAAATAAATATTTTAGTGTTGCTCAGTTATGTTTCTTAGTGTCTGTGTAAGGCTTAAATGTTTAGCTAACCAATAGCTAATCCTTTGAAGTAATGTTAAATCATGTGCTATTTTCTTAGCTGCTAAGCCTGCCTTTGTTCTAGAGTAGAGTCAAAAGAAGCCAATATCATAGAATGATTTATATCATCTTAAAAAAACCAACCCCAACACACATACACACACGTGTATATATATATTAAAAATAGCCTAAGAAAAATCGATAGTCCAAATTAGCTCTGCAGGGCTTTTATGAATAGGAATGTAGTCCTTTGGCTCAGAATGAGTTCCCACTCAAGACTTTATGCCAAATTTCACAAAAAAATTTCACTAATAGAATTTAATTTTAAAAAAAAACTTAACATGTCCAAAGGTGGCATTTCTGGCCCCAGCTGAGTGAAAGCCTAACTTCTAAGTAATTGGTAGGAAATTAAGACATGTTCAGACATCAATATTACCAAAAAGTGCAAGTGGTTTTGCTTCAACTTAATTGATGGCATTTCTTTAAGTTTTGTTTGTTGTATAAAATAACACCACCAAGATACTTTTAATCTTGAAAAGGTGTTGGTGCTCTAGGTAATTTTCATATGGTTGTAAGGCAGGAGCTAGCTGATAATTGCAAAGAAACAGTTCGGTCTTGGGTCTCCATCCTGGAGTGCAGTGGGGTCTTGAAGTTAAGTGTCAGGAGGAAACACAGCTTCTCAATACAGCAGTAAGAGGTTTAAAGACAAACATCTCTAGTTCTTAATCTAAAACTTTTTTGGTTAAATAACATTATCAAATTCTAAATTAAAAGGAGTGTAGACAGGACAAAGACTTTAACGTTACCTCTATGTAATGCTATGGCAGCAGATAAACTACTGGAAAGAATTTGCACACTTCTCATTGTTCTGTTTGAGTTCTCCATCTTGTGGTGGTTTTTCAGGGAGAAAAAAATGTATCAATACTTCCACTTTTTTCCTTCTCTACATTATACATTGTATGAGTGTTCTGACCTTAAACTTGTAAACTCAACTGTAAACACTCTGGCATCTATTTGCTTTTTTAAGTCGTGTATTTAACACCTTCTGTGTGTTGTATTTAGTCTTGAAAACACTTCTACAAACCTAGAAAACTTGGTGCTAATTTATGTTAGAGACACAAGAGGCTCATCTTGTGAAGTGCGCTCTGCTGCACGAAGATGCTTTCTGTTAGTGGGTTCCTCTTTTAAACAGAACCTAGAGGATGATATTTCTGTGGTCAGCAGTATCTTTGAGGCTTGGTGGTTGTGAGATATTTGTTTAAGATTTTTCTGACTTCTGCTATCTATTTATAGGTAAATGAGCTTCAAAACTTGACAAGTGCAGAAGTTGTAGTCCCTCGTGATCAGACACCTGACGAAAATGATCAGGTGGTTGTGAAAATAACTGGTCACTTCTATGCATGCCAGGTAGGAGGGATGGAACAAATGTTTGTCTTACCTTGATGTTTCCATGGTCAATGTCTCATCCATGTGCAGAGCCAGGGGATGGAAGACTTTCACTCGGGACACGAAGCACAGGCTCTTCTAATTGTCTTGCTCTGATGAACTTTCCTCCTGCCTTCAAGAGATCTGTAACAATATTGCCCTTTTACAGATGTGAAACCATCATCTTAAAGTCTCCTACCAATCTCTCTAGGCTCTGGCACTGCTAAAATGCTCAGAGCAACAGAAAACCCAAGCTGTGATCAGACTGCAATTCGGATGGGGGACACAAGCATCTCACAGGAGCTGGCAAGAACTGCACGTGTAGATGCAATGTGTCCACATCACCCAATCTGATTTAATATCAAAGAAAGGGAGCGCAAGATTCCTCCCCTCCCTCCTTTAACTCCTAGTTCAGGCCAATTCCTTTTGGCACTCTGCTAGGGGTGACTTTAGTTCCAAAAGGAGATGGGAAGGCTGGTGAGTCCTGTAAGTCTGACCTGGATCCCTCGTGTGTAAAAGGAAAAATAAAATTGTCCACGCTATATTGAAACAGTGGTGGCTCTAAAACATTAGTACCTTGGGAGGAGTAAAATCAAAGTAGCCAGTAGCTGCCTTAATCTTAGTGCTGGTATTCATCTTCCTGTGCTCATGCTCTCTATGTTGCAGGTGTGAAAACCGACCACACAGGTAGCTGTGGTAGATAAAGAAGAAAAAATAAAAATTTAAGCTGCACATCATGAGTAACCCCAGTGTGTTCTAACTGATGAGTAATCTTGTCAGGGCAAGGAACTTAGTTATTTCAGATTTATTTTTTTTAAAGCCTGGTAGTACCCATAGTCGCTTGTAAACAGCGGTGGCTGCGGCATGTCGTCATCATGGGTTGTCTTCTTCTTGTCCTTCAGCTTGCTCAGAGGAAAATTCAGGAAATACTGGCTCAGGTAAGAAGGCAGCAGCAACAGCAAAAAACATTGCAAAGCGGACAGCCTCAGCCAAGACGGAAATAAAGGTTTAGGACACGGCCCATCAGAGACAGATGCCAGACCAAAGACAGACTGTGCGACAGAGCGACGGGTGGCGAGCACCTGTTGAAGTTATATGCAGAAGATCCACCAAGCCAATCACCTGTTCGAGGACCAGGCAACCGTTGAACGCTGTCTCTGAGAATGTATTCTTTAGGCTCTCTCAAACTTTTGAAACCCAGCTTTAAAATAAGGACCCCTTCACTTCCCTTTTGTTCTATTCTCACAATTTAACATAAACTCGTTAGTCTTTTTTATTGTTCTTATTATTCCCCAACAATTTTAGAACTTGGTTTAATGAAGCTTTCTCTTCTGAGTTCACTGGTTAAAAAAAAAAAAGAAAAGAAAAAACCAACAAAAAAAAAGAAAAGGCATTGCTCTTATAGGTCCAGTTGTAAAAGAAGAAACACATTTGGAGGGTGGGATTGCGGGTGGGCTAGGGTTAGAGCAAGGGTATTGACAAGAGTTTAAGTGTTAGTCCCAATGTTGAAACAAGTGGCATTTTTTAAAAAGAATTTGGTTGCATTTTTACATAACACTGCCATGAATAACCTAAGGGAAGTGTTGAATGGTGTTGGCCAGGGCATAAAAAGATAAATATGCATTTTACTAAACTACCTCAGGCATTTAGTACCTCAATGAGAAATTGTTCCTTTTTTGCTTTTTTTTTTTTTTTTTTGTATACTTTATAAAGCTAATAGTTCTTGAGCATTTTATTTTTTTAAAAAAAATTAAAATTTGATCAGCCACCAGCCAGGAGTACTACAGACTTACCGGGGAAAAAATATAGTAGAGCACTTCTAGCTGCTGGCTGATGGGAGTAAGGTGGGTTAAAAAAACCGCGGCCTCAGGTTTTCTGAGGGCTTCAACACCATCATTTGTTTAAAAAAAAATTCAGTGAATGTTCAAAAGATAGTGAATGATGCCAACATTCTGATAGCAGCAATGCCGTTTAGTTTTCTTTTAAGATGGGATGAAAAAGTTTGTGACGGTACTTTTTTGGGAACAGGACAAGGAAGTGATGGCAAGAGGCTGGGGTTGGGGGAAAAATTTAGAAGGCTGCAAGAGGCTGAATTTTTTTTTGTGCTACTTGATTGAATGCATGAACCCTTTGTGCCTTTGACCATCACTACCTAATAATGCTACATTTAACCATTTGCAGCCCATTTGGACTTTGCCATTTTGTTCAAAGAGCAAGCTTCATCTTCAGTTTGATAGAACACTCGATCTGCCAGAGCGTACTCGAGGCCGGGAGGGTCTCTGCTGTCTGCGGATCGCATCATACTGCTTTCAGTTACCACGATGGGGGAAGGTCAAACAGTGTTTGATCACATTGGAAGATAATGAAAGGCTAAGTTTACATATCCAGCCGCTGTTATGGGCCACACTAAGCCACTTTGAAGGTTTAAAAAAAAAAATATTACAAGAAAAAAAAAACAAACAAACCAACAACCTCTCTAGCCTGGCTTATAATAGATGCAGCAGGATTTATGCACGTTCTGCAACCAACCATTAGAGGAGAAACACAAATAAATTGTCGAAAGGCAGGGATAACAGGAAGGTTACCAAATTTCTTAATTTCCGAATGTAATTTGAATGATGATTGTGGTAATAGTGACACATTCAAGTTTCTACAATAAACTTCAGTCTACCTCAGTTTAAGATTTAAAAAAAAAAAAAATGTGGCAACACATGGTGCATAAAGACTGCTGTGTGTGTGTGTGAGCGCGTGCGCGCCTGTGTGTGTGGTCGACAGAGCCATGCTATTACCTCTGAACCTTTTTTTGTGATGTTTTTTGTGCATGAGATGATCAGAATCACCATGCTGCACTGATTTGAGGGGCACAACGAGCAAAAACATTTGTTTCATCATTTTGTTATCTACCTCTTAGGTTCATGTTGAAATAGAGGCATTACTACATAGACTAGATAATTTTCCCAAAGATCATTGTTGTACAGATTAGATAATTTTGAAAATGGTCTGAAGTGTTTTTCCTGCATCTCTTCTTTACTAATTGGTTTAAAAACCACAAACTTATGTTGTAGTTTTAGCAAAGAAAAATGAGTTTCTTTTCCTTTTTTGACAGTGACCTTCATCTAGCCTTTAGGATGTTTTTTTTCTTACAATGAATTTAAAATTACTGAAGTATGAAAAGTCATAGCATTTTAATTTTTGTTGAGGCTTAAGTCAGTCTGACGTTCCTTTCTTAACATTTGAGAAGGATTTGACTTCATTGTTTTCCATAAAAATTACTTTGCGAATAGGCGCTGCATTTACATCTGCTGATTTAAATACTGTCATCTCTTAAATTTCTAGACTTAGTATGGTAAATCATGTTTTTCTTTTCAATTGAGACTTGGTAATTTGGAGTATTTGGGAATAGCTAGAAAGTAAATACTGTAAATGATTTCAATATCCACAAAGTATGGATCATTTTTCATCTGTAATGTGCCCCCCAATGCAGCTCCACTTGCCAGATGCCTCTGAATGGAATAAAGAGTTTAACTCCTATCATCAGATAAAGTTGTGTGGCGTTTTTTTAAATGAATAAGGTGCAGGAACAGACTGCTCAAAGTACCTGTGGTGCTTCAGTCACGTTGCTTTTCTATCCGTGCCAATGACTGCAAAGGGATGAAGAGTCACCCACAGGTATTGCAGAGCTGATGGGGCATCCAGCAGCCAGGTTGGAATGTTTGCATGTCCCAAGACAAGAAGTGACTTCTGTGGCTTATAATTCATCTTCTCCCTCTTCTATAACAATGCTATATTGTCTGTAGTACAACCCACAGTTCACCACTTCAGTCTTAGGCGGATTACTTGGGCTGATCTGCTGTGGAGGGGATGTGTACTCAAGAGTCCTGACCCACAGCAAACATGTCAGGATCTGTAACAGGTTTGGAGTGAGATCTGAATTGCAGATTTTGGAGTTTTTTGGCGGCTTTGTACCCAATCCCTACTTGGGAGCTCTCAGACTGATGGAGCCATGTACTGAACATGGCCCTAGCAGCTGGGGTGGGCAGTAGACAATGTGATGGCAACCTCTATCTCAGTCCTACTGCCACCACTCTCACACTGCTTGCCAGCAAGGGGGCATTGTCTCTCCATTTAGATCCTTGTTAGTGTTATTTGGAATGGAAATTAAACTTTACTGAATGCTTTGGAGTGAGGGGGATGGTGGGGGATGGAGCATTCATGAATAACAGAATTCTGTACCTTGCAAAGAGGAGTGGAAAACCAAATGCATTTTCCAAACTCTTGCACCCTCCCACTCGTGTTCACAGCTCACTCACTGAGACCAGCCAGCAGAGAGGGAACTGAAGAAATGATTCCTGTAGCAGACACTACACAGGGTATTGTGTTTCATGGGGAACTCTACTAAGCTCACTTTTCATGCCGATATTGAGCTATTTTCCCAGGGCTGGCATTCCTGCCATTTGAGCAACACAAGTTAAGCCTTCCTCTATATCGTTGGTGTTACTGTGACAGCTAAACTCCTGCCCACTCTAAGCATTTGCCTAATCATGATGCTTTTTATTTGCTTCTAACCTCCCAAAGCTTTTTCTCTGAAGCTGCAAATACAAAGGCATGTGCTCCCTGTGTTAGTTTCCATTAAATGAAGCATGGATGCTGTGCCAGACAGCACGGTCTTCCCATGGTACTAAGGCATAGGATTTTGAAATGAACATGGAAAATTGTGGAATAAGCACTCAAGCTGGGCTGTAACAGATCACAGCTCAGCTGCTGGACGCACAGGCTACTTGATAATAAAGTTGCTCAAACACAGTGCAGGGAATTGGTGAAATGAAGACAGGAGTTCTACCTTGGTAACTGGCTGCTGTTCATCCTCTCACCAAGGGCTCCTGCACAGAGCCCAACCCACACGTACCTCTGCACAGGAGGACTGAATGATGAATCTGTAGGTTTATGAGACAAGCTGCTTGGTATTTTTATTTTACACAAATTGCCTGATCTGTAGAACTGAAACTGTTCCCTTTTTTCCCTTCCAAAAGGGGCTTAATGCTGTACAGTGCTGATCATCCAGGCTGTGTCTGCCAGCTCCTATGCCCCAGCTTCTCAGAGGGCTGGGCTGAAAGTTCACCAAGTTGGGCAGGTAACCTGCCTGGGGCATCACTGTACCTCAGCATGCATGTAAATTGGGGGTGCAGTTCTTTTCCTGAGCTTTGCAGCTCTACTTATTTAATGGCAACCAGTGGATCTTCAGTGTGCCCTGGCAGTAAATCCAGTTATACCTTTATTATTTCACTGGTGTTTGTCTCCTCGGTTCCTTTGATTTTTTTTTTTTTCTTTCCTGTCTTAGTCTTGCAGACTGTTATCCCTTTCCAGCTGTGAGAGTCCTGGTGTTCACACAAGCTGCTCCCTCCCTCCCTCTCTCTCACTGTTCCTTTCTGGGTGCTCCTTTGTTACTGTGCTCCCTGGGACAGGATACCGGTGAGCAGTTCTGGTTACTAAATGTGGCTTCACATAATGGCTTGATGTTTGCTGAACCTGCCTCTATTCATCAAGTATTACTTATCTGCAGCAGCAAAAGGCAAATGGTTGCAGGGAATGATCTAAAGTTACTCCTACATATCCCTCCTAAGAGGAAATGCCTGATTTAGAACCCATCTCCCTGTAAGACAGCCAAGGTTATCTTCCCCCGTGTGGACTACTTCTTGACAAGTATGAAGAAACTTTCTTTTGCAGTCAGGCTTAGCACTGTTACCTTTATCTTGTGGACAAAGGCCTTTTAGTTGTGTAGTTTAACTACAGTTAATAAATGGCTCTTGCTTCGTTTGCAGAACTCTGACACTGAAGGAGCAAAGAGGAGGTGAACTCAGGGGCAGTTATTCCTGAAAGGGCAGAGAGGCCAGGCACAAAAAGAAAACACGAGCAGTTGGAAATGAGGGAGAAGGTTGGGGTTTGTGTTTTTGGTGGGTTTTTTTATTTCTAAATCAACAAACCACCCCCACACACTTCCCCCTGTACAACACAACCACAGGACAAAAAACCCAAGGTCACTTTCTTTGAGTGTTACAAACAGCAGCTGCTGTGCAGGGAGGAGAAGGAGCCAGGGTTCGAAGTAGCTTGTAAGGCTATGAGGGAAATGGGTTATTACCCTCAGGAAGGTCCTGCTCTGTATGATGTATGGTGGCAGAGCAAGCTTCTCTAGAAGGAAGTGATCCTAATCCATCCCTGTCCTGCAGTGCAGAAAGGCATCTTGCTTTACACAGGTAAGTTTTGTTCCATCTTGAAGCTCTTCTAACTGGTTGTTGGCCAAAGAAGCAGTCAGACAACACTCTGCCCAGGGACTCCTGGAAGCGCTACAGTAGCAAGGAATGCTCAGAGCTAAGGGCTTCCTTTGGAACTACCTTCACCTGCTGCGAGGAGCTGAAGGTTTGCTTTGCCTCAGTGTCCTTCCCACAGAAACAGAGAGGAAAACCAGCTGAGGGGCCAACTGCACACTTTGAATGAGCTGAAGGTTTTAACATAATCAGCTGAAGCTCTTTCAGGTTTTAGGTTGGCTTTTTGTTTTTACTAATAAAAACCAGACTGACCTTGGCTGAAAAACTGACCTACTGCTCTTAACTCAAGACATGTTTGTCACTGCTGCTCTTGGCTCTTCAGTCCTTAGTCAAACCTGTTTTCTCTCCTTGTTCACCCTGGAGCATGACTTCCTTTAGTGTGACCAGGAACAAATGGCTTAATACAAGAAGCCTACTTGTATTGTAGTTTTACCTTGCAGTGCTGGTAGTTTTACCTTGCAGTGCTCAAATTCATTTTCAACTGCAACTACAGGCAGGTCTTCTGAATACCCTAGACAGAACAATTACTGTAGAGCATGAGTTTTCAGCGTAAACAGCTTAAGCAGCTGTCTTTGCCCTGCTCTTCACTGCCATCTCTACTGAGATAGCATCTCCCCCAAGAAGGAACCCTTAACTGACATTTTATGGTTGGACTCAATCTTAAGGATTTTTTTCCAATCTCAATTATTCTAATGATTCTGGTAATTTCTGTAGCTTGTTCAAAACTTTACCTAGGCACATCAAATAAATAGAGTGTTTACACTGACCAACTGTAGTGACTGACAGGTCAGTAATCAGGACAGTCTGTGTCTCTCAGATCTCTGAAGGCCCCACAATTCTCTTTCCATTCAGCACCCATTAAGTTCTTGTCTCAAGATGATCACTGCTGTCTGGAGTCAGTCCAACTATAAAGTCTTCTGGCAGTGACTGTGGAGTCATCTGTGCTAACTGGTCATCATAGGAACCGAGTGTCCATAGCTTCTCCAGTTCATAAACCTCCCGTGTCTCCGGCAGCATGAAGTGTACCACCATGCTACCTGCATGGAAGAGAAATTCACAATCAATTAACCTGAACTGCAAAGCACCGCTCCACTTCTGGCTGCACAAAGAGCTCAAGGCTTCCACCTCTCTTCTGGCTCTGTATAATGGGTCAGCTTATTTCTTAAGTTGCTAGTTCCAGTTCTTGAACAGTGTGAGCAACTGGTCAGTCCTTCAAAAGGCTCCAAGGCTACAGCCAGGAGAACAACAGGGACAACACTCTGGTCTAACTTAAAACACTATTGCAAGACTCAAGCCCAAAGTGGTAAACTGAAGGACATATTACTTGAAAAAGTCCCCTCCCTAAGGTTACAGATGAACTTTCAGCTTTCCTAGAGTACCAACATCCAGCTATAGCCATGTATTTTCCTTTGCTCACACTTCTCAGGATTTTTTAAAATTATTAAAGTTCTTCTTTCTTAAAAGTTTTCATTAATTCCTTGCAAACCATAGTAGAGAATGTTAATTCTGATGTATTGCTAATGCACTTTTTTCACAGTTAATGTCCTTAAACTTCAAGCTGTTTTTCTGTTACAGCAGTAAAGCAACCAAGGCTTAATACCACTGGCTGCAGTGCTCCTCACTCACCCGTTCTCTCTTTTAAGCCAAAACACAAAGCTGAAGGGTGAGATTCTAGAGCTAGCCCTGAAGGAGACATGTTTTCTGGATGCAAAGGCTCATACGTTTGTGTAGCGAGTGCCACACGTGCAGAATGGAGCACTAAGCTCCATTTATTAGGACTGAGGTGTGACCCTGCGTCAGTGTGATCTAGACAGCGGAAAAGTCTGCACAGCGCCTCACTACCAAGGCACACGCAATAACCCCCCACTCCTCCAGACAGACAGATACAAGCCTGAGAGAAATGATTTAAGTAGCTTTTCTCTTTCCACTACTATTATTTTTGATTTATGAAAGACCTGTTTTAGCCACTCAAGAGTAGCTACTGCTTTATTCTAAGCAACAGTTATTTATAGTGACAATTTAGTGTATCGATGAGTTCAAGCAGCAACTGGAAACCTAAACCAACAAAGTGTTGTGAACTCCTCACAGCAACCACAGCTCACAGCAAGACGCTTCCTTCACCAAAGAGCTCATGCAGAACTTCACAGTTATGAGATTCACAAGTATTTACCAAAATCAATGCACAGCCAGTCATCTGTCTCTTTCCCTTCAATGTGAGTATGAGGATCGCTTTCTTCTTTGTGGTGCTTGTACTGAGAGAGAAACAATGGCAGAAAATGAAACACTTCACTGTATTAAAAAGCACTCAGACCTACCAGGTAAGCTGGATTTTTCCTAAGTTGCCTACAGTTGTTTTAAATCTGAAGTGGGTTAGACCACTTAATGTTGCTTCTGGGGCCTGCACACACACACCCCCCCCCCCCAACAAACCAACAAGCACACTCACGAACCCCTTGCAGCTGTGGACAATAAGGACACATTTTTCAATGCAATTTAGTATCAAATCTGGAATTCTAACACTCAGAATTCCCACAGTTGTCCATGAACTTTATATGTGTCCATTTTTCCTCAAGATGAATACTGAATGCAATTGCTTAGCATTAGCCTTTAGTCATAGGTTCCCATTACCACTACTGCCATCACCACTAAGTTTTACTTTCTTTCCAGTACCTTCCACTGCATTGGGTAGTTAAGGATGGAGAAATGGAGATGCCAAGCTTATCCCCTTCTCAGATGGGGGAAGGGGGAGAAAACAAGTTTCAGCCCATGCTGTAAGGAAGGCATGCAAACAAGCCTCCTGCCTTTTGAGAGCATGCTCTAACACCGTGCGAGATGGGGAGACAGCAGGGCTGGCACTCAGGTTTCCAAGCTGTGAAGCACTGTGACAGAGTGAAGGGGACAGCTCAAAGCTGGACTGCAAAAGCTCAGCAAGGCAGCTGGTGCCCTATCTGACACCTTACCTTTCCTAGGTGCCAGATGAGAAGCCCAGCCCTCCCCACCTCGTACACAAAGAACCTGAGCATTTGCTAGAGCTGAAGATATTTGATGACTAGGGGCTCAAGGACTGTGTCTTTTGGCTCTGGCCATAATCTACTTATTTCTTCACATGAAGCACCAACAGGAAAAAAACAAAAATGGAATAAAGTCAGCTGCATCTTGACAGAGCACCTTTATTCAAATTTCTATCTTATTTCTAGATGTGGCAGTCAATCAAATAAAATATGGAAACCTTTTTCAAGCTGAAATTAAAACCCAAACCACATTTATTTCAGCACAAAGCTACGAGGAAACAGGGTGAAGCTGCAGGGCCCTAACAGTCCCTTCTGCCATGAAAGACAAAATACAAGACAACAGGTTGTAACAGCATGGCTGGCCAGCAAATGAGTTCTACTTCACTTGCTTAGAAAGCAGTTGCCACAAAATGCAACTGCTCCTGGTCATTCCCACACAGTGCCAGCTGCCAGAAAATGGCCCCAGTTTGTAAACCACAATGGAGAACTTTCACAAAGTACTTCAGAACAAATTCTACCTTCCTTTCTTTAAGACAGCTTGAGATATCCACAAAAGCAGGTAATTGTCATGGACTCTCTGAAAGACTGCTTAAAACCCCAAAGCATCTGGCAGGCACTGGCACCAGCTATGTAACAGGGTTGGAAAGGCTGATCTCCACGTTTCCTTCAGCCTTCTCTTTACAGGCTGCGTAATGGTGAACAAGCAGAATAAAGCCAAGGGTCAGTTTCTTCCTCTGACACAAAATCAGACAGGAAGGGGTAAGTAGTGGCTGCAACTTTGCCATTTACAAGCTACTGGAAGAAGGAAGACCTCATGCTACACATGTGGGTCAATTCTGTGTTACCGTAATGGTTTACGTACTGTAGAGGAAAGGCCAGCCAGCTGCCTAGCAGCAACCCCAAGGCCTACTCTGCTTTGCTTCTTAACCTCCAGGTTAATTTTTGCCTAGAAAACTTTCAACGCCAGGTAAGCTCAGTCAGCCCTGAGTACTTGGACAGGCTTCCCGGTTTCTCGGGATGCCCAGGAGACCGCCGTGTCTCCCCAGGCTGCTCTCACAGCCACCAGAGGGAGCAGTCAGTTTTTGGAGGGAGGGTGGGTGGCGCTCACTGCTATCCCCTGGTCTGGAGGCGATGGAGAGCTGCCGACTTAAGGCTAACAAGTTATACAAGCAACAGAGTACTTATTAAGTGCTTGAATTTAGTACATTCAAATCACAGCTTCGAACCTGAGGCAACCTTTTAGTATTTTAGTTTGCAAAGATGTGTTAGTTCCTGCAGAGAGAACACAAGAAACTCCCTCCACCTGCTCAGAAAGGCAATGAAAAGCAGTATACTCCATCTCCCCATCTTGTCTCCCTGCCAGCCCAAGTCTCAGAGCTGACACCAATGGGACAGGAAAGAAAAGTAAAAAACAAGAGCCAAAGGAAAAATGGGGTCAGGAAGGGAAAGAAAGGACATGAAGAGAAGGCAAACTACAGGTCAAGTACAGACAGCTAACTGAGATGGGGACTAGTCCTGTTCCTCACACCATGCTTTGGAACACTGTTGGCTCTTTTCCAGCCAAGTTCCTCCCTCCTCAAGACCAGTCCTTATCCCTGTGCTCCACCTGTACTTTTGTAACAAAAAGCATACATTCTGCCAAAGTTCAGCACTGAAAGATTTCTGTGCAAGGACGGCTACTGCTTCTCCTTTCCTCCTCTGCAAGCACAGTAAGGTGACTATTAAGACTAATAAGCCCATGAGGGCACCCCGTACCTGATAACATGCCATCTTTTTTTCCAGCCTTACAATATACCCAAGAACCTGGAAATTTTAGGGATTAGGGTTTGAGAACAGTCAGATTAAGTTACTTGGACTATGTGGGAATAGCTATGAAGCTTACTGGACAGAAGACAAAAGAGGACAGAGATCATCATCATCACTTCACTCTTGTTCCAGGCACCAAACTGTGCTCATGTCATCACTGCTCTAAACACAGTGAGGTCTATTTTAAAACATATTCTTTAAACTTTGAGTAGTATCACCAAAGGGAAAAGGTACAGTTAGTTGCTAGATGTATTTGGGGCTAAATGACACAGGGATAATTAGTTTCATCTTGCCTGGTATATCCTCATATCTGCAATCCCAGGAAAATTCCTTTCACATCATTTAAAACCTTTCCACCAAACCCAGAGTGCAGCAGGAACTGTCTTACCATTTTCAGCATGTAATGTGCCATTGCATGGAGATGTCGTGTTGAAGATCCGCTCACGATTATAAAATAATTACAGTACTTCATTTCTGAAGGTAGCTGGATGACACAGATGTCTTTAGCATTTTCTTGCCTCAGCAAAGCTACAGCAAAGTCAATGTTGAACTTTGGAAGAACAGTATCTGGAATAGATAGGAAAAAATAATACAGTGGCAAGTTATCTTCTTATCTGCAAAAATCAGCCACTTAAGAAGACTGAAGCTGGCAATGAACTGAACTGAAGCCTGAGCTAACTCCTCAAAATGGAATTCAGTTTGATACTGACAATGCAACGCAAACTGTGGATTTTAAAAAATCATATTTCAAATCATCAAAGTTGAGAACTAAGGACACTTCTGGTAAATAAGCCGCTATCACTAGATAGGGCAGTCAGCAAACATCAAAGTTTCTCTTGGGTAACTTATTTCTTGTTGTTAATGGGTAAGAGTCAATGCTACAATCAGATATTTGTCAATCAAGATAAATGAAACTAAGTACTTCAGCAAACATTATTAAAACAACAGACAAAAAGAAAACTGTTTCAGAACAATTCTTTCAACAGGCCTGTCATAATAGATGGTGGTGAAATTACTCTAAAATCTGAAGTAGATTAAATCTGTGTAAAGAAAACAGAGCTTATGTGAGGCAGTGTGAAGATTATTTTTTTTACACTGAGTAAAGCCAAGTCTTTTTCCCTAGTCCGTTCTTCCACAGAGGATTACAATACTGTAGACAAAGCTTTAGTCCTTCAACAGTTTAAGCCAGCCAGCTTAAAAACTAGTAAATTAGTGCAACTACCTTCTGTTCACACCATGAAATCAGTTTATTTCTAATTTGCCCTAATTAGGTATGTGCATACTTAGGGCATAATTTGAATCTGTCAGCAATCCATGCCGGCCATTATAAAGTCAATGTTTGTGCAGACTGGGCAACAGCACAAAGCCAAGCTTTATATTTACCAATATAAAGAAAAAGCCAAACAAAAGAACAATAGCTACGTATAATTATATGCATGAATGGGGATATGAAATTGGATCAGATGTCTGTAAATGAAAGCCTTTAAGCTTAGGGACTCATGCACTCTTTCAACTCTACTGTGGTCACACATGCAGAAAATCAGCAGTGGCCACAGCTCCTCCAGATGCAGCAGTTACAAAAGTTAAATATTTGCCTGGTAGCCACATGTGAAGTCTCTAGCGCCTACTTAGAGAACAAACAGTCTAAACAACCCCAGGCACACTGCCACACTGAATGTCATGGTCAGATGTAGGCTGCAGATCTCCAGAACAGCTACAACAACACACCAGATCTCTGTGCACACACTGCTCACACCCACAGCCAGCCACTGCGCTGTTATCTATACAGTGAAATTACTCCGCGAGCATAGATTGGAGAAACACACCTCTGACTCGGCACCGCTATCCTCACAAAAGTTCCTCCACGTACCTAAACAAAGGCTCTGCCTGTGCTAGCCGCCGTGTCTGGAGGTGATGCTGGTTCAGCGCAAATGCTGACCCCGAGGCCCATGATCTCGGCGGAGGTAAGGGTGATTCCATCGCACCGGGAGGCCCCGGGATCCCCCAGCAGCTGCCGAAGGGGATCCCGTGCGTCCCCAACAGTTAGTTTCACCCCGAGGCGTTCCACTTCACAGAGGGCTGGAGGGCACAGGGCCCGGGGCCTTCGGGTGGCCTTCTCCTTGCCATGCCGCCTCACGGGCCCGCCAGGCTCGCGCCTTACCTCACGTGGAGGCTGTGACATCACGCCAAGCGGCGTTTCGAGCCCACAGAGTTGCCAGCGCCTTGCCGGCGGGGAAGGGCCTGCTCCACACACACCCCCTCGCCCAGGGAGGCCCCGGGCCTGCGGGAACCCTCCCAGAACACTTTGAGAATAATTAAGCTTATAGCCATGAGATAGCGAGACCCAACGGGAAGCCAAAAGGACCGCGGCCGGTGTCACGCACCGGGAGGACCCGGGGGTTACGCCGGCAGCTCATCACACCGCGGCCAGGCCGCCCGTCGCTGGGCCCTACCTGCCGCCCGGCGCAGTTCCGCCGCCGCCGCCGCCCCCAACGACCCGGCGCCGCCGCCTCCCAAGCCCCGCGCCGCCGCGCAGGCCCCGCGGAGAACCCCGGACACCCGGGGGAGCGGATCCGGCCACAGAGCGCCACACGCCGCGGCGGAGATCGGCCGCAGCAACCGGCACCCCGCAGACAGTGACCGCCACATGCCCACCGACACACGCAGACACCGTGGCCCGTCCCCTCTCTGCCATAGCGTCCGGCGATTGGCCAGCCGCGGAGTCGCCCCTCTCACCTCACTGGTGCATCCTCCTGTCGGTCGGCAAGGCTGACGGGCGCGTGCGCGGTGCCTGTCTTGAAGCAGCGGCGGGCGGGCGCGGCTTCCGCTGACCTCCGGGACGCGGGAGCGTGTGGCACCCAGGAGCGCTCGGCCCCGAGCAGCAGCACGGGGAACGAGCGCTGACTGAGAAGCGGCACCTCTCCGGGGAGCGGGCGCTGGGGCCGTTGTGTTTAGTCCCCGTATGGCCCAGCCGCGGGTTGCCCCCGCTCGCCTGTCAGAGTCCCGGTGCAGGGGTTTGGGCGTGTAGATAGGAGCGTCGGGGCGGGCAGTGGCTCGGCCTCGCCTTCTCCGCCCCTTCTCCGCTCTCTGAGCGGGGTCTGAGCTACCAGGCGGTGGAGGCGGCGGGGCTGGGGGTGCGAACGGGAGGAACGGGACCTGTACACCAGTAACCAGCGTACTGTTGTGATGGTTTGTTGGGAGGCTGGAGAAGAGCAGAAGCAAAACGGGGGCATTGCCATACCAACCCTAAACACACACCCCAGTTCAAGCCTTTGAAAGGCTACGGGGTTTGCCTAAAAAGCTGCAGCTGGTTTGAAGCTAATACATTTTTTCTTGGGAAATAGTATTTTTACACCCGTCTGATTCCCACCACAGCGTTAATGGATGCATGGTAGCGATCTTGCTATATTTGTTTTGCTATGGCAAATGCTGCTAAAGGTTAAAAAGCAATGGCCTAGGCAGTTCAAGCATTTGTATTTACTGTGGGTAAGATGTGTCCCCCTTCCCTCTCCCTGCTTCCCCTGGAGATGTTGCCATTTAGTCTGATGAAATAATTATTCCAGACTGTTTTCCCTTCCCTCGCGGAATATGATGGTAAACTGATGCTGTTAAGTCTTAAAAGGCATAATCTTGTGAATGATAAAGACCTGTAGAAACAAAAGCTTTAGCTTTAAAAGAAGATCAACTAGGTTGTAGAATGGTGGAGGTGGTCAGCTATACTAATAGTCCACAGCATCTGGATGTCTCTTGCAAAGTTTAGTTTGATTCCTCTAGAATTCCTTCAGGGACTGGTGGTTTTTAGCCTTAGTTTCAGTTTATAAATGCTTTTGGCGAGAGCAAGAATAGCTACATCTGATCAGGGTCTTAGTTGTGTGCTACAAAAAGTGTTCAAGAAGGGGAGAGGACCAAAACAAGTGGTTTGAAATAATACTTCATTTTAAAAAATTTTAAAGTAATTAACAAACTTCCATTTCCCTTGATGGCAGAATTGAAAAGAGATTATTTTAAAAGATGATATATGTTTGATGTCATTCCTTGATGTTAACTTCTACAAAGGGGATGCCTGAAACCTGTCTCTTGTAACATTTTCTGACATTCACAGATCTGTTGTTTGTCAGTTGTTTTTGCCTTTGAAGGACATGAAGTTCATTTGTATCCTGATCTGTTCTGAAATTGGGTTCATCAGCTGTCATCTGATTGTTAAGAAAGCCTCCTCACTTCTCAGGTTTGTGATGCCATTGCTCCGAGTACACTCGGAAACTGCAGAAATACCTGGATAACCAGAAATGAACCAAGACTAAGGCAAATCCAGTTGTATAAATACTGTTTTGATTGGTAATTAGGCAACTCATCAAGTTGATTATCTGACAGTATCTCTGAGACAAAGGAAATACACTCTTTAAAATCATTAGATGTTTTATTTGTCAATGCAGCAGTTAGATTCCATCATATAAAAGATGTATGAAATGGAAATTACAGCTGAAAAGGCAAAATCAAATTACAAAAATTTAATATTCTGACATGATGTTTAAAGGAAGAAAGTACAAGCTATTCTCTATACTTAGGTTAAAAGATTTAAAAAGTTAGCCCAAAAGCTGTTTTCTATGCAAAAGCTTAAGACTTCTCTGAGCTCCTAACATGCAATATTTTGCTGAAACAAGGTGCTTTCTGCATAAAGCCTAGGTCAGTGGCAGCCTTTGTCATCACTGACTTGAAGTGTTACAGCTGTGGCATTTAATTTTTTCATGCTGCATTATACATCTCAAGCCTTCCACTAAACCCCTGTACTGCCTTAAGCTAGAGCAACAATTACAGTCCCGTCAGCAGAGGATATAACATGCAGGCAGTGGTTTTTGCAGGAAACACGTTCTCTGTTTAGGTCAGAGAATAGTTTTAGGTGTCCAGTTATGGTTAGGCAATAGGACGTTAATGTGTAAGGTCAATTGAACAATGGCAGATATGGTGCTTTAAATAATGTAGCTGAAATGGCTTCTTTTGTTTCCAGGTTCTGCCATTGTTCAATTGACCTTACACGTTAACATGGCCACTGGTGAATTTAACAACTAATCTCAAAGGGATGTTGGGATCTGTTTGGTTTACATCCTTAAATCACTTAAAGATGCCCATGGACATGAGCAACTGGTAGTGAAGACTAGATTCATATTAGGAGTGACAAGTATTTGACAGGTCTAAGGTACCTGGAAAATATGTTTATGCTTGTGTATCGCCTCGAGAACTATATGTATCAGAGACAGGTCCTGTCCTGTTCCAAGACATAGTAAATACAGTAATTATGTTGAAATACAAATCTTTAAAGTATTCAGTGTTTAGAAATGGATTGTGCCCGGCCCCCACTGAAAGTTGATTTCATTCTGATTATACCCTTTAATATTAAAAACAAGGCTCTTATGGAAAATAAACTCCTCAAAGTATTTTTGGCCTGTTTTCTTATCTGAGTGAACCTTTCTAGTGACGTCTTCCCTTCTATAAACAAAATGGTCTCCTTTTCTTATCATCCAATAGCCCAGCCTTCAGCAGTTCGCTTCTGGCCTTGCACTGTGAGATGCTGCGATGCCCAATGATGAGCATGCATGGCCAGAAGACTGGATCACTTGGGAAAGGCCTCAACCTGAGTTTTCTTAACACAAAATTGCTGCTAGAGGGATCAAGTGAAGGCACATTGATCTTGCAAAAGTTTACACTCTCTAAGCTGCATCATGCAAAAGCAGAAACCAGAGCATCATGCTTTATCTATGTTGAGGTTGTCATTTATTTAAATGATCAAAGATGGAGGGGTGGAGGAACAGGCAGAAATCAATGTATCTTTACAGGAGGAGAGGAGTGAGGAGAGAAGGGGAAAGGGAGTTGAATGCTACCCCTTCCTGCTCAAACCCTCGTTCTGCTGGCTTTTGCATATCTGTACTCTGGGGAGGGGTAATGCCAGTTCAGTGTCTCAAAGAGACAAAGGCAGCATCAGCAATTGCGTCTGAGGATTTTACATGGGACTCAGAGTCAAAGTTTCAGCAAGGAGAGCCAAGCAGGTGGGCCTCATCTTCTTTTTGGGGTATCTGTGGTCAAGTTTATAGTGAAACTTGTGCACTGATGGACATGTCCAGTGGGACAATAAATATGGCCAGCCCTCTTTCCTGGCCACAGGATCAACTGTCGTGTAATCAGCCACATTCATGCTATTGAACCCTGAAAAATGGGGTGGCTGCTGCCAAACTCCCAGTGGGGAACAGTGCCTCTGGTGGTTCCCAGCATGGAGAACCACCTTGGTCCTTGGCTGAGCCAAGATTCTGCTAGAACCTCCTGAATAGTGTTACAGTGTCAGCAGTTCAGTACCAACGCCTGGGATTAGGCCATGGCATATTTCGTTCCACAGACAGGACATGACATGTGCCTGTCCCCTGTGTGTGTCTTTCTAGCAAAGGCATGAATCCTGCTAAGTCAGTAAGCAGCTATACTAGACTGTCTATTTAAGTATTTACAGGTTTGTTTGCTTTTTTTTAATTAGCCATTTTTTTCCCCTCTAGATTATGGATCTGGTTAGTTTTACATGTAGTTAACCTAGATTAAGGGAGGGAGGTGTGTTAGTTATTCAGCAGAGTGTCTTCTAGATCACACAAGCAAGAATAGCACGTGCTCAAAACTACCTCATTGTTTTCTAAGAAGGACTATTTTAATATTTCTAATTGCACCAAGCCCCAAAAAGTTACCATCCCATCTATGTGTACTTTCACCTTACCCTGTTTATTTATAACAAGAAAGCCCCATCAAAGTACAGTTCAGATACGAGTCCTGTACGTAATCTAATCGTCAGTGTTAGACTAAAGGTTTAAACAATGCCTGGTTTGCTTTTCAGCAGAGGATTTCTCTCATTGCTGCTAGGAAAGAAAATCGCCTTGAAGTTGCTGATGTAAGCAGTTAGTCCCTCCTGGTTCTCTGCTTGTCCTGAGCTTCTTTCAATAGGCTTATATTGCTTGTATCTCCTGCAAGGAACGCGTACAGTTAGTTCTGAAAGACACTTAAATGAAAGTCCACACTTAGCATCTGACTGGTGCATAAGAGAATTAATTATGTGTGAATAATACATATTCTCTCTCCTCCTTCCCTGTTCGATCCAATATAGTGGTTCACAGCCATAGGTCAGTAGTGGTGACTAAGGCCTGGTTAATGAGAGCGCTCCAGTGCTCTCTGGAGGTGTTTCTTTCTCACCACTGACTGTGAAGGCTGAGCATACTCTTGACTCAGGAGTCTTGGTGCAGTCTTAAAGTTTTGTGGGAAATATCGAAGCTAGTAATGCAGTAACATGTGCTCCTGCTGACTGCTTTCCTTTTCCCCAAAGTACTTGTTTGTCAGTTATTTAATGGAGGAGTTGGATCATAAATTCCTGATCTGTCAGTCCTTTGCAAACACTTCTTGTAAGAGTTTTAGAGCTAAATAAAATTTCTGTCTATGGAGTTTTACTGTATATAAAAGTCATGTTGTGCAGTTTTAGTTTGCTTACAGTTTACATGCAGTTCTCAGGTCTGCTTGGCTTTCTATTTGCACTTAGGAGTACAGAATGCAATTTCCTATGAAAGGCTTTAACATTTACATATTTTCTACTGATTTTGTGGCTTGCACCAGTAATCTCATTTTCTTGAATATTTGTTAGAATATTTGTGAACAACAATTAAAAAGAAACAAAAGTATAGTTGATGCAATTGTAAGTTGTTGGTTTTGTTGAGTCAAACCAAAATATTTTTGACAGCTCCTTGAACTGTGTTTAATTTGAGAAACTAGCTACTTACTTGTAAAGAACAAAAGCTCCAATGGCAGCGAACACTGCCAACAAACCAAGGAAGATAAAGACACCTTCTGTTGTTCCTGATGATGATCCTAGGGTTTAGAAAGCAGTTTGATTAAAAGTTAGCCTTGTTTTTACAGAGAGATGGATATTCTAAAGAAAATGTTGGGTTTTACTTGATTGCTGTACAGATTGCAGTACACGCTTCATGCTTCTGATATGCTGAGCATTGGAGGTCAGTGACTTTGTTTCCAAATCCTAATCAGTTTAATTCTCAGTTCCACCAGAGCGTGAGTTGGGCTTTGCCAGTTTGCTCATATGAGCCCTGCTCCTGACACACATGGCTGCCCTTCCAGCAGGGAAAGAAATGGAGGGTCGTGCTGGCACCCCGCGAGGTGAGGCTAATTTGCTCCTAGGCAATTGCTATGCTAGGGGAACATTTACACTGAGAGTATAGGAGATGCAAACTCTTTATAAGCTTTAATGTTAAAATTAGCTTTAAATTTTTCTTAGAGATGATGGTCAGGTGGAAAGGGGATTAAAACAAAAAGAAGTTTCTTAAATGTTATTGTTTGTTGCAGTCCCATATTCTAAGATGGCAGAGTATGGCTGAGAGTTTGATGGATGTAAGCTTCTTTGCTTTATTCAAGAGCTGTGGGCTTTTCTTTGTTAACAGGCTCATTCTGGGAAATAAACTCTGGGCTCTGCCTGTCGCTGGACTCTGTCTTCTGGTTTGCCATCAGCCATTTCACTCACATCTACTCCTAATCCCATTGAATCTGATGGAAGAAGCCAAATCATGTGGGGTTTTTAAAAAATTGTGTTTAATATCTTAATTTTCCAGTACACAGGCTGCACCTTTATTGACTTTACTGACACTGAGACACATTCTTGGTCCTCATACTAACAAGAGTGTTTATACAGTGAAATAACCTAGAGGTGCGCATTGGCTTACCTTTCCAGTTATTAATTTATAATTGCTGTCTTTGAAAATCAATCTATCAAATCAGGCTTTACAATCTACTTTGTACATGTGGCTCATGTATTTCTCAGTTTACTGATAATTATTTTTGTGAAGGCTTGACCTCAATCCTAGTTTACACAATATTTTTGCTGAGATTGTAGGGATTTACCTTATTTTATGAATAAGTAACTTCGTTGGACCGGTTTGCAGAGCAACACATACTGATGGGTCTAAATCATAGGGCTGCAACACATTCAACAGCAGTTTAGGCAAGTTAAGCACAGATGTTTTGTGCAATGCCTGCATAGCCCAGCCACAGTCCTGACAGCTTTCAAGGGTCAGATGTTGAGGTGCCAAATACTCAGGCACCGGATTAGGGGATTTTCAGAAACTCATAAATACTTACCTTCTCTTGAAATGAGTGGAAAACTGTGGCACATGAGAAATGCCTGCAAATGTTAGATGGGTTCCTCCAGAAGATGACTCAAAGCAACAACCTTTCTTAGATCCTAATTCTGCTTTGACTATAGTGGAAGACCCGAAGTACAACTTAGCTTTCCCCTCTGGAAGAAGTCTCTGAAGACCAACCTTGATGAGCTGAAGTTAACCTCTGGGAATGCAGTTTTGAAAAATCCTACTGCACACTTATTTTTATCTTTAGGAGCTGAAACACACAGGTCAGGCATTGTGCCATTGGTCATCATGAACTGATTTCAGTACAGCTAAATTTATGACTAGATTAAATAAAATCAGCCAAAAATACTGTGGTTAAAGACTGCAAAGGGTCAGTTGCTTGGCTGATAGTCATTAAATTGGGTCACTAGGACATTGTGGTGCTGGAGTGTGTCGAAAGAAGGGCAACAAAGTTGTTGAAGGATCTGGAGAGTAAGGCTTATGAGGACCAGCTGAGGGATGTGAGTTTTTTCCTGGAGAAAAGGAGGCTGAATGTAGATGTTATTGCTCTCTACAACTACCTGAAGTGATGTTGTAGCCAGGTGAAGGTTGGTCTCTTCTCCTAGGTAACAAGGGCTAGGACAAGAGGAAATGGCCTCAAGTTGTTCCAGGAGAGGTTTAGATTGGATATTAAGAAAAAATTCTTCACTGCAAAGGTTGTCAAGACTGGAACAGACTGCCCAGGGAAGTGGTTGAGTCACCATCCCTGGGGATATTTGAAAGACCTGTAGGTAATGGTGCTTAGGGATGCGGCTTAGAAGTGGACTTGGCAGGGCTGGGTTAACAGTTGGACTTGATGATCTTAAAGGTCTTTTCCAACCAAAATGGTTCTATGACATTGTAATGGAAAGTCAGGAGGGCAATGGAGTGGGCACAGAAGGACAAGCAGGATCATTCAGACTTCTGTCTGAGGCTGAGTTTAATACCTGGTTCTGTCAGACTGCTTGGATAACCATGGGCAAGACACAGTGATACTCATCCAAACAAAGGTAAACCTCCTGTTCTGAACTAGTCACCCTGGGTAGACTTTGTAGTCAATAAATGTTACACAGAACCGTTTAGTTTGCATCTACTCCTAAATCTATTGTATCTGATGGAAGAAGCCAAATCATTACAAGTGTTCCTCTTACGTAGCAATAGAACCCTGGTTGAGGTCAATAGGCTACAAAGAGGGTGCAGGGCACCCAGATCAGCCACAGACGTGATTGAGACATCAAGTGAACCGAATTCCTCTCCATTTCTCCTGTCTTTCCATGTGTGGAGCGGGCTGGCTGGCATATCCCCTCTCTGCTTTTCTGCCCAGCAGAGTTATTCTGAGGAAAAATATGTTAATGGCTCAAGAACTGTTGATATTCTGTGACACTGAAAGGTTTGTGTAATCACTGTACTCACTGGATGGTAAGCATATATCAAACCAAATTCTAACAGCTAAAATTCCTGTGGGAAAAGAATCGTCTCTCTTTTCTTTGCACAGACTCTCAGTGCAAGCTGGCACAGTCTCAGCTAAGGCTTCCAGGCATAATAAAACCCCATAGAAATTCCTGTGCTCTTCCTCCCTGTGGGGAAACGACCACAGGGAGAAGCTATTCACAGATAACCCACATCTCATCTGTGTGGACTCACCTCCATTTACAGAAATCAGTGCGCTCGCAAGAGCTTGACTTGTGTCATCCCCCAAGGTGATGTTTATGCAGTACGTCCCAGGTTCCTCAAAAGCTCTCCTGATGGTGAGTAGGCATTCATCAGTGACAACGACGGGGTCACATACCACACTCTTGGACACCTGGCATGTGGGGTCAGAAACCACTGTGCAGACATCCGTGGGGAGACTGGGATGAGAAGAGAACATGTTGCATCTGTGAAGTCCTGTTAGCCCAGTTCATACACACTTTGCTGCCCCAGTTTTACGCTGGTGTCTGTTTACTGAAATCAGTGTCACTACAGTGATTTAAGCATACTTACCTATACATTTTATACATACATACATGTGGATTTTATATAAAAAGCATATATATAATCTGTAGAATTATCTGCTTGTTTTACATACCAGTTAACATTTTATGGTGATCACACAATTACCTGCCTCAAATCAGCTTATAAAATTCAGTTACCTTTAATAGACATCATTAAGAAAGGAATGCAGATTCTTTTATGTAGTATTATGTGCCAAAAAGTAATCACTAATTTAAGAGAAGTTAACTGTTTTTTCCAGTTGCATTACCAAGACAGTTCTTGTACTTATTGGTCCTCTCAACTCTAGTCCCCTTCCAGGAGCTGGGAATATTAGTGCAATGTTTTTCTATCCAAGAAATTGCTCAGGCACACCCATTTACTCTAAGTGTCAGAAAATCATGGCCAAAGAGAAAGGATTTCATTCCAACTTCAGTAGACTGCTTCCCATTTTACAGTAAGTGCTGAAATCTTGTCTTGGCCAGGAAAATACAGAATCGTTTCTCCCAACTATCTAGTTCTCTTATTTATACTGAGGCTTAGCATGTGTTCTGAATCCTAAAAGCCTGGCAGTAACCTCTGTTACCGTAGTTTACAAATGAGACTTGCATTATCTTTAGTTCCAGTCAAGAAATAGCAACACTGCAGTTCCCAATGTCTGTTGGTGCAGCTGCATCTAAGTGCAGACAGCGTTCCAGCACCTAACTGTCTTTAAAGAGGGAAGATCGACAGTTTCATTCATACACTTACCTCCCTTGGCAGGTAACAACAAAGTCAACCAGTGAGTTTTCAGCTTGATTTTCTGTCATCTGGATGCTCATCATCTGAATAATATTTACCTCAAGGATTCCCTCTGGGAGAGGAAGCAGATGTCAGTGGTAGGACAAATGACAAGCTCTGAAGTCTGTGTGCAGAACCTCAAGTGTTTGGCTGATGCTCAGTTCAGGTCTTGTTTTCCATAACCTCCTCCCTCCCTCAGCACTCCTCTTGAAGGGTTTGAAAGCTGAGAAATTTTCCAGTGCCTTCCCTGTGAGGCTGCTCCTTTCTTATCTGTTTTCCCATTATTACTTTTTGCTTACTTATTTAACTGAATCACTTCCCCATCCCACTACCCATGACTTCTGTGCATGCTGAGGTCAATTCAACCTTCTATCACCTGCCCAGACCAGTATGCTCTGGGCATGGCAGGTTCAGAAGCTGATGATACAGAAAGTAGTGACAGCCGTTTTCCAGCTGGCCATGAGCAGGCATCCAGACCAAGGCCCAGACTCACTTGTCTGAAACCAGGATGCTGTATCTTCTGCTGCTAAGTCTTGGCAGAGGACATAAAGAAACCTGGGTCAGCCTGTTTGTGTCTGTGCATTAATCTTTAAAAATGTCAGCTAGGTCCAAGAGAAGAATCTTATTGAGGGTTGCACACCTTTGATATGATTCTATGATAAAAGGGAGCTTATACCATACATTGTATATTATGAACCCTGTTCCTCTGTTCACGTGTTGACCCACATCTTACCTACAACAGAGATACCAGTCCCATAGTATCCATTTCTGTAAATATGGCAACCTCCATCAGGATTGTCTTCCATGAACTCGACAGTGGTAGAAGAGTCTGAATCAGAAGATGCTCCAGTCGTCACTGTTGAAGGAGAAAGAATAGATACACAGCTGCAGAGCAAGTTCTCCTTAAAG
This sequence comes from Hypotaenidia okinawae, assembly GCA_027925045.1. Lineage (NCBI taxonomy): Eukaryota > Metazoa > Chordata > Aves > Gruiformes > Rallidae > Hypotaenidia > Hypotaenidia okinawae. The sequence goes on along the minus strand of BSDF01000002.1, from coordinate 35,393,339 downwards.
GTATTCTGAGCATGACCATATGTTTCAACCACATTCATTACATAGATCATTAGTGACTTTGGTTTGCATCTGTGTGGGACTGTGGTAATAAGCCTTAAAGAAAACACACGTGCCCAGCTGTAGGACCCTGGAGTGGCCTGGCTTCACTCTAAGAGCTGCCTTGCTGGCCACCCATCTGTGAAATAAAAGTGGGACTGCAAGGTTTGATATAATTAAACACTCTTTTAAATTTCCCAAATCAATTGTAGAAGAAATCTGGAGGCCAATGAAAGGTTTAAAATGCTCTCTTTAAAAGCAGATATTGTCCCATTGCTCTACATTACAGCTCGTGGAAAAATGGAGCCTGGAAGTGGTGAAAATTGTGTCTTTCCTTTCTTTTTTCATTCTCACTCAACATTTTGGTAAAAGCACATATAAAAATTCCAAAATTTGAAAAATATAGCAACATTTACAATTTCTTAACTACCCAGGCTGAAACTGCAGACCCTTGGCAAACCTTGAAACCCTCTGAGGTGATAAACCAACGCAGAACATAATGAAAGTTATTCTGAAATATGATAGTGCATAAATTTGAAGTGGAAAAGCCATTCTGGGTTAATGCCATGGGGAACTCCTATATTTTAGAATACGAGTGAGTTTTTCTAGTTCAATCCAATCTCATTTCATTTTGGGTGGAAGTTAATGCAAACCAGAAAGGAACTGGCTGTAAAAGTGTTCTGAAACACCTCTTTCTCACTTAAAATTTACATCTTACCTTGGAAAATGACCCTGAGTAGGCAAGGCTGGTGTGGTAGAGGTTATAGAAGCAAATTTTTATGTACTGAATGTCCACCTGAAGACCTCTGTGAGATGTAACTGCAGTAGCAGAACTGGATGTTCAATGTGTAACATGCGTAAGCACTGCTTACAGTAGAATCACAGAGGAGTTTATACTTATTGAGTCTGTCTCTAAACCAATTTATATAGGGTTTGCAGAGCCTTGCAGCTCCTTCATTGATGTCAGTAAAAAAAAAAAAAAGATAGCAACTTAAAATAGTAGAATTTGGAGTTTTAGCATAGCTAAAAGCATAACATAGCATCTCTGCTGTTCGCTCAGCTCTTACCTGCTGAGGTGGGCAGTGGTGTAGTGGGTGTTACAGGCCCACAAGGTACAGGTATAATGGCTTGGACGGTTACATTCAGAGAGAAGTTTCCTTGCAGAGTATAGGTGTGAGATGTAGTGGAGCTGCTGGCTACAAATAAGCCACTGCCATCTCCAAAGTTCCATTTGTAGGAGATGGCAGAATTATTAAGGTAGTAGCTGGGATCATGGATCTTCACATCAAATGTGATTGGCGAGTCTTTGATAAAAATGGAGTCTGAGATGTTGCGGTCATGTTTTTGGAACATGCTCACAGATATTGGAATTTTGTCTGGAGGGGGCAAAAAAAAGAGTGGTAAATAAGAGAGCTTACATACCTGGCTGCAAACAACGAGTGGCTCCCAAGTCCCAGAACAGCAACAGTCAGTACATGACAATAATACCTTTAAGAAGATTTTCCACTTTAATTCGATTTACTGCTCTGAGGAGTGAATGTCAGTAGGAAACAGTTACCCAGAAAAGTACAGGATCAAATGAGGAATCACAGGCACAGTGGAAGACTGCACTCCCTTCTGTAAATCATTTTTCATTACAAAGTAGAGGTGCCACAACTGAGCCAGATGCAAAGCTAAATTACGCTACTCAAGGCAGTTTACCAAAGATTCCACCTTCATATTAAAAGCCTTTCCCATGCCAGTGTCTTCTTCTTGTGCCAGACGATGCTTGTGCTGAATTCTTTTAACACCCAAACAACAAATACCTTTCATTACGGTTTATTCCAGCCCGCTCACCTGTGACAAGGTAAAGGGCGCTTGCTCTTGCAATTGGAACATAGGCAGAGTGCCCTCTCCTGTAGACGGATACTGCCATCACGTGTTTGCCAAGGGTGATATTTGCTGTGTTGACCGCGAACGTCGCTGAGGATCGTCCCGTCGTTTGGTAGTACTGACCTTAAAACAGAACGTGAGCTTATGATTTATGCTTTCCCCTTCAGCCTAGCTACAGGGTGTTTTACGAGAAGCACTACCTCTGTGACTCTTGGATTGTCTAAATAGAAGGGAACAGTTTAGAATTGTCTTTCAGTTATAGGGCAGGGATTTTTGGAGAGCTGAATACTTTCACAGAGCACTTACTCTCATTATTTTTGTGGTTTTTCAAAGGCATCAGAAAGATGCCCTAAATTTCAATAGCTTACGAAAAATTTGTCAAGGTATCTACACCTTTCCAAAGCAATTGCATTACATTAACTCATTGGGATTATGGAATGGATGGTGTTACACCTTAGGCATTTTAAGTGATAATGGGCTTGTACACTTTCAGTGTGGTAAGAAGATATAACACATCATGCTCCATACCCTGGAATCCTTTGTTTGCATTTACTTATCTGTCTTTGTAACAGATGGCTGAGGTAGGTAAATGGTATCACCTCTATGTGAAATTTGGGACATGACTATTATTGCTGATGCTGATACTGATGATGATACTCATTTAGCCAAGCTAATTTAGGATACTAAATTTAGTACCTAGCCAATGTCAGAAATAGCCCTCCTGTTACATATTCAGGAGCTGGAAACACTGAAAATCAGCATCTGTGACCAGATCAGTACCACAGAGTCAGTGGCAGTTTTCACCTCCCCAGAGGCAAGAAGTGCCACACCATTGATCTGATCTGAAGATAAACAGCACTGTGGGCTCTCTTAAATGTAAGAATCTGAGGTGGCAGTGAGAGGTTAACAAATCATCTGATGGACCTGCTCAGACCCTCATTTTTCTTAGAAAATGATCTTGGGTACTACTGAGGAGAAATTAATTTTCGTCAGTGGTGGTACTGTGAATCCAGATTTAAAGAGAATCTCCTGATTTCCAGAGCATGATTTCCAGATTGAGCAGCTGATGGCCTCTCTGGAAAGCAATGAGTGATCTTGGGATCTCCACTGAAGTGTGTGGATGCCTTTTTAAAGGACTTTTAACAAACCATTCTCGAGAAATGAGTTAGCTTACAGGGTGATACAAGCTTTGCAGCATCAGCCAAACCACGGGATGTGTTGCAGTACTAACCGAACGTGTGAAACACATAGACAAAGTTCCTTCTCCTCCAACCAGGGTAATGTGGGAATGGTCTCCCATCTGGGAATACGTTATGGCTGTGGTTGCTTGTGCAGTTTTCCCAGCCACAGTTGTCAATCCATTCAGTCCAGTTGTAAACATAGAATTGCTGATCCTGGGAAGCTGGAGGATCTAAGTGTAGGAATAGGAGACGTTCCCAGTTAATTTTAAGGAGATACAGCACCCGTGGAAGCACTCTGAGGAAGTGGCTTTTTTTGTTTTGTCAGAAAAGTTTTCTATGGCACCTTTAAATAACTTAGGCATGAATTTCAGTTCCTTTCTGAGTAGAACAGTTTCCTTCCCCAAACAGCACAACATATTTTAATTAGAGAATAACTACCAGCAGTTAACAAAACATGAGACAGTCAAAAAGCAGAACTCAGGCTGACAAAAAAACTTCCTGATATGCTTTGTAATGAAAATTACTTTGATCAGTAAAAGAATTTGTTGAACGTTTATGAATTTGGGAGAAGAAAGATGTGACAGCCTGCTTCACCCTAGATTCAGCAGCTTCAAACACTGGAATTGTGATAAGGTTTTTTTGCTTCATGTTATGGTAAATAAGTTGAAAAAAAGGTGATTATCTGATGAAAAGATTGCTTGATTTTTAAATTATTTGTTTTCTTGTTGTGTTTTTAATTCTGAAACTGTGGGAATGTGATATTTACTCTTTCTTGAGGGTTTTTCAAGATGCAGATGGTGGTTAGTGAGTTCTTCAATTTATAATTAAAAAAAGATCTCAATTTAATAAATAGCTTTATAAATTGGGAAGAAGACAGTGTGTGGAAACTTGTGAATGAGCTGAAAAGCAGTAATAGTTTTGTTACGAACCCAAATTAACATCACTGTTCCGGGAAGGCAGTTTTACAGTGAAGGCAAATCCAAAACAGCCTGGTCACTACATCTAGTGGGTGCAGAACAGTGAAAACATCACAGTCATCTCCTGAGGAAAGGAACTGGGGTGGCACAGGCTAGACACGAGTGTAGTTACCCGCTAAAAGAAATGTGGCTGTTGCTCACAGAGTGCACCTCTGATGTTTTCAAAGGCTGGTGACATGTTCACACCAGCACCACGGTCAGGCGTGTGTGTAGCGCAGGGAGATTGCTGTTACCTACCCTGGGTACAGTTTCTCTCATATATTACGTTGCCATCATTGTCTTCTTTCTGGCACTTGGGAAACCGGAGAGTCACAACAAAGGTGACGTTGGATCCTACCAGTGCTGGGCTATCGGTGTCCAATTTGGCTGTCACCCTTCCGCCTGTGGAAAAGAACATTGGTCTTCACTGTAGCAAAGGAGACCGCAGAGCAGCAGCTACCTTCAGCTGTGCACTGTTTACATGAGAAATACTTTGCTGATTCGTCTCTTTCCAAGAGGTTTTGTGCTCCTAAGTCACTTGCACTTTTATCAAACCCTTACTTAGAACAGAGGGACTCATCGTATCCCCCCACATCACTCACTGGTCTGTCATTCATTTCCTTTTTAGAACTAAGAATAGGGGGTTTTACCCACAGGGATAAATATATTCCAAAGGAGAATATTTTTGTTTCTCCTCAGGGATACAGCCTTTAGACCTCAGCTCTGACCAGATGACAATAAACAGGGTCTTCCCCAAAGTTGACAAACTGAAGCCCACGGTGCCCTACCGAGGTCGCGGTTGAAGTTACCTGTCCTCTAGGGCTTGTTTCAAATAATGGACAGTTCAAGATCCCTGGTCATCAATACTTCTTCAGAAGTATTAATGTCTGAGACTATGAGTCATGGGAAAGTATTTACTGTAATAGCTCACTCTTCTGCTTCCTTGAACAATGTGCTGGGAATGGCATCAAAGCCAATTGTCTCTAATTTGCTATTCCTTGCAGCAGTGGCAGATATTGCACCTGTGAAAAAGTGCTATAGCACCTGCACTCTTCAATGAGGTGGCCAATTTTCTCAGGGTCTTTGCAATGCCTATGTGCAATCACCTTTCCAGGATTCCTTCCATCTGGGATCTCCTTCTTCCCAGACAGGATAAAGTTTTTCATTCCATTTATTTTGATCACTAGACCAGCCTTGTAGCTTCTTGTAGGATGGGACAGGAGAAATTTTTCCATGGCTCAGCACATCTTGAAACCCTAGAGAGAAGAACATGCAATGTAATAGCATTTTCCCTACCACCCTGTAGAGACATTGCTCTTGTGCTGCAATGTGCTGCTTCTTATTATGATGACATTCTTGTACTGATTGGAAACCTCTTCACCAGCAGAAAGTTAGGGAATGTTATCATCACAGCTATAAAGGCTTACATTGATGATATCCAACATAAAGACAGTTCCACCACTGGCAGATTGACATTTTCTATTGCAAGCTTTCCAGAGAAAGAATAAAAATATTTACAACATTTTGGCCATATCAGAACAATTGTTTGCATGAATGGACATCAGGCTAGTTGTACAGAGACTGCTTGATTGCCTGGTAATAAATCTACAAGTAAAAGGTACGTGCACTCTGTGTCTGAGTTGTGCTCTAGTGGAACTTATGCAAGGAATTAATTATGGCCCAGTGAAGCTTCTTTGGTCGGAGGGGTGGAATCAATTATAACAGAAGCTGGTATTTCCAGAAAAGGAAATTTGGAGCTGAAGAGTAAATTCAATGTGTTTATAATACAGCAACAAAATCATATTAGCGTCATGCCTATTACTTTAAAATGGCTCAGATATTAAATAACTTTAATTAGGCTCATATTACTACAAATGATGGGTTCAAACTTTTCCCAGGCCTTCTAGGATCCCTCTTTCTGTCACTAAGTACACATAATGAAAAGCAAAGCAAATATCCAAGTAACCTGTAGGAACACGTCAACCTCTGTAGGATGCCATGAAGCAGGCTCTTAGGCAGAGTTCCATTAAAGCCTGGGGGCTTCCAACAACTCTCTCACGTTAATCAGGTAACTGCTGGGCGTGCCAATCTGCCACAACATCAAGGGAGTTAGGGTTTCTGCTTTTCATGGCTTTATGTTAAAGGTAGCTGATGCTGAACGCCTTTGAGATTTATACCTCTGAGTGCAACAAAGAGCTGGGTGACTGCAAGGAAAATGCGGAGAGACCTGTAAGAAGGGCGAGGATGGCCCTGTGTGCTGTAACATAACTGGCTGTGCTGGAATTTCTCAGAGGTTTGGAGGAAGCACAGAGCAGGTGTAGCCAGTTTAAGCACAGTCTTTAGGTGCACGCAACTGCTAATATTACTGCAAGGGAGAATCGGAGAAGTAGCACTGAAGAAGAGGCCGGAGCTGCTGTCTCCTGATGTTTTATTGCCCAGTGGGATATCTGCTGGGCAGGAAGGATGTCCCTTGGCCAGTCCCATCTCAATGGTAACTGTGAACTGATGCTGGCAGCAATCTCTTCAGTCTTGAGGACTGAGAGGTTTGAGGAAAACAGCAGCTTTTGCACTTGGAGACGTATTCTCCTACAGTCTTTTGCCCTACCGGAACTCCCCACAGTTTAACTTAAATCACTCGAATCAAGTATTTTCTGCAGATTTAATATATTTTGATGTGAGCAAAGCATAACATCATGACTGGTATTTACTTAATGGCCTGTATCACATGCTGTATTGTTTTCAGTCTTGGTCAGAGTAGAGTTGGCTAATGTCCTTCAGAAACTTTTCTCGGGGGAAAAAAACCACATTAACAACTATGAAAGAATTTCGCAAAGGCTTATCAAGTTCAATTACATTTTAGGCCATTAAAATTAATGTGTCATCTTATTTGAAAGTAAGTGGCTAGGGATTTTTCCTAATTTCTTTTTTCTATCTCTTTGATTTTATCTAAAAAAATATTTAATGAATAAAAGTGTTTTGATTCTGTCAGATCAGACCATTTCAATCATGTTTGGGTTTTTCTTTTGCCAAATGCTTAACGCATCAAAAAGAGCTGGAGCACTTTTAGCTTTATAAATGCTTTTAATTTTGAATTTTCAATAACAATCCTTGAATTCAGAAGTCATTTTCTTGTCCAGCTTTGGTAATAACTGTGGTCACTGCTTCTAAATCACAAGCTCCTTAGGCATTTCTGTGCCTCCCTGATGTGCTTTGTTTATTTCAATCAAGTATAAAACATTTCACAAGTTTCAGGACAAGACAAAGACCTTTTTTGGGATGAGCAAAGGCTTCAGCACAAGTTTCTCTAACACACAGAGCTGAAGATTTTCAGTTGCTGGCTTTAAAGGAACAAAAAGCTTTAATGTGTTTTGTCTTTAACAACGAAAAGCACTCAGGAACAGATGCTGGTCAGAACCAAAATTAGAGTAATTCAGTTCAAAATAGACAGAGAAATATTATACTCTGAGGAAATGATTACTGTAATAGTTTTTGTGAGGCGATCATACGAGGGAAGATGTTATATCTGATTGACTTTCTTCTTTCTCATTCTGGTTTTCATTTTGGTGAAAGATGTAGCAAAGACAAGAAGCTCAGCATTTCCTGGGATAGTGTGTTAGTTGTGAAAGGGGGTAGGAAAGCCACTGGTAGAACAGCAGCAATAGATGGCCCAGCTGAAGAGGATGCAAGTGTACTAGAAGTAAAACTGCTGATGTTATGGCCAAGCTAAGAAGACAGAAAACAACATAAACATTCTGATGTTACATACAGAAACATAATAAAGTGGGGGGGGGGGGTGGAAATTGAGAAACAACTTGCAAAAGCATAAAACCTACCAATTAATCTTTTTTTTTCAAATACAAAAGTAATGGAAAGCTTGCCAGAAAGTCTGTGGGGCCAAAAGATGATGTAGATACAAAAGAAGTATTTAGGGAAGATAAAAGGATAGCACAAATGTCAAGTGCATTAGTTTTCATTTTCATTCACAAGGGAGGAGTATAAGAGGTTTCTATGCTAGAGTTTTTCTTTACAGTGATGGAAAACCTCTCTCAAAATGAAGCGTTGGCACAAATAAAAAATTGTAGAAAATGAAGAATCTGTCTAGATAGGATGGCTGAAAAAGCATGGAAGTTATTCAAGAGTCAAACAAATGAGCTATTAACCATAGCGTGTAACATCTTGCTTAAAGCTGCCTCTGTGGCCGAGAAACAAAGGTTGGCAAATGTGATGACAGTTTTTAAAAACACTTCCAGGAAAGATTTAGAGGATTACAAAAGTTTGAGGCTCAAATTGGAGAAGCTGGTACAAACAGCAGTGAAGAACAGAATTAGCAGACACAGTGGCTTGATGTGAAATGCCGCAAAAAGACCGCTTTCCTCACAGATAGATTGGAGTTTCGCTGAGGGAGCCAGAGAGCATGGGAACAAGGCTGACCTGCCTGTTACAGTCTGCCTGAGTTCCAGACAGCATTTGATGAGGTCCCTCGCTAAAGACACATAAAGTTACCGTGGCATAAGAATGAAGGATTTCACATGAACAAATAATTGGTTGGGATATATGAAGCAACAAGCTATAAACTGCCTAGTGTCCTCAGTTGTTAAAATGATTTAAAATGTTCATAACCTGGAAAACATGTAAACAGTAAAGTTCTTTATTCTGCTGGAGACAGCATCTTCAAGTAGTCAAGGGGAGGACTGCGTGAGGCTCAATGACACAAGAGTAAGATGATTAAATTCAGCCTAGTTAAATGTAACTTTACTTGCAGAACAAAGGACTTCAAACTAGCTATCACTGCTCAGAAATGAGATCTCATAGCCTTATGGTTTTGAATGCAGTGTTCACTGGTGGTTGAAAAGCTAGGAAAAGACTAAATAGGCAACAGAGATGAAAATTGTCTAATTCTATGTGTGTTCATGTCTTGACTACTGAATGCTGCTCTGTTCTCTGCAGCTCAAGCAGGCTCCAAGAGAAATGGAAAAATGCAGAGAAAGGTGGTGGGGATGCTCCAAGGGGGTGGAATTGTTTCCATATGAGGAACAGCTAAAGAGGCTGTGTCTTGGGCCTGGAGAAAGGGTGACAGAGGAGAGTATAAAAACAGAATCACAAACAGGGTGGGAGAAGCAGCACTTTGTCGCTATTTCTGAAAGTACAAAAGTTAAGGAGAATCAAATGAAACCAGCAGGTTGCAGGTTCTGAGCACATAAAAGCAATTTCTTCCTGCAAGGCACAGTTAAGGAGTGAAATTTCTTGCTAGCAGGATGTTGTGTGTACCAAACATTTACACGTATTGCAATCAAAACACAAGTGCATAAACAGATGGAAGAAAAGTCCAGTAAAAACTATTACATAGAATGACTCTGCATTTGATCGAGGCAGTTCTGGTGCTGTAAATCATCAGAGACTGGGAAACTGTCCTGAGTTAATGCCAGTATACACTGGCCTGGTTATATATCTATTACTGTTTCCCATTGGAGACAAGTACAAGGCTAGATGGATGCTCAACTGGACCTCAGCTTTTGTCTTCAGTTTTCTTACCATAGATTCTGGAATTTGAGCCTTAAAAATCCCATTTCTGAGTTCCCAGCCCTGAACTCAGGCAGTCAGCCTAAGACTTTAGACAAGCTAGGAACCTGGAAAGAAGCAGAAGACCAGCCTAGTGCCTGCCCACCATAGCTTGAAGACTTAATTCCTTGGCGGGTCTCTCTGAAGTTGGGGATCCATGGGTCTGAGTGTCCTGGTGGGGAGCGCTGCCCCTGACCTAGCCTCTCCCAGTCACAGCTGAGCTGAGCAAACTGGGAGAAATCCATTCCACATTTGCCTTTTTAGCCACCCTTGAGCTGGGGAGATACTGCTAGAAATTTGTTGCAATGAGCCAAAGCTCCAGTCAGCTCCGTGTATCTGTGGAGCGCAGGGAGTAGGTAACTCAACAGCTCTCAGCGTACTTCTCCATGCTCAGATGACATTTCTATGCAGAGCCAGGCAACCCCGAGATGGAGCTAGTTGGTCACCTGCCAGTTCCCAAAGCACAGCTCCAGCAACCACCACGCACAAGGAGCGACCGTTCCTACCACACCGGCTCGAGGCGTTGAGCTCGCGGAGGCAGGGAGAGAAAGTGGGGTGAAGGAAGCACTCACGTGTGGTAGCAGCACACAGCACCACTTCGGCCAGGAGGAGGAATCCGAGGTAGCAGCCGACACCGCTCATGGTGCCAGGGACCCTGTGCCGGCTCAGTGCGCGCAGAGGAGCAGAGTGCCCGGTGCCCCGCACACAGTTAACTCCTCCGGTCCCCACTGAGAAGTGAGAACGAAGTTTCTCCACTGCTCTGCTTTACGATTAAATGAAGGGCCCCAGGACTCATCATGTGATGGAATTAAGCAGAGATGCATGATTTTGTCTTCAGCTTCTTTCAGCTCATGTGCTTATGACTCACTCCTTTTGCTTTCAGCATTCCCTGGGATTTCTGAGAGACCTGTTTAGAGCCACACCATTTACCTCGCAGGCATTTTTATACTAGTTTTGCACTATGATCAATTTTTGTATTTAATTTGTTTTTAAATTAGGAACATTTCTTTCCAGAAATCCAAATTAACTCTTGCCCCAGCCTGATTTACAAGTGTTACTGCAACAGCTCCCTGCGCTTCCTGGACCCATCGCTACTTAACAGCATGCCTCTCCCCACAAGCTGGGCAACAACTGTAAGCTAAATGGAGACTGGCCAATTCTAACACATCTCTGGACTTGGCTCCTGATCAGAGTTGATTGTTAAGGGAAACGTTATTTAAACATTGAGTGGGCACATGTGTGTATCATCTGACCATGGCAGCACAACACGATGTGCCCATGGTTAGAGGGGCCGTCACAGACCGTATGTAGTGATGACCAGTCAATATCTAGCTCACAAATTGCCATGACCTATGCACAATCAAGTACTTCATTGTATGTACTTCACGGCATGTAGAGATAAAGGAAAAATAGACTTTTCAGCCCAACTGAATAATGAGCTACAACCAACGGCTCAAGTGGAGTAGGGTAATACGGGCAGATTGGCAAACACTGCACTTAGTGGTTCAAATTCAGGTTCAACATGCTTCACCAGCCCAGGTGTTCTTCTGCAGGCAGTGAAGCAACCAAATTTCATTGCAGCTGAATGTCGTTGCAGCCCTGGCAGCCTCGTGAAGTTTCTCAGTTTTGTCTGCAGCAAAGGACAAGCTCTGCTGAGACAACATGACACAGAAGCAAGTATGGTCCTCAAGACAGGAGTTGTGTAGTGGTTTCAGTGATCCCAAGTCTGGCTAGCCAGAAACCAGTAAGTTGAGCAACACTAAATTTTTTTTTTTTTTTAAGGCAGAGCAGGTGGATGTCTGTCAAGAGAATGCAGATATTGCCCAATGGAAGGAGATTCTAGAACTGTGACCACTTACTATGTTTTTTACTTGTTCTTAGTTTCTTCCATTTTACAGGCATTTTCTATTAGCTGTGTAAGTTATTGTCACTGCCTGGAGCTCCCCAGCAGCATCTCCCTCTGTAACGCTGGTTCTGGTGCCCAGTCCGGTGCGTCTTGCATATGTAGACTCCGTGCTTCAGCACCCTCCTGGCTGGAGCCAACCCTCCCTCCCACTGCCAGCAGAGGAAAAGGGTGAAGGCAATAGCCCGAGGGATACCAGGCTTGTTTAAACTAAGTCCTCATTATCTGGCAGAGGGAGTGTAAATCAAAGTCAAAGCTGTGACTGACTATGCAAAAACAATCATATGACTGCAGCGTCCTCATGTGATTGTTGCTTTTTTTATTGTTATTAAATCGACTACGCTCCCAGTTGAAATGTCAGGTTTTGAAGCCATTCGCAATTCTTTTTAAAAAAGACACTAACTTTAATAGCACTTCTTTGTTTCCAGGTTGTTGATCCTAGAAGTAAAAAAGTGACCTTCAAACACTGTGTTTCAGCACTGGGGGCCTGGTCCAAACAGGGTTTTGAGAACCTCCAGAGGAAAACTGCTGACAACAAATGTCTGCTAATTAAAACCAAAAATCGATCAGGCTAAAAACAAAAAAGTTGGTTAGGACGGAGGGTTTTTGCCATGTTATTTGATACATGAAATTGTTACATAAATATTGAGTGACACTCTCAATAAGGGCCAGCTGGTGGAAATTACTAAACAAGTTGTAAATAGACTTCAGGGGCACCGAGGATCAGGGCTGCAGTTAGAGGAATCCAAACCCACCAGCACTGGGGTAATGACTAAAAGGTGGCCGTAACCATGACGCTACGGTCCTTCGCCTTCTCCCTCCTCAGCCCTTGGGCCTTAGACTACACATTCCTGGAAGCCTGACACAGATAATGTTTGGATCTGCTTGTGCTATGGCTCCAGCCGACAGTGTCTGCAAGAAATAAGGAGAGGAGGAAGCCGTACAAAGAGGGAAGAAAGAGCTGGGAGGAACAGAGATGTAAAAGGACCAAAAAGGATAAAAAAAGCCAAGGAAAAGTATGGGAAGTGATGGCTGAAAGGACCATCTCAAAACTGAGCTGACTTCTCCAAGCATCCCAGCTGTAGCTGACTATGTCTGAACATGAGTCCCTCTACAACACCGAATGAAGATGGTTGATCATCACCAGATCTTAAATTAATTTCATAGTTTTTGCATTATTGTTCTTGGTTTCTGAGAAAGAGCTTCACAGTTAAAATAACTGAATTATGCAGCTGGAAAACAGGAAAGATCTCAAATACATCCTAAATGTATCCTAAATATTCTCCAAGTAAAGAAGCTCACATTCAGAGAGCTCAAGGCTTAATCTGACAAAGAAGTGGGTGGGTAGGAAGTGCTCGGTACTTCACAGCTTTAGCACCTCGGTTATTAAAACCCATTGAGGAGATAACACATCTCTGGTACCTGAAGGCCTGTCAGATGACAAGGTGTGAGCGCATCATGTGTGCCTGCATGTCTAGACTGGGACAGACTTGGCACATTCCCACCGCTATCACACCACCATTGCTGCAACACAAGTACAGGAATTGTTAATCACTGCTCACAGGAACTTCAAAAAAAAAGAATAAAAAGAAGGTGTTTGAGGAAAGAACTTGACTCTTGGCCAAGCCTGCAAAGGAAAATGAGATAATCTTATTTTGGCAACCAGGTATTTTAGGTAAATGCTATCTGCTGTTACCAGTGGTCTCTCGAGGGAACTCTGCTTAAGGCTGGACAAATTCCCTTTCTGGCAAGAAATCGCCTGTGTCTTGATTCACGTGGGGCAGCGGCCATCAGCTGACTGAACAGAACATGTAAACAAAGCAACCTTGGCAGGCTGCAATCTCCCTTGTTGTATGGAGGAGAAAAAAGCTCTACAAAAGCTCCTGATGAGTTTATGGCACCATCCAACTCTGTTTGTCACTAAAAACCAAATTAACCCTTACAACTGGACAAACAGGTGCTTGTCCAGCTCCAGAGTAATTCCAGCATCATCTCTTTTTGCTTTTATGGTAGCTAAAACCATGCATTTCACTGTGTCTTGCGGGGAGGTGTTTCCTTGCAGTCATACTTTTCTCCACATTCCTCTGTTGGAGTAGATGTTTTCCAAACTTGGCCCTTGATCAGAGCATGTAATTCTGGAGATTTTTGTTTTGTGATAAAAGTACTTTTTGGCCTTGTTTCCTCCAGAGGGAAGGCTCAAGTGAACATATCAGCTCTCCACCTTTTTAGGGGTGTCTCTCTGTTGGTCCTTCCCTACAAATGCAGATGACCAGCATTTGAAGACAAAGCATGATAACAGATACAGGCCCTCCAGACTGTGCAGCACATCTTTTTTTTTTTACAGGTGTGTAAACAAAGCAAATTTATTCAGGGTCTCTAGGTAGGGGTTTTGTTGGTTTGTTTTTTTTAAACTATGGTGTCAGTGCAAGGAGGAGGTGTAGCTTTCCTGACAGACCCAGTTCTCTGGGTTCCAGAAGCCCATGGTCTTCTAAAGGCCTCTGGCTTGATCTGCAAGCACCTCAGCTGATCTGAGGAGAAACTTTCCAATTTGAAGCTGCTACAGTTAATTTACAGACTGGACATTGGCTTTACTGTACTGCTTTTCTCATATTGATTTAATGAACTGTTAGTTACATGGTTCACATTTGCAATAATTCATCAAAGCATGGTCTTCCAATCAGGAGAGCAGATACTTGCTGTGACAGTGCGTGATTATGATGGTGTGAGACTCATATTTTACACAATATTATAATGAGATCCACTCAGGCCTCCCTGTTGTTCAGAAGGGTTTTAAAGGATAGATGTGGTATCCTTCAGCTCAAGGGGAGCAACCAAATGATTGCTGCAAAGTTCTGCTCTCCCTAAAGACATTCTAAAGCCATTTTTGGCTAGGAAATGGAGAGAAATTTCTTCAAATAAAGTAATCTAGGAACAATCTAACCAGCAAAACCCAACCAAAAAGGTGATGTATCAAAGAGAATGTACTTGATGAGAGCATCTGCTGTGTAGTCATTTTGGTGGGAGGACACTGAAGGAGTCTCACAGCCAAAGTCTGCTCTTTTAAAGCTTTTCTAAGAAACAATATAAATTGAGCATACTCATTGTACCTCATTCCCTGTATATGCCAGGTTTCACTTATTGTAGGCTGGGGGATAAGAGTTCAGCATAGAAGCTCAGTTGTTTTATGGTCCAGTGAAATTGCTTTGACTGCTCAAGAAATAACCTCAGCACTTCCCCGAAAGAGGAGTCAGAATAAATGGTAATGCTGGCAGCTGAACTTTAGCATAACACACTCTTTAATGTGTTAACAGCAAGAGTGTGGGCAAAAATCTGCATTTTTGGGACTGCATTCCCATCGACTCAGGGCATTAATTCAGACAGTAACCTCTTCCTTAGAGGCTAGACCCAGCAGGCAAGGGAGAAGGGAGAGAAAAGATGAATGTATTACACAGCAATCAGCTTTCTGTCTAGAAGCCCACTTTAGATAGTAACATTTATGGCATGAATGGAGGGCGAACTCCAAGCAAATGGAGCTGTTATGCCGCTAGGGATGTGTTGCTGTCACCCTAGTGCTTAAATCCACCCGAATCCTCCTTCTGGGGCTGACAGCATTGAGGAGGACTCATTAGGGAAACAGAAAGGAAAAGATCATGTGGGTTTCAGCTTGGGCTGGGTTTTTCTAAGTTTACGTGCTGCCACTCGCACGGAGTGGTCACAGCTTGCTGGGACCACGGGCTAAACAGCGAGGTGCAGGAGGAGCTGTCTGGCTGTGCTGTGACTTGCCTGTTCCCACACGCATGTGTGCATCACCACATGGGCTTGTCTCGGGCTGCTGCAGAGCAGCGGGTGGTAGGATCAGGCCTGCGAGTCACAGTATGGTGCAGGCAGGGGAGGGGAGGAAGTCCAGCCTGGTAAGGAAGCTGCGCAGCCCCCAGATGAGCAGTGGCTACTGCCCAGACCCTCTGATGCATGGCTGGAGAGTCTCCTGCTTGCTAAAACTGTTACAGGAGCTGCTGTTTTTCTTTCACTGGGAGAAAAGTTTATTTTTAATACCCTGTTCCCAAGTGCATCATATAATTTTAACAGTTTTGCTCACCTATTTTAACAGTTCTGATCACCTGTGGGCAGGGAAACCTGTTGCTTCATATCTTAAACATATACGAGTTAGTTGTCTGAGTCTGTCTAAGCACCAATATCCTTTATTTATACCCTCTGTGACAGAAGCAGTAGATTTTCCCCGATTCTGCTTTAAATCTGAATTCACAGAACGTTAGGAGCTGGAAGGGACCTTGAAAGATCATCTAGTCCAACCCCCCTCAGCCAGAGCAGGATCACCTAGACTAAATCACACAGGAAACATTGGAACATGGATATTTCAATTCAACTTTCTTTGCCAGTACTGGAAAACCTAATATGACTTTATCATGTTACTGTAAGAGAACCAAAAAGTTGATTTAATACAGGCAGGCTACTTGTAATCCCCTCCTTAAGTGAAATACTTCAGGTAAAAATCTCTCTGTGTAATGCACTGGTCACTACAGCCATGAGGTCTGTGTGGGAAATACTATATAAGTACTGATAAGAAATACTACGCAAGTATTGATAAGTATTGATACTATATAAGACTTGATAAGAGTCATTACAGGAAACGTGTGTGCATCATGTAACGGAAAAAATCCGTTCTTGGCTTAACCTGCCTCTCCTAAAAGAGCTGAATGTTTTAACAAACCTTCCCTCAGCCGTGTTGCTTAATGGTTGCTGGTAGCTCGGAGCACTGCCATACGCCAGCAGTCTGGATGGCAGAGAAAGCTCTGCTGTGCCCGACACAAGGGGTTGCATCTTCACTGCATATGGCTCAGTTCTGCCACACGCGGAAAGAAGTTGAGTAGTTGTAAGTAAATGATTTAAATCCAACATAAGATAGTTGCAGTTCTTCTCAGTAAAGGACTTTATATCCAGTTTGAATAGCGGGAATTTAATCCTGTATTGTAAGTGTCTGATATCAAAGAATAAAACTGGAATAGTCCTAAAGAAAATAAAATAATGAGAGGTGTAAGTAGAGGGAAATGGACTGTACATTCAGATTTTGATAAATTCTTCACGCTGAGGTTGCAGTGAGTGGTGCCTGGGTGAAAGCAAAAAAAATATGGTTTTATGAAATAAGAACAAAATGATAAAATGAAGATGGAGATCATTTGATCTCTTTAGTTACCAGTTGTTCGCTACATTTCTGAGTACCTAGTTCTCTATTACTAGGGAACACAAAAGAAATTCTGGCAATAAAAGCAATGGTGCTTCGTAGAATGAAAAATAAAAACATAAGAAAAAATTAGTGTTTGCTAAGACACAAAGGAAAACTCAAGCTGTAAATCACTCTTCAGCAAGCATTTTTCTTAACAGTTCCAATTCTTAACAGTTCCAATTCTGTGAATGTTCCGATAGCAAGCACAAAGTACGTCAGATGGGTGCTGAGGACAGACTAATTGCTTACCAATACCATGTCCATGTATCTGAATTTTATTCAAATCAAGGAGTTTTATCAAGACATTGACAAATGTAAAGAAATACAGTATACAGTCTATATTTAGAATGTAAAGGGGAGTCAGAGCTTCTTTCTTTACCTTGCCATGGTGTTTTGTCTCGGATGAAATTCAAAAGTCTGAAGCTGGGAGCAGACATGATGAAGCTGCTTACCTGTTCTGGCAGCTGCATTACTGGATTTCTCCCAGATACACATTTATGTTCCCTTCCCTTCTGCAGCCCTGTAGTTTTACTTGGCATGTAGAAATGTTTACATTTTTAGGCAGAAATAATCCACTGAGTAGCAAAACTCAGCTTGAGGTCACGGATCAGTGAAAACAAGTGAATGAACCTCAGGGTGAGAACACCCCCTGATGCCATTAACTGCAGTGATGTTGCTGCTTGGCAGCAGGGCGAGCAGAGCAAAGAGCATCGCTGAGGCACCGCGTCTTGGGCGCTGGCAGCAGCACCCACTTTTCGGTTCAGTATTTTGCACGGATATGTTTTTCACCGGTAGGTACCTCAGAATAAATCCAGCTCTGGGTTCTGGCAGATGCCTTCAATTGTCAGGCATCTCTAAACTGTCTTGTTAGACCCCAGCCAAACCATCAGTTTGTTTGCTTTAAGTTTTTGCTCGTGTCTCAACGCTTAGCACAGGAGTGACTTACAAGGCGTACCTCCCTGTCCAACTGAAGCGAGGTAAAAAGCGTCCCAGTAAATGCACAAGGAGGGCCACATGCCTGAGGAAAGAAGGCAGGGAGATTTTTCAGACAGAAAAAAATGTTAAAAATCACTAGTCTGGAGGTGTTTTGCAGAGTCTGTCTTGGATCTTTATCATCCTTTCCAGCTCAGCCATCCAATCTTCATCATTCTCTCCATCTCAGACATCCAAACAGCAAGAGTGAAAGCAAACATGCATGAATATGAAGAAGGAGACTCTGCTGTGACTCTTCTCTTTGGGTAAATAACTGACTGTGCTGTCTACAAGTAAGGAAGGGAAATCAAGAGGAGAGAGGGTTTGTAATACTTTAGGCAAAATGAAGGCTGCAAGCATACCAATGCATTAAAATACCGTGCAGCTGTATAAGTAATTATTGATAACCACCATCAGCACTCTGCCCACTGCATGTCCCTCACAGCACCTCTAATACCCTGTTGAGGACTCATGCTTGCAGTAATTGAAAAGGTGTGAAGGCAGCTTTGCTATGTTTCTTTAACTCATACAAAATGGGAAATCTCTGAGAGAAAGTGATCGAATATAACATTTTGGGTGAGTGGAGCAGCCCACCAAAATGTCATAAACCAGTTCCCCTTCCCTCTGGATAACCCAGCATGGTCTTCCCAGGAGCTAATACAGCCTCTGCGCGGGATGGGCACTGTACTGTTTAAGCAGCTAAAAAAGTTTCAGTCTGTCTGAATTAAATGGAAACCTGTGTGGATATCACAAAGTATTTCATTGTGCCAGGTCTTCCAGGATCTTAGAATTACAGCAGCTATAAATCAAACAAATGAGGAACAAACTGCATTATGAAAATTTTGAATTCAAATGTAGCAAAGATTAAGGACACTATTTAAGTATCTTGAAAGGCACAGGGAGGACATGTAATGCCTGTTCCATAGCCACGTGCGTTGGACACCAGGTGACATTTGTTGGAAAGCTTCAAGATGATGTGTACATGTAGGTAGGAGTCAGAAGCCCCAGAAAATACAATCTTCTTGAAATTTTTGCTCATATTAAAGAATCTGCCTCTTCATCACAACTCTGTACTAAAAGAAAAGTCTGTCTTTTATTTATCTGTGGTTTATAGATTTCATTTCTATAGTGTTTGAATGCTTTTCATGCATTTTTCAGATTAGGCAGAACTCTCATAATGTATTTGTAATAGATGTTACTTTCACATTTTAAAAAATAAAAATGTTTTGGGTTATTTGCAACAGAAAACTGGTGATTTCCTGTTGGGTGGAGACCACCAAGTCCTTCAGAGCTTTCAGATAGTTCTTCCTTAAAACAAAGATCTCTCAAGAGCTAGAAAATAAATGAGAACTATTCACTATTTAAATCAGAGCAAACAGAGACTAAGACAAACTGCCTAGACAGGGAGTTTAAAAGAGACTCCATCCCTACTCATTGCATTCTTGTTGGACAGGTCCTTTTCTTTTGCTATGCCTCAGTCTAGGGCCATTTCGATGGCTGTAGTAATGTCTGTAAGGGTCTGTTTCCCAGTAGTGACCACAGGTTACGTTCCTTTTTGAGTCCTGATTTCTTCAGTGTTTAAGTCAGCCCTCTAATGCTTTTGCAGAAGGTTATGTGAAGAAAGGGTTGATGGAAACAAGTTTTTTGCCACTAACACTTTACAGAGACAGTGATGAGGGCAGGCAGCTCTGTGCTTTAAGATACATCACAATCTTTGTGGAGAACTTTTAAATGCAGCTAAAAAATTACTGCCCTGGGGGATTATAGTGAACAGTTTGGGAGACCAGGAGGGTATGTAATTCTATTTCTTATGTACTTGCAAACCATTGAGAGGAAGCAATTTTGTACCAGTCTATGCAACCTTTCATTTGCCTTTAAAGTCCTAAATAAGCAGGTATTGATTTAAATCCCAACAGCCTACAGCAGGTTTTCAAACTGAATAGGGCGAGGAGTTTTAAAATGTCACAGGGATAAAGACAAGGCTTATCTGACTATGGAAAAGGGTTCCTTTGATGTTTATACGTTCCCAAGTTTCTCTGTAATTAAGGACTGGCAAAACAAACTTGCTAATAGAACCACTTAGTGTTAGTGCCACGGCAGTATTTAGTGGGCATAATTGCCTATCACTGCGTTGTGCTGCGCATTTCATGACCATATAATGATCAGGCAGGCAGCCAAGGGCTGGTACTTTCAGGAGTGTGCTTTTGTGGTTCTACAGTATGGCCTCAGCTCAGGAAGGCTTCTATCATGCCCTGAATAAATGCAACCCGACTTAGTATTTGCCTGTTATCTTTATAATTCGTTGATGGTAAGCAAACTTTGCTCTTGTATTAACTTGAGCTCTTGGGGTAGCCATAGGACCAGCAGGTAATTTATGGGAGCTTCCAACTTGGCCAATACAGGTAACAACACTTGGGAGGCAGGAAAAGAGTGTGGCAGCAGAGAATAAGTAGCACAGTTACGCCTATTTTTGTACAATTAGAGTAATGCTTTGATGATCCAGGGCACAAACCTCAGTAGAACCTATGTGTCCACAGGGAGGAGAAAGTGCAGAGATACACAATCCCCTACTAGGGACCCAAGCCAATTTTTACAGTGATTTTTTTTTTCCTCATTATCATTTTAAAGGACCTTTCAACACCTGCTTCCTTGCATTCACCCTCTTAAGCTGCAATGGGCCCCAGCTGATCCAAGCAGGATGGAGACTGCTCCTTGGTAATGCAGGAATTCTTCAGCAGTAGGGCTGAAGGTTTGATCTTCAGCAGCATTTCTGGTGGAAAGCTCACCAGGGCCATGATCTGGAGCCTGCCTGAGCTTCAGGTTAGTGGTGAGTCTGAATATTCTCACTTAGATCAGGGTTGTCTTGGATGTTTTGGAGCCTTTTTGGGGGCAGTGGTTTCCCTGCAAAGCAAAGGCAGCCGCATAAGGTTGTGCATGGACAGCTGTCTCCAGCTTGAATGGAGGGAGACAGCTGTTGTTTGGGCTTCTTGAGTCTGCCACGTTGTGATGGAAAGGATCTCAGATAGTCTGAGTCCATTCACATGCGGGCTCTCCTGTACCTTAAGCCTTTCAGAGTCAGTTTTGTTAGGTTTAAGAGTAGAAGAGGAATATGTTGCAAATCTACTCAGTTGATATTTATAGCCAGCAGTTTCTGCAAAATAATCTGAGAATATGTGAAATGTCTTGGAAAATTTCACATGTGTTTTGGCAGATGGTATTCCCCACTAAAGGAAAGAGTGAGCAAATTAATACTGTACGTCATATAATAGGATGAAGGGTTAGTGACACAGTAATGGGTTAGTGAACAACTAGTGCTAGAAACTGGTCAGGAGGCAAAAAAACTATTAAAACAATTGTCCTTTTTTAGTGAGATTGTTATTTCCATTTACGTGAAGGATCATTTGTTGCTTCTGCTTCATTGTAGAAGTGCTGTGATGATCCTGTTTTCCCCAAAAATTCAGGGTGGGAGGGGTTGGAAGGTCCTAGATTGGTAGGATTCTAGGAATTGCGAGGCTTGGGGTCCGTCAGCGCAGCTCTTGGGTTGTGGCTTATTTTACTGATTGCAGGTAAGTATGACATTGGCAACAAGCTAGCGATACAGTGTAAGGTAGGAGCCTCAATTCTTTGTTATATCTGACCTTCTATACTACTGTTCCTTGTTCCTGGCTTAACTTCATGTTTGAACATGAAAGAATTTTACTTAGATATTTAAAACAAGTTGATCTGGACCACAGAATGTGCTTGTGAAACTTAGTTTGCTATAGATTGGTGCCCTTTGTCCTCTGTAGTACCCCAATAGGGCAAAAGTCTGGCAATCTACTCTAGATACTAGATTTAGCTGCTATAAAGACTGTTAGTCAGTTGCTAACAGTACACATAGCAGCTGAGTTTTGCCTGGTTTTGTTTCTGCTGCAACATAAATTTTGGTGTCCTTCCTCATCCAGCTGCCAATTCTTACTACAGCTATGAGCATGCAGTCATCTTTGAGATGTAAGTGCCTGGAAATTGGCTGTGGTGTTAAAGAGTGACTGATGTGGAAAGGAATCACAGGCAGATAATCAGATGGTATGATCAAACCCACCTGATTTTCTTAGGAAACCTGCTAAAACTGAGTAATTTGAATGTAATCCAGAAACCATTGTGAATTGGACCTCAGCAGTTTTCTGGCTCCTATGGGCTGTCAGAAATACAAGTTGCCATTTGGAAGTTAGGCTTCCATAGGGAATTTTTAGATGGCAAGCAGCCAGTGTTGCAGCTCTAGGGCATCTTTTCTAGAGATAGGTCCACAGCAAGGGTCTGTGAGAAGCAGGGCTCACAAGATGCAGAGTGCACACTGGGGCTTTGTAGCTCTTGAGTCCTCCGGCTGACCTCCGGCGCTGCGTGAATCATCACAGACCCAGTGTCAGAGGTGGGAATGCTGTGAAAAGAAATCTTTTTATACACAGACTCCTATGTAAAGGATCTAGGATGTGTAGCTATAAATTACAGCCATGCTTACACATGGACAGACTCTTTAAAAACCAACAAAACCCCCACAAGTTCTCACGTACTTCCTTAGTTACTTTATAGGTTTCCCTCTGTGACTGTTTCCGTTATGTTACTGTTGGAAGAATAAACCTTCTTGGAGTAGATCATCATAGGGATGGAATGTGTCCAGTGGCCACTTAAGCAGAAAATTTCTTTGCTGCTAGAACCAGTTTATTGCAGCTGTGATCAAGAAGCATCTCATGTATTTATTTGTTTGTTCTCCAGCACTTCAGTTACTGTTGAAACACACTGCTAATCTCTAATGTTGCCCAGTGTTTTTGCAAACCAAAAGTAGATAAATGGAAAAGAATAGGTGAGAGAGAGCCCCCTATTTTTTGAGCACAGTTAGGACAGCAGATATCTGAAATAACCATTACCTCAGCACTGTCCTATTATTGGCAACCAGATGTATGAATTGCTGGCTAGAGTAAACCCAGGACCCTTACACTGCTTATATTACTTGCCTAATGTGTACTCTTTGATAAGCGTCACTCTGTAGTTTTACTGTGAAAAGACAGATGGACTTGTTCTTCAAGCATATAACCTAAAGTTAGGATGTCCAGGCCTTTTGTCCTGGTAGTAACAGGGATTTCAGCAAACTGGCCTCAGTACTTCTTGCACTTTTTTTTTTAAATTTTCTTTCTTTCTTTCTCTCTTCTCATCCTCTGCCCAGTACTGCTCAGAAGGGAGAAATAGGAGAAAGTCAAACAGATCGTTATTCCATATAGACAATTAAGCAACTCTTAGCAGACAGACTGCAATCATTACTGTGTGGACACCCAGAAGGGTATCCTCCTTCCCTGGGTCTTATACCTGATGGATGTCAAAATGCTGCTGATGCCTCTGCTGTACAGCTTGGGAGAGATATCTTCCCTGAAGCACATTCCCTTCTGAAGAGTGAGGGACTAGAGGACAAGCCAGATGGGAAGGTACATCTCTGTATGGGTGGGTTTTTTGAGGAGAAAAGAAACCGTATGTTTTGGACCAGTGCCTAGGAAACCAGGAGCATTCTGTGGTTGGAGGGGGGTGAGAGGGGTAGGTGTGGTCCTGAGAAGCACAACCAAAGAGAGCAGTATAAGAACAGGGAGGAGGAGTTGACTGGTGGTTACATAAGATGATTAAAGGTTAATGGGGATTTGTCTTGATAGAAATCTCATTGTTGGACTTTGAATGTGTGAGTAAAGGACAGTAATGGGACAGAAGCTCGAAACAGCACCAGCTGGAAAGACAAGTCATGCTAGAGCTGCACCAACACCTGTGATACTGTACAGCTCTGCCTCTGGGCTGGCTTGGAGGTGTCTCAAATAATTCATGAATACCTTGTCCTGACGGGTTATCAGCCTAGTACGTGTATGTGAATTGCCCCAGGAGGAGGCACAGACCTCTGGAGATGAGGGGTTTCTCATGGGCATTTCTCTCTGCAAAGCCTGTCTGGAGAGGCCAGGGGAGTCGTGACCCCCAGCATGCAAAAGCAGGTCTGGGGGAGTGGGAGTGTCAGGCAGGGCAGAGGGTGAAGGCATCCGTCTCCAGCAAGTTGGGGAGGTTAGGTACAAAAATGTCTGAAGCAGACTCCAGGCAGCTGTGGTGAAATCTGAGACAGCCTTATCTCAAGGCAGGCAGATCTGGCTGCAGGCAGGATCTCTCTTCCATGTGGTGCCAAGTTCCTACAGCAAAGTTCAGGGCCTGTGGGTCCCGGGCCCTGTGGGAGCTGCTGAGCAAGCACACAGGCCATGGGAGAGCACTGAAGGCTCTCTTCTGCCAGAAAGAGTTAATTCATACCAAGCACAGAGGGCTTGCATCCGCCTCATCTGCAGGCTGCTTATCAGACAAACAGCAATACCAGGCTGCTTAAAAACAGCCACATGTGGTTGTAAACAGCTATTTCGGTTTTATGTGAATTTAGTTCTATTTCAGCATTACAGGTACTTCAAGAGAAGCTTATACCTGCAGGAGTAATCCACACCCACAAAATCTCACATGACTACAAGGAGTGCTGTAACACACACTTTGTGTATCGCAAGCCAGAGCCGGATAGATACTTGTCAGGCTTGTTGTGTTTTACTACTGGTTAGACACCAAAGCGAAGCTATCAGGGATCAAAACTGAACCTCGTTAGTCTCCCTTTAAAAGTGAAGTGACCTGTGGTTTTACACGCACACACACAAATGCTGCTGCTTTGATTCACCCAGGAGGGCAAGTTTATTTTGTATAATTAGAACTAATCTAATTACTTTGTAGGGCACAATGGGCAATGGGCACATTCGGTGTGACGTGCAAAGATAAGGCTCCATGGAAGACTTACAGAAGCACGACTCGATGCTGAGTAGAAAGCACTGCTTGCAAAGAGCATGCTGCCAGAACCAAATAGAAATTCAGGTGCAAGAGGATATAATGGCTGCAGGTACTTGTAAAGTACCAGATCACT
This sequence comes from Hypotaenidia okinawae, assembly GCA_027925045.1. NCBI lineage: Eukaryota > Metazoa > Chordata > Aves > Gruiformes > Rallidae > Hypotaenidia > Hypotaenidia okinawae. Next base: position 35,368,666 of record BSDF01000002.1, on the reverse strand, counting down.
TTTCTGATGACTACTCTGCTATTAGCAAGGTAACAGATCTCCCTGTCAGAAAGGGTAAGACATAATACTTGTTTCTTAGGCCTCTCATGTGATGTGGTAAGAACAAACCACGCTGCCTGTGGAAGAAAGACAAAGCAATCCACGTACCTGAACAAAAATGCTGATCAGCCAGTTAATACTGAAATCATCTTGTTTTTGCTGCTCTTCCCTCCATTTTAAGATCTGGTTTTGTTCTTTTGCGGGGGGGAAGTCCCACCATGGAGCCTGTTGCATGCTACAGTGTTGTAGGAATGAGCCTAGCTTTATTCTGCAGCCCGAACTGAAAGCTTGCAACAGCATTGCAGATTAAATAAGAATATTGCCTAAGGCTGAGTTGCTGAGAGCTATTCTGGATTTTTTACTTGGAAAAGTAAATTAACAGGAAAGTCAGGAAATTTCAAGTGAGAGTTTCAAGACCAAGGGGCATTTTCACTCCCATCATTAGGGAGCTAATCTGTCTCTTTAAAGACAATAGAGAGAGAATCCCTCTTTATGGCCACCCCCTAAATCATGCCCAAAAGAGGTAGCAGGCACATACAGCTGTGCCTGTCCCAAATGCTCTAGTCACTCTTCTCACAAGTGCTGGTGTATTTTGGCTCAAAGTCATGAGATCAGATCTGATCGCTTAACTACTGGTAGTCCTGAGAGGTAGGGATTTGTTTCTAGTGTTTTGGTTTTGACTTGGTCAGAGCTTAACAAAGGAAGAAAAGGACTTTTCCCAGATCAGAAATAAGACATCACTGATGTCTTATTTATGATGTCTGAGTACTGCAATATTCTGGTTACTACGTAAAATGCCTTAACCCCCCCACTTCCCCTCCCATCTTTTCCTCCCTTCTGTGAGGCTACCCTTTTAATAAGATGGTCAGTCCATGCCACAACCTCTGCTTTCACCACCATTAATTATTCAGCTCTTGAGTTTTCTCCTAAATCCTCATTTCCTGAATCTTTTCACTACAAGAAGGACATTGAGGTCCTCAAGCATGTCCAGAGAAGGGCAACCAGGCTGGTGAAGGGGCTGAAGGGCAAATCCTATGAGGAGCAGCTGAGGGAGCTGGGGTTGTTTAGTCTTGAGAAGAGGAGGCTGAGGGGAAACCTTATCACTCTGAAAGGAGGGTGTAGAGATGTGGGTGATGGTCTCTTCAGCCAGGTGACAGGAGACAGGACAAGGGGAAATGGCACAAAGCTGCACCAGGGCAGGTTCAGATGTTAGGAAAAAATTTTTCACTGAAGGAGTTGTCAGGATGTGGAACAGGCTGCCCAGGGAGGGGGTTGAGTCACCATCCCTGGACGTGTTTAAAAAAAGGGTAGATGAGGTACGTAGAAATATGGTTTAGCATAGGACAGGAACAGTTGGACTTGATCTTAAAGGCCTTTTCCAACCTAGTGGATCTGTGATTCCAACCAGCAGTCACTTTGCTCGCATCTCATGCTCCTCATCATGCAGCTTGCTGGCAATGGTGTGCTCAGAGCCGAAGGCAGCATCACCACAGCTGCAGGAGTCCTACAGCTCAAACTACATTTCACTGATCTACATTTCACTGTGGCTTCACATCTCACTTACCGTCAGTACCTTTCAACTCTACAGTTTTCTGTCTCTCTGAATACTAGTAGTCTAGGTTTTTTCTTCCACTGCTTGCTTGTATTAGGTCAAATGTATTTAGGCATTTTAAGTAGATATCTAATTGTAACTTTTCTCCTCCACTGTTGTCCAGCTAAACTGCAAATTATGGTTTCTCTCTCTCCTGCACATTAGGATATGGGAGGTGGACTATAAACAAAAAGCGTTCATTCGCTTGTCAATGTTAGGGACTGATCACTAGTCCACGTAACTGGATGTTACGTAAATACCTGACAGCTCTTAAATGCCTTTATCAAATGCCTTACTAAAAGCCAGGTGGTCTGTCTTTTAGAATGTCCTCAAATTATCTGAAACCTTCACTAAACTAAGAACCTCTGCTTCTAAGACACGTTGTTTCCCCAGTCTGCCAGCCCTTCCCTCGTGCTCTGTTGCTTATCTAAGTAATTATCAGAACTGGAGCAAGTCCACCAGCTCGGTACCTTACTGACCAGTGCAGCAAATTATCTGGGCTCCCACTGTGTCACAGGAAATTCACATTTCATAAACATTTTCTTGCCTTCTATCCATAACTGCATTACATCCTCATTGATTTTTCTACTGTATCTTGTTTCAAGCATTTTAAAATAGATTTCCCCCATTTCAGAGTTATCAATCTCACTTCAGTGCTCCTGTATTAATAGGCCTCTTGTATTCCTTTCCCTCCAGACATGTTTGTGAAAGCTCCTCTTTCCTTATCCTTTTGTCTGTTGTTAATTTATCATTGTTGATGCCCCTAGCTTTATTCTCTGAGCCTTCATTCTAGTCAGTTGATTCTGCACAGCCCATCTTCCCCTGATGAAAGCAAGGCTACCGTGCTGCTTTCCACTGTGTATACTAAAATGACTGAGCATGTGGCTACTAGGATGCTTAACTTTAAGACAAAATTGTAATGCTTCCTGAGACTCACTCCCTCCCACCTCCCCCTTCTCAAAATGTGAGCTAGTAGCAGTGCTACTAATATCAATCACATGGAGAGGGATGAAAAAATTGGCAGAGAAAATACCCTTTGTTAGATGCTGAGTTGTTTCCTCTGCTGGGGCAGCAGAGGTTTTTCCTCCTGTATGCAGCCAGGATGAAGTGCTGCTGTCTGAGGCTCAATCCATGATCTCTTGGAACCCAAAATGTCAATTCATTGTTCAGATTAGCTGTTTGTGCCACGCCACAGGAATTTCAATGACTCATAAATCCTGTTATTTTGAAGTGAGGGAAGTACTTGAAAATACCACATGCAACTTGAATGTTCCAGCCTATTTCACAGATCAAGTCCTACTAATCGGGACATGTTGCACCTCCTTCTCTGGACCTTCACCTTGTGTCTCCTGCTCTAAACTGAGGTACAGGGAGATCTAGGAGTTTTCTGTCACCCTATCTGTGTTTTTATACACCAAACCACAATACTACGACTTTCTGGAGAATAGCCAAACACAAAAAAAAAAGCAGTTGCAAAAAGGAAAAGTTAGAAAAATGAAAGGATTGTAGCTGAAAGGAAGATACAATTTAACCACCTTTGTACTTGCAACTAACTTAGATATCAAATATACCATAAACTAGTGCAGGATGAATGGTTTAAAAAAAAAAAGAAAAAAAAAACCAACCCAGTACAAATGTTGGGAAAGATTGCTTTCATCTACTGACAAATTGTTGCTTATTTTCTGCAGTTTAGTAAGCCCACTAGAGCAATAGTATTTCATTCTGTTCTATCCTATCCTTCTCTCTGCTTCTGCAGCCAAATACACAGCTCGCCTTCTGCTAGCTCAGCCATGTCATGCTGCTCTGCTGCCTTTTTAGATGCTCAGAAGCCCATTTGGGATGAAATATCAAGGCCTAGTTAGTATCTCTGTAACGCTGATTTTAATTTTTTTTTAAGGGTAAGGAGAGGATCTGATAAAATAATTCGGTAAAAAAAATTTGATCAAACATGTTTTGGTGGGTGGCTTTTTGAAAATTTTTTTGTCAACTTAAAGAGGACTATGACCACTGACCTTTCTATTTCTTAAGGGCAAAGTGAGCTAAGACTGAAATTCCCTTCTGCCCTTAGCTTGCTGAAGGTTAGAATGATGTTTGACTGTATCTAGCCAGTGCATTTTGGGGTACATAGGGCAGATTATTTACATTTTTCATGGCCTTATTTTTTTAACTTTTAAAAATTTAAGTCAAACCACTTCCACTTAAAGGGCTTGTACACTTTAAAGCCTGGAAAGCTCTTAGTGCAGCTTGGCAGCGACAGCCTAAGAAAGACCAATGGCTTTAGTTCATCACTTCAGCTCAAAAACAAGCTGCCTTAAGCTCGCAGGTGGCCCAACAGGTGCACGGACGTACAGAAACTTGAACAAAGACAGAACTGCCACAGTCCTCTAAAACATGACATGGGATCCTTAAGGAAGTGGTGTGGTTTTGTGTGGCTGGGTTCTGGTGGAGGAGGGAGGGCTGCAGGGGTGGCTTCTGCAAGAAGCATCTAGAAGCTTTCCCTAGGCCTGAGAGAGCGAACACCACCTGGCTCAAGGCCGGAGTTGCTGTTGACCAAGGCCGAGCCCATCAGCAATGGTCACAGGGCCTCTGGGAATCACATTTAGGAGGAAAAATCCACAAGCGGCTGCTTTTCGCTGCCACAGAGAGGCACAAGACGATGTAAGAAACAGTGCAGACACCAAATTCAGTGAAGAAGACAGGGAGGAGGGGCTCCAGGTGCCAGAGAGATTGCCCTGCAGCCCATGGAGAAGACCATGGCTGTCCCCCTGCAGCCTGTGGAGAAGACAGTGGTGGAGCAGAGACCACACCTGCATCCCATAGAGAAATGCACTCTGGAGCAGGTAGAGACATACAGAAGACACTGTGACTACACTGGAGGAAACTGCTGGTGGGAGCTGCAGCCCGTGGAGAAATAGAAGCCCACCCTGGAGCAGGTTTGCTGGGGGGCTTGTGACTCCATGGGGGACCAAGCTGGAGCAGTCTCTCCCTGCCCTTACCTTGACTCCTAAGCCCCTCCATATATATTTTCTCCCCTGTGCAGCTGAAAAGGGGAGTGATAGAGCAGTCCACTCTGGTGGGCCAGGGTCACACCACCAGAGCAAGGCTCAGTTCCGTACCTTTACTGCAGAATATACACTTGCTGTGCAGGAATGTTGCTTTGATACTGTGCTGGTTTAGGCCTGGCTGGAGGCCAGATGCCCACCAAAGTCATTCTATCACTCCCCTTCTCAGTCGGACAAGGGCGAAAATATATACTGAGAGGCTCAGGAGTCAAGATAAGGACAGGGAGAGATCATCCTGTAATCAACGACATGGGCAAAACAGACTCAACACAGAGTGAAGGAAAGAAAACTAATTTATTACACTACACTATGCACACAGAGTGAAACCAGAATTGGACAATGAGAAGTGCGACCAGATCTTAAACAAACACCACCAGATCTTAAAGCACCTTCCCCTACCCCTCCCTTCTTAGCAGACTTCTCTTTAGTCATGATTTTGCTCCCTTCTTCTCCCCATTGTAGCATGGGGTGGGGAGTGAGGGAAGGGGCACGCAGGGCCTGGGGAAATGGAGTTCTTGGTCATTTATTCACAAACTGTTTTCCAGATCTTAAAACACCTCTACCTCCCCCCAACCCCACATTCTTAGCAGACTTCACTCTAGTCATGATTTTGCTCCCTTCTTGCCCCCATTGGGGCACAGGGAGGGGCAGGAACTGGGAAAATGGGGGCTTTGGTCAGTACCTTGCAAGTTGGTTTCCTTCTCGGCCGGGGCGGGCAGCATTCATTCCTCACACCATTCCCCTGCTGCACCGTGGGGTCCCACCCACGGGAGACAGTCCTCCACGAACTTCTCCAATGTGAATCCTTTCCCACGGGGCTTCAGCTCTTCACCAGCTGCCCCAGCATAGAATCATAGAATTGTAAGGGTTGGAAGGGACCTCGAGAGATCATCGGGTCCAAACCCCCTGCCAAAGCAGCTCCCTAGGACATTTCACTCAGATAGGCGTCCAGACGGGTCTTGAATATCTCCAGAGAAGGAGATTCCACCACCTCCCTGGGCAGCCTGGGTCACTGCTATGGTGGGCAGTCATAAATCACAATGTCTCTCAGTCCCAGTCGGACATGGGGTCACCAGCCAGCCCCAGGAAACCTGTTCTGGCACAAATCTCTCCCTTGCTCATCTCTGTGTCTCTGTCTCTCTCCATGGGCTGCAAGTGCTGGCAGGGGCTTGCTGCAACGCGGGTCACAGCATCTCTTGTATGTCTCACAATTTGCTAGGTTGGAAGGATGGGTTCTCCCACCAACAAATTTATTGTAACCAAACCATTACTGTCAAAGTAACTCAGTTCAAAAGGTTTAGAAATTGGACCAGCAGCGGTGTTTCCAGATGACACGCTGACGGGGCTGGAATCTGGTAGCCAGGAGAATCCGCTGGCGCTGTTCCCAGCGGTGTTCACAGGAAAGCCTGCACCTGTACAATTGATGAAAAAGAATGTCAGAATCATCCCCTGCTGCATTTCAGTGTCGCACAGGGGGCACAATGCAGGAGAAAATGTTAAACTGTTGGTTCCTCTTGGAGAAACTAGCTTGGCAGCTCAAAGCTTCATGCTTGCTGTCCTGCAACTCCAAGTGCAGGTGATGGCTGGTTGACTGTGTTCTTGAATGCAGAGCGCTTAAGACATTCCCAATTTGCAAATCAAAAAGAGACTCCAAAGCAGGGGAATGCCTTTCAATAAACCCTTGAAGCAAAGACACAGCTGCCCAGCCCAACACAGGCTACGTTAGACGCGCTCACTTTATGCCTCCTTAGTTAGCTAATGGGGTTTAGAACAGCCGCCTGGGAGTCACTGAGTTCACCCTTCCGGAGGTAGGTGGATGCAAGACCCAAAACTGTGTTCCCAGGCGTTCACGTTCACTCGACTCCAGCAGGGCCAGAAGCTTCAGTCCCATTTCCATCGCCTATGCGAGCACAGGGTCAGAAGGGTGGGTCCATGTTCTCTTAGGTCATTCCTCCTCACAGCCTTCCCACTTTCTCTGCGGTTCCCAGGAACGTTCTAGTATTACTGTCAAGGTCACGTATGCCCAAGACAAATAAAAACCCACATCGGGAACGCTTTAGCTCACATGAACACTCACCAGCGCTGCTTTTGTTGAGGCGTTTAAAGCTTTCAGCTCAAGCTGCCGATTTCTCCATTCTTTGGCTAACCACTGGACTCCAGACAGCTAAAAGGGGGTGGGGAAAGAAAAGCATGCTTTTATTCATGGGGAGGGCTTAGAGGAAAGGAAAACAGAGGGATCTGACAGCTGAACTGAAAGGACATTTCTAGAACTAGAAAAGAAACTTCACTAAGACCAGATGACAAGATGTTCACTTTCCTGAAACTTGAAGGTGTCAAGTTTAAGTAAGTCAAAAGCTGCCACCTGGAGTGCAGCACTAAGTCCGATCCCAACCTGTGTCCACGCAAAAGGACAGCGTTTCCCAAACACTTACATAGGTCTGAATGTCACCGGCTGCCACGCGGGTGTAATACTCCAGGCGCAACTCTTCCGGTGAGACATCCAGAAAGCCTGTAAGGAGAGGAACAATTCAGAGCCTCCAGGAAAACACCTTGGGGCTTCCAATTACCCTCTACAGGTCCAAAGCCGCGGGCCTCGGTCCAAATGGTTCCACGGGGGTATAACAAGCGTAAGAAACACCCAAAGCCGCAGCAATACGGGGCAACACTGGAAACGCTGCCTACCTGGGACGTTTGGCTTTTCTTTCAGGGGCGAGTAAGATGAAAAGAGCCACTGCCCCGAAGATTCCCAGACTTGCATGTCTCTCGCTACAGATTTACTGGAAAACAAAACAAAGGAAAGCCAGAGATGAAGGTGAAATTCTGTGGTCAAAACCAAAAGGAATGGAAAAGATTGACACATTGGATTCCAAGTCTGAATAAATGACCTGCTAAGCATTTTCTTAAGGTAAATTTACAAGGAGAATGGAAAGCGGTTCCAAGGCCTTGCTGCTTCAGGCACTCACATGCCTCTTGCTCCTCAGCACCTGCCCCGCCACTGCCTGGAACCTGCCGGTCTCTCCCCACTGGCTCTAACATGCACGCACGTGAAACCGAGTTTCAACGCTTTTGAAATACTATTTCAATACTGCTGGCAGGACAACGTGTTATCTTCAGTATGGGAAAGGGTAAGTCAAAGAGTTGAAGAGAACGACAGGAAGTCACGTTTTCCACAGGTCCTCCTCCATGTCCCAGCTCCCCCCTCGCCATCACCTCCCCTGCATTCTCTCTAGGAAGTTAAGCAGCTCTTAAACGGCGGCTCATTCGAAATGCTTTTCAGTGAGACAGGCCGGGAACTTACAAGAGTCTCTCCTCTTCATCTTTAGACCCAGCAGCGGTGTTGTGGCTGCTCCTTAGCCCCGAGGATCTGTTCTGTGGGAAGACCACGTCTCTGCTGCTGCCAACTGTACAACGTCGTCCTCCTCCCTCACTTCTTCCTCCTCTGCTAGCACCTTCCAAAGAGACAGAACAAGAAAAGCCTTCACTCACTCCGATTTCAACCACGCAACAGCAACAGAAACTGTGGAGAAAAACTAGGGGTTTTCTGATCCCTGAACCTGGCTGTTTCAAGAGCTTAATTTAGCGAGTTCCACAGGGCGGCTCCACTGGGCGGTGAACCAACCACTCCTTACACCACCACACCAAGAGCTCTCGGGCGATGCCGAGAGAGACGGGTTCAGTTTTACGTCCTTGTCTCACAGGGAAACCCCCCAGGCAGAGAAACAACTGGCGAAGGTAAACTCGCAGTGCATGTACAGCAGGGGCTCCTGCCCGCGCAGCTGCAGCAGCGGCCCCACCGCACAGCAAAGACCTCCGGGGCCAAGGTTGAAGCCCTCGGGCGCCAGCTGCGCCTGTCAGAGGCAACCTCTGACGGCCCTTGAGCGGCATCCCCACAGCCCACCGCGGCCGTGCCGCTGCGCTGCAGCGACGCTCCCGATGCGCTCCTCATGCCGCCCCTCGCCCAGCTCCGGCCGCAGGGCCCCGCTCCCCTTTTCCCCGCTCCTGCGGGACGCTCGCCACAACTTTCGCCGGAGCCCCACCCCGCAGCTGCCAAAGCAGAGCCCACGGCCGGCAGCCCGAGACAGGAGCCCCAGGCGCGGGGCCGTTCTCCTGCCAGGCTGCGGCCGGCAGGAGCGGGCGCGCAGGGAGAGCCCCGCCGCCAAGGGTTCTCCACGGGCCCCGCCTTCGGCCCGCCCCGCCCCGCCCCCGGCCCGGTACCCGCACGGACGCCCGGACGGCCCCGCGCCTCCCTCCGCGCCGGCGGGACGCCGGGCGGACGCGCTCGGTACTACCTCGGGATTTGGGTGCCGAGGGCCCGCCGCTGCCGCCGGCGGGATGCTCGTTCCGGCACCTGTCGCCGAAGCGGCAGCGGCCCTGGAGGAAGAAGCGACAGACCGCCCCGCTCCGGTGGCGCCAGGGCGCCCTCGGCCGCCTCGACGGCAGCGCAGGGGGACTGGGGGTCTGCCGCAGCGCCGAGGAGGCGGAGACAAAGCTCCCGCGGGCTCTCTTCGCCGCCGACATCTGCTCCGCTGCCACCGCCGGTGCTACCGTCCCGGACGAGCGACAGGTCGCGACTGAGCCCGCGGCACCCAGGCTCGCGGCACCCAGGCTCGCGGCGTTGCCGGGACACGGCTCCGCGGCGGCGTCACAGGAGCCCGGGACGCGGCCGGGACGCGGCCGGCGGGACGGAGCCCCGCGAGCTTTACCGGGGCGCGCGGCGCTCGGCGGCGGGGGGACGGGGACGCTCGGGGTCCCAGGAGCGGATACCCGCCCCCACGGGCACAAGGGCTGCGAGCCTGCGGGCCGGGGCGCGGGGCGCAGCGAGGGAAGCTGCCGGCTGTCGCTAACGGCGAGCCCGGCGCTCGCACGCAGGCGGAGCCGGCGAGGCAGCAGGAACCAGCCGAGAAGGTTTGCGCTTGTCCCCGCCGCTTGAAAGCCGCTGCCCGGCTCTGAGGCTCGGGGCTGGGATTCTCCCAAGGGAGGCGACACCGTCACCTGTGTGTCTTCCAAGAGCGCCGGCGTCTCCCAAATACTCCAGAAAGGCGTGGAAATAAATAAACCGACCGATCTTTTCTGGGCCGACTCCTTCAGCCTTATTAACTGGCTGCAGAGCTGGGCCAGGGTGTGGGTGCGCACCTGACCTTGACAGCCCTGCCGTCAGCAATGAAGCCTGGACAAGAAGATGCAGTGAAGCCGGGAGCTAAAAGGCGGCGGGCAGCGCTGCGGCGACCCCACCGCGCCGTGTTTTGCAGTGCTGCTCCACGTCCTTCAGCTGAGCAGCACAGGATGAGTTACTCGCAGAAGCAAAAAGGTCTCCGTGGAACCTCGCGCCACCAGCTACAGCACGAACAGAGCTGAACTACCTAAGCCGTTTTGTCCTGCCTAAGAGTTCCACGTCCTTCTTGCGCTGAGGGGTCCAGTGGTGGGTCCAGTACTCCAGGTGGGGTCTCTCCAGAGGGGAGGGGAAGAATGACCGCTCTGCATCTGCTGGCCACACTTCTTGTGATGCAGCCCAGGGTGCGATGGGCCTTCTGGAGTGTGAGTGCACTTTGTTGGCAGCTTTTCATCCATCAGTAACCCCAAGGTTTCTTTCCACAAGCCTGCTCTCTATCACAGCATCCCCCGGCCTGTATCGGTGATGAGGATTGTCCTAGCCCAAGCGTGGGACCTTGCCCTTGTCCCTGTTGAACTTCATGAGGTTTGCACAGGCCCACCTCTCTAGCTTGTCCAGGTCCCTCTGGATGACACTGCGTCCCTTGGGCAAATCGACCCCACCACTCAGCTTGGAGTTACTTGCAGAAGCAAAAACGTCTCCGTGACACCTTGTGAAACCTGCCTGGTCTCGGTGAAACCTCACACAACCAGCTAGAGAGCTGTGGTGGTTCAGGCCTGGCTGGAGGCCAGAGGCCCACAAAAGAAGGTGAGAATCTCTCCCTTGCTTATCTCTGTGTCTCTGTCTCTCTCCATTTGGCTGCAAGTGCTGGCAGGGGCTTGCTCCAAGGTGGGTCACTGCATCTCCTGTATGTCTCCACCTGCTCCACCCAGCGTGGGGCCTCTCCGTGGGCTGCAGGTGGGGTCTCGGCCTTTTCCACGGGCTGTGGTGTGACATCCGCTCCACCGTGGGTTTCTCCACGGACTGTATGGGCACCTATCATTCTGGCACCTGGGGGACCTCTTCCGCCCCCCCCCCGCCCCCGGCCTTGGCGTCTGCAGAGCTCGTTACATCTTCTCACTCCCTTCTCTGGTGGCAAAATGCAGCTGCTTGTGGTTTTTTTCCTCCTGAATGTGATTCACAGAGGCGCTGTGACTCTTGCCGGTTGGCTGGGCCTTGGTCAGCAACAGCTCTGGGCCCGAATCGGCCGATGTTTTCTCTCTGGGGCCTGCAGAGAGCTTTTAGCAGCTTTTTGCAGCAGCCATCTCTGCAGCCCCCCCCCCGTTCTCTAACAGCACCCAGCTACGCAAAACTGTGACAGAGACAAGTAATAAAAATTATAGGACATTTTTAAGGAACTGTAGCTTTCTGTGGCATGGCAGATTTTGGCACGTTCCTCAGTTCCTGTGGCGGGCGTAAATGACCAGAGCTGTCTGAGCGCCGAGAGCTGTACTTGTCTTCATCTGTACAAGTCTTTGCACTGCTCTGGTGCTCCTCCTTGGAAAACCACCTATCTGAAGAACTAAAGGGAAGGCTGGCCCAGTGTATCAGAAGTGGGTGAGTCAGGAAGCCTGTGCCCGGGTCATTTAGTGACAGGAACAATCATGAATGCGAGGGCCTGGTGAAGAACAACTGTTCTCTTCACCCGTCTCTTGTACCTCAGGTGACATCTTGGCAAAATGTTCATCTTAATAGAGAATCACAGAATATGCTAGGCTGGAAGGATGGGTTCTCCCATCAACAAATTTGTTGTAACCAAACCATTACAGTCAAAATAACTCAATTCAAAAGGTTTAGAAGTTGGACCAGCAGCGGTGTTTCCAGATGACACGCTGACGGGGCTGGAATCTGGTAGCCAGGAGAATCCGCTGGCGCTGTTCCCGGCTCTCAAATACTCCAGAAAGGCGTGGAAATAAATAAATCGACCAGTCTTTTCTGGGCCGACTCGTTCAGATGGCTGTGACCAGCCAGCCAGTTTCTTACCCAGCCAACGGTCTACCCCTCAAACCTGTGTTTCTTCTATGGAGAGAGAAGGATGGGGGCGACCACGTCCGAGGCCTTGCAGCAGTCCGGAGAGATGACATCCATTGCTCTTCCCTCACCCACTGATGTAGTTGGCAACAGAGCTCTGTTGTCCAAGGCTGCACGCAACCTTGAAAGAGGAGGCACAAGACAGGGTGCGCCAACCCCCAGCGCTGCTGCGCTACAAACCCTTTCCTGCCCGCCTGCGACTCGCAGGAGGCTCTGAATACCTCACCCAAACAGTCTTACTGTTGGCAAACCCTGCTGAACACAGCTTTTGCCCAGAAGGTCACAAAACAGAAAACATACGGGAATTTAAAAACTTTCTTGTCCAGCATTCGGTTCCTGGGTGTAAAAAGTCCATTCCAAAACAAGGAAGCCGCTAGGAAACACAGTTGCTACACCTCTGCCTTGATTACTGGTGAAGCTTTAGAGACAAAATGAAACTTAATGTTGTTCTTCGCCACAAAACCGGGTAGTTGAGGGGTCAGAGAACTTTATTGTAACCCAACATCAAGTTTTATCAGTTCGATTGGTGGAGGTTTAAGAGGAATCTTTCCCAACGTAAACCTTGCTGCTTGAAATTGTTCCAGCTCTTCAGCTGATAATTCACTCTTGGGTGTATACAGCTTTTCTGACACAGCACCCCTTGTGCCTCTAGAAGGGGCTGATGTTCTGTTCTGTCCAGAGGCGCTGGCAGGCTGTGCAGATGAAGTACTGCTTGACTGTGAGGGCAAAGCTGCTGCTGCATGAAAACCTGCAAGCGGATCGACGCTTGAAGAGAGCGGAAGAGTGGAAGAAGTGCCGAAGCCTGAAGTTCCAAAACCACTGCCTGCTTCAGGAGTCTTAAAGGAGGAGGAGGCTGCCAATGGAGCTGCCAGGCTGCCAAAGCCAACGGGATGGGATGCGCTGGGAGAGGCCGCCACACCAATCGCAGGCGCGTTGCTAGCAGCAGCAGAGCTCCCAAAAGCCGCGGTGTTTCCAGACGACGCACTGACGAGATTGGAAGTCAGCTGAAAGGAGAATCCGCTGGCGCTGTTCCCAGCGGTGTTCCCAGGAAAGCTGGCACCTGTAACATTGATGAGAAAGAATGTCAGAATCATCCCCTGCCGCATTTCAGTGTCGCACAGGGGGCACAATGCAGGAGAAAATGTCAACCCGTTGGTTCCTCTTGGAGAAACTTACTTGGCAGCTCAAAGCTCGAAGTTTGCTGTCCTCCAACTCCAAACGCAGGCGACGGCTGGGTGACTGTGTTCTTGAGTGCAGAGAGCTTAAGACATTCCAAATTTGCAAATCAAAAAGAGACTCTCCAAAAGAGACACCCGCCTTCAACTTCTACTGTTGGCTTCAACTCAAGCATTCTTTTCTGACACATCTGAATTCACGAGTGTTTCCACCTTCTGCCCAGGGACAAGGACTCCTACGGGGCTAGATTATTCAGGCCCATTTCTACGGCCTGTACAAAACACACATCAGAGCTCTGGGGCAGTTTGCAAGCTGCAGTCCATGTTCTCTTAGGTCATTCCTCCTCACAGCCTTCCCACTTTCTCTGCGGTTCCCAGGAACGTTCTAGTATTACTGTCAAGGTCACGTATGCCCAAGACAAATAAAAACCCACATCGGGAACGCTTTAGCTCACATGAACACTCACCAGCGCTGCTTTTGTTGAGGCGTTTAAAGCTTTCAGCTCAAGCTGCCGATTTCTCCATTCTTTGGCTAACCACTGGACTCCAGACAGCTAAAAGGGGGTGGGGAAAGAAAAGCATGCTTTTATTCATGGGGAGGGCTTAGAGGAAAGGAAAACAGAGGGATCTGACAGCTGAACTGAAAGGACATTTCTAGAACTAGAAAAGAAACTTCACTAAGACCAGATGACAAGATGTTCACTTTCCTGAAACTTGAAGGTGTCAAGTTTAAGTAAGTCAAAAGCTGCCACCTGGAGTGCAGCACTAAGTCCGATCCCAACCTGTGTCCACGCAAAAGGACAGCGTTTCCCAAACACTTACATAGGTCTGAATGTCACCGGCTGCCACGCGGGTGTAATACTCCAGGCGCAACTCTTCCGGTGAGACATCCAGAAAGCCTGTAAGGAGAGGAACAATTCAGAGCCTCCAGGAAAACACCTTGGGGCTTCCAATTACCCTCTACAGGTCCAAAGCCGCGGGCCTCGGTCCAAATGGTTCCACGGGGGTATAACAAGCGTAAGAAACACCCAAAGCCGCAGCAATACGGGGCAACACTGGAAACGCTGCCTACCTGGGACGTTTGGCTTTTCTTTCAGGGGCGAGTAAGATGAAAAGAGCCACTGCCCCGAAGATTCCCAGACTTGCATGTCTCTCGCTACAGATTTACTGGAAAACAAAACAAAGGAAAGGGTAAGTCAAAGAGTTGAAGAGAACGACAGGAAGTCACGTTTTCCACAGGTCCTCCTCCATGTCCCAGCTCCCCCCTCGCCATCACCTCCCCTGCATTCTCTCTAGGAAGTTAAGCAGCTCTTAAACGGCGGCTCATTCGAAATGCTTTTCAGTGAGACAGGCCGGGAACTTACAAGAGTCTCTCCTCTTCATCTTTAGACCCAGCAGCGGTGTTGTGGCTGCTCCTTAGCCCCGAGGATCTGTTCTGTGGGAAGTGCCTCTGGTTAGCGGCATCCAGTCCTCCACTTCGCCCTCCTTCACATCTTCCTCCTCCTCCGCTAGCACCTTCCAAAGAGACAGAACAAGAAAAGCCTTCACTCACTCCGATTTCAACCATGCAACAGCAACACAAACGGTAACTCTTTCTCTGGCGTGGGGACGGGCTGAGGAGAAAAAGTCGGGGGTTCCTGACCCCTGACCACCCTGGCTGTAATTTAGCGAGCTCCCGCGCGGCAGCGGCTCTGGAATGAAGAGGCCGGGCGTCCGCGCTCGGTACTACCTTGGTATTTGGGTGCCGAGGGCCCGCCGCTGCCGCCGGCGGGATGCTTGTTCCGGCACCTGTCGCCGAAGCGGCAGCGGCCCTGGAGGAAGAAGGGACAGACCGCCCCGCTCCGGTGGCGCCCGGGCGCCCTCGGCCGCCTCGACCGCAGCGCAGGGCGCAGCGCAGGGGGACTGGGGGTCTGCCGCAGCGCCGAGGAGGCGGAGACATAGCTCCCTCGGGCCCTCTTCGCCGGCGGCATCGGCTCCTCTGCCGCCGCCGGTGCTGCCGTCCCGGAGAAGCGATAGGCCGCGACTGAGCCCGCGGCACCCAGGCTCGCGGCACCCAGGCTCTTCTCTTCATCTTTAGACACAGCAGCGGTGTTGTTGCTGCTCCTTAGCCCAGAGGATATCTTCCGTGAGAAGTGCCTCTGGTTAGCGGTATCCCGTCCTCCTCTTCGCCCTCCTTCACATCTTCCCTCTCCTCTGCTGGCACCTTCCAAAGAGACAGAACAAGAAAAGCCTTCACTCGCTCGGGTTTAAACCATGCGACAGCAACACAAACGGTAACTCTTTCTCTGGCGTGGGGACGGGCTGAGGAGAAAAAGTCGGGGGTTCCTGACCCCCGACCCTGGCTGTAATTTAGCGAGTTCCCGCACGGGCGGCTCTGGAATGAAGAGGCCGGGCGGCCGCGCTCGGTACTACCTCGGGATTTGGGTGCCGAGGGCCCGCCGCTGCCGCCGGCGGGATGCTCGTTCCGGCACCTGTCGCCGAAGCGGCAGCGGCCCTGGAGGAAGAAGCGACAGACCGCCCCGCTCCGGTGGCGCCAGGGCGCCCTCGGCCGCCTCGACGGCAGCGCAGGGCGCAGCGCAGGGGGACTGGGGGTCTGCCGCAGCGCCGAGGAGGCGGAGACAAAGCTCCCGCAGGACCTCTTCGCCGCCGACATCTGCTCCGCAGCTGCCGGCATCTGCTCCGCTGCCACCGCCGGTGCTACCGTCCCGGACGAGCGACAGGTCGCGACTGAGCCCGCGGCACCCAGGCTCGCGGCACCCAGGCTCGCGGCGTTGCCGGGACACGGCTCCGCGGCGGCGTCACAGGAGCCCGGGACGCGGCCGGGACGCGGCCGGCGGGACGGAGCCCCGCGAGCTTTACCGGGGCGCGCGGCGCTCGGCGGCGGGGGGACGGGGACGCTCGGGGTCCCAGGAGCGGATACCCGCCCCCACGGGCACAAGGGCTGCGAGCCTGCGGGCCGGGGCGCGGGGCGCAGCGAGGGAAGCTGCCGGCTGTCGCTAACGGCGAGCCCGGCGCTCGCACGCAGGCGGAGCCGGCGAGGCAGCAGGAACCAGCCGAGAAGGTTTGCGCTTGTCCCCGCCGCTTGAAAGCCGCTGCCCGGCTCTGAGGCTCGGGGCTGGGATTCTCCCAAGGGAGGCGACACCGTCACCTGTGTGTCTTCCAAGAGCGCCGGCGTCTCCCAAATACTCCAGAAAGGCGTGGAAATAAATAAACCGACCGATCTTTTCTGGGCCGACTCCTTCAGCCTTATTAACTGGCTGCAGAGCTGGGCCAGGGTGTGGGTGCGCACCTGACCTTGACAGCCCTGCCGTCAGCAATGAAGCCTGGACAAGAAGATGCAGTGAAGCCGGGAGCTAAAAGGCGGCGGGCAGCGCTGCGGCGACCCCACCGCGCCGTGTTTTGCAGTGCTGCTCCACGTCCTTCAGCTGAGCAGCACAGGATGAGTTACTCGCAGAAGCAAAAAGGTCTCCGTGGAACCTCGCGCCACCAGCTACAGCACGAACAGAGCTGAACTACCTAAGCCGTTTTGTCCTGCCTAAGAGTTCCACGTCCTTCTTGCGCTGAGGGGTCCAGTGGTGGGTCCAGTACTCCAGGTGGGGTCTCTCCAGAGGGGAGGGGAAGAATGACCGCTCTGCATCTGCTGGCCACACTTCTTGTGATGCAGCCCAGGGTGCGATGGGCCTTCTGGAGTGTGAGTGCACTTTGTTGGCAGCTTTTCATCCATCAGTAACCCCAAGGTTTCTTTCCACAAGCCTGCTCTCTATCACAGCATCCCCCGGCCTGTATCGGTGATGAGGATTGTCCTAGCCCAAGCGTGGGACCTTGCCCTTGTCCCTGTTGAACTTCATGAGGTTTGCACAGGCCCACCTCTCTAGCTTGTCCAGGTCCCTCTGGATGACACTGCGTCCCTTGGGCAAATCGACCCCACCACTCAGCTTGGAGTTACTTGCAGAAGCAAAAACGTCTCCGTGACACCTTGTGAAACCTGCCTGGTCTCGGTGAAACCTCACACAACCAGCTAGAGAGCTGTGGTGGTTCAGGCCTGGCTGGAGGCCAGAGGCCCACAAAAGAAGGTGAGAATCTCTCCCTTGCTTATCTCTGTGTCTCTGTCTCTCTCCATTTGGCTGCAAGTGCTGGCAGGGGCTTGCTCCAAGGTGGGTCACTGCATCTCCTGTATGTCTCCACCTGCTCCACCCAGCGTGGGGCCTCTCCGTGGGCTGCAGGTGGGGTCTCGGCCTTTTCCACGGGCTGTGGTGTGACATCCGCTCCACCGTGGGTTTCTCCACGGACTGTATGGGCACCTATCATTCTGGCACCTGGGGGACCTCTTCCGCCCCCCCCCCGCCCCCGGCCTTGGCGTCTGCAGAGCTCGTTACATCTTCTCACTCCCTTCTCTGGTGGCAAAATGCAGCTGCTTGTGGTTTTTTTCCTCCTGAATGTGATTCACAGAGGCGCTGTGACTCTTGCCGGTTGGCTGGGCCTTGGTCAGCAACAGCTCTGGGCCCGAATCGGCCGATGTTTTCTCTCTGGGGCCTGCAGAGAGCTTTTAGCAGCTTTTTGCAGCAGCCATCTCTGCAGCCCCCCCCCCGTTCTCTAACAGCACCCAGCTACGCAAAACTGTGACAGAGACAAGTAATAAAAATTATAGGACATTTTTAAGGAACTGTAGCTTTCTGTGGCATGGCAGATTTTGGCACGTTCCTCAGTTCCTGTGGCGGGCGTAAATGACCAGAGCTGTCTGAGCGCCGAGAGCTGTACTTGTCTTCATCTGTACAAGTCTTTGCACTGCTCTGGTGCTCCTCCTTGGAAAACCACCTATCTGAAGAACTAAAGGGAAGGCTGGCCCAGTGTATCAGAAGTGGGTGAGTCAGGAAGCCTGTGCCCGGGTCATTTAGTGACAGGAACAATCATGAATGCGAGGGCCTGGTGAAGAACAACTGTTCTCTTCACCCGTCTCTTGTACCTCAGGTGACATCTTGGCAAAATGTTCATCTTAATAGAGAATCACAGAATATGCTAGGCTGGAAGGATGGGTTCTCCCATCAACAAATTTGTTGTAACCAAACCATTACAGTCAAAATAACTCAATTCAAAAGGTTTAGAAGTTGGACCAGCAGCGGTGTTTCCAGATGACACGCTGACGGGGCTGGAATCTGGTAGCCAGGAGAATCCGCTGGCGCTGTTCCCGGCTCTCAAATACTCCAGAAAGGCGTGGAAATAAATAAATCGACCAGTCTTTTCTGGGCCGACTCGTTCAGATGGCTGTGACCAGCCAGCCAGTTTCTTACCCAGCCAACGGTCTACCCCTCAAACCTGTGTTTCTTCTATGGAGAGAGAAGGATGGGGGCGACCACGTCCGAGGCCTTGCAGCAGTCCGGAGAGATGACATCCATTGCTCTTCCCTCACCCACTGATGTAGTTGGCAACAGAGCTCTGTTGTCCAAGGCTGCACGCAACCTTGAAAGAGGAGGCACAAGACAGGGTGCGCCAACCCCCAGCGCTGCTGCGCTACAAACCCTTTCCTGCCCGCCTGCGACTCGCAGGAGGCTCTGAATACCTCACCCAAACAGTCTTACTGTTGGCAAACCCTGCTGAACACAGCTTTTGCCCAGAAGGTCACAAAACAGAAAACATACGGGAATTTAAAAACTTTCTTGTCCAGCATTCGGTTCCTGGGTGTAAAAAGTCCATTCCAAAACAAGGAAGCCGCTAGGAAACACAGTTGCTACACCTCTGCCTTGATTACTGGTGAAGCTTTAGAGACAAAATGAAACTTAATGTTGTTCTTCGCCACAAAACCGGGTAGTTGAGGGGTCAGAGAACTTTATTGTAACCCAACATCAAGTTTTATCAGTTCGATTGGTGGAGGTTTAAGAGGAATCTTTCCCAACGTAAACCTTGCTGCTTGAAATTGTTCCAGCTCTTCAGCTGATAATTCACTCTTGGGTGTATACAGCTTTTCTGACACAGCACCCCTTGTGCCTCTAGAAGGGGCTGATGTTCTGTTCTGTCCAGAGGCGCTGGCAGGCTGTGCAGATGAAGTACTGCTTGACTGTGAGGGCAAAGCTGCTGCTGCATGAAAACCTGCAAGCGGATCGACGCTTGAAGAGAGCGGAAGAGTGGAAGAAGTGCCGAAGCCTGAAGTTCCAAAACCACTGCCTGCTTCAGGAGTCTTAAAGGAGGAGGAGGCTGCCAATGGAGCTGCCAGGCTGCCAAAGCCAACGGGATGGGATGCGCTGGGAGAGGCCGCCACACCAATCGCAGGCGCGTTGCTAGCAGCAGCAGAGCTCCCAAAAGCCGCGGTGTTTCCAGACGACGCACTGACGAGATTGGAAGTCAGCTGAAAGGAGAATCCGCTGGCGCTGTTCCCAGCGGTGTTCCCAGGAAAGCTGGCACCTGTAACATTGATGAGAAAGAATGTCAGAATCATCCCCTGCCGCATTTCAGTGTCGCACAGGGGGCACAATGCAGGAGAAAATGTCAACCCGTTGGTTCCTCTTGGAGAAACTTACTTGGCAGCTCAAAGCTCGAAGTTTGCTGTCCTCCAACTCCAAACGCAGGCGACGGCTGGGTGACTGTGTTCTTGAGTGCAGAGAGCTTAAGACATTCCAAATTTGCAAATCAAAAAGAGACTCTCCAAAAGAGACACCCGCCTTCAACTTCTACTGTTGGCTTCAACTCAAGCATTCTTTTCTGACACATCTGAATTCACGAGTGTTTCCACCTTCTGCCCAGGGACAAGGACTCCTACGGGGCTAGATTATTCAGGCCCATTTCTACGGCCTGTACAAAACACACATCAGAGCTCTGGGGCAGTTTGCAAGCTGCAGTCCATGTTCTCTTAGGTCATTCCTCCTCACAGCCTTCCCACTTTCTCTGCGGTTCCCAGGAACGTTCTAGTATTACTGTCAAGGTCACGTATGCCCAAGACAAATAAAAACCCACATCGGGAACGCTTTAGCTCACATGAACACTCACCAGCGCTGCTTTTGTTGAGGCGTTTAAAGCTTTCAGCTCAAGCTGCCGATTTCTCCATTCTTTGGCTAACCACTGGACTCCAGACAGCTAAAAGGGGGTGGGGAAAGAAAAGCATGCTTTTATTCATGGGGAGGGCTTAGAGGAAAGGAAAACAGAGGGATCTGACAGCTGAACTGAAAGGACATTTCTAGAACTAGAAAAGAAACTTCACTAAGACCAGATGACAAGATGTTCACTTTCCTGAAACTTGAAGGTGTCAAGTTTAAGTAAGTCAAAAGCTGCCACCTGGAGTGCAGCACTAAGTCCGATCCCAACCTGTGTCCACGCAAAAGGACAGCGTTTCCCAAACACTTACATAGGTCTGAATGTCACCGGCTGCCACGCGGGTGTAATACTCCAGGCGCAACTCTTCCGGTGAGACATCCAGAAAGCCTGTAAGGAGAGGAACAATTCAGAGCCTCCAGGAAAACACCTTGGGGCTTCCAATTACCCTCTACAGGTCCAAAGCCGCGGGCCTCGGTCCAAATGGTTCCACGGGGGTATAACAAGCGTAAGAAACACCCAAAGCCGCAGCAATACGGGGCAACACTGGAAACGCTGCCTACCTGGGACGTTTGGCTTTTCTTTCAGGGGCGAGTAAGATGAAAAGAGCCACTGCCCCGAAGATTCCCAGACTTGCATGTCTCTCGCTACAGATTTACTGGAAAACAAAACAAAGGAAAGGGTAAGTCAAAGAGTTGAAGAGAACGACAGGAAGTCACGTTTTCCACAGGTCCTCCTCCATGTCCCAGCTCCCCCCTCGCCATCACCTCCCCTGCATTCTCTCTAGGAAGTTAAGCAGCTCTTAAACGGCGGCTCATTCGAAATGCTTTTCAGTGAGACAGGCCGGGAACTTACAAGAGTCTCTCCTCTTCATCTTTAGACCCAGCAGCGGTGTTGTGGCTGCTCCTTAGCCCCGAGGATCTGTTCTGTGGGAAGTGCCTCTGGTTAGCGGCATCCAGTCCTCCACTTCGCCCTCCTTCACATCTTCCTCCTCCTCCGCTAGCACCTTCCAAAGAGACAGAACAAGAAAAGCCTTCACTCACTCCGATTTCAACCATGCAACAGCAACACAAACGGTAACTCTTTCTCTGGCGTGGGGACGGGCTGAGGAGAAAAAGTCGGGGGTTCCTGACCCCTGACCACCCTGGCTGTAATTTAGCGAGCTCCCGCGCGGCAGCGGCTCTGGAATGAAGAGGCCGGGCGTCCGCGCTCGGTACTACCTTGGTATTTGGGTGCCGAGGGCCCGCCGCTGCCGCCGGCGGGATGCTTGTTCCGGCACCTGTCGCCGAAGCGGCAGCGGCCCTGGAGGAAGAAGGGACAGACCGCCCCGCTCCGGTGGCGCCCGGGCGCCCTCGGCCGCCTCGACCGCAGCGCAGGGCGCAGCGCAGGGGGACTGGGGGTCTGCCGCAGCGCCGAGGAGGCGGAGACATAGCTCCCTCGGGCCCTCTTCGCCGGCGGCATCGGCTCCTCTGCCGCCGCCGGTGCTGCCGTCCCGGAGAAGCGATAGGCCGCGACTGAGCCCGCGGCACCCAGGCTCGCGGCACCCAGGCTCTTCTCTTCATCTTTAGACACAGCAGCGGTGTTGTTGCTGCTCCTTAGCCCAGAGGATATCTTCCGTGAGAAGTGCCTCTGGTTAGCGGTATCCCGTCCTCCTCTTCGCCCTCCTTCACATCTTCCCTCTCCTCTGCTGGCACCTTCCAAAGAGACAGAACAAGAAAAGCCTTCACTCGCTCGGGTTTAAACCATGCGACAGCAACACAAACGGTAACTCTTTCTCTGGCGTGGGGACGGGCTGAGGAGAAAAAGTCGGGGGTTCCTGACCCCCGACCCTGGCTGTAATTTAGCGAGTTCCCGCACGGGCGGCTCTGGAATGAAGAGGCCGGGCGGCCGCGCTCGGTACTACCTCGGGATTTGGGTGCCGAGGGCCCGCCGCTGCCGCCGGCGGGATGCTCGTTCCGGCACCTGTCGCCGAAGCGGCAGCGGCCCTGGAGGAAGAAGCGACAGACCGCCCCGCTCCGGTGGCGCCAGGGCGCCCTCGGCCGCCTCGACGGCAGCGCAGGGCGCAGCGCAGGGGGACTGGGGGTCTGCCGCAGCGCCGAGGAGGCGGAGACAAAGCTCCCGCAGGACCTCTTCGCCGCCGACATCTGCTCCGCAGCTGCCGGCATCTGCTCCGCTGCCACCGCCGGTGCTACCGTCCCGGACGAGCGACAGGTCGCGACTGAGCCCGCGGCACCCAGGCTCGCGGCACCCAGGCTCGCGGCGTTGCCGGGACACGGCTCCGCGGCGGCGTCACAGGAGCCCGGGACGCGGCCGGGACGCGGCCGGCGGGACGGAGCCCCGCGAGCTTTACCGGGGCGCGCGGCGCTCGGCGGCGGGGGGACGGGGACGCTCGGGGTCCCAGGAGCGGATACCCGCCCCCACGGGCACAAGGGCTGCGAGCCTGCGGGCCGGGGCGCGGGGCGCAGCGAGGGAAGCTGCCGGCTGTCGCTAACGGCGAGCCCGGCGCTCGCACGCAGGCGGAGCCGGCGAGGCAGCAGGAACCAGCCGAGAAGGTTTGCGCTTGTCCCCGCCGCTTGAAAGCCGCTGCCCGGCTCTGAGGCTCGGGGCTGGGATTCTCCCAAGGGAGGCGACACCGTCACCTGTGTGTCTTCCAAGAGCGCCGGCGTCTCCCAAATACTCCAGAAAGGCGTGGAAATAAATAAACCGACCGATCTTTTCTGGGCCGACTCCTTCAGCCTTATTAACTGGCTGCAGAGCTGGGCCAGGGTGTGGGTGCGCACCTGACCTTGACAGCCCTGCCGTCAGCAATGAAGCCTGGACAAGAAGATGCAGTGAAGCCGGGAGCTAAAAGGCGGCGGGCAGCGCTGCGGCGACCCCACCGCGCCGTGTTTTGCAGTGCTGCTCCACGTCCTTCAGCTGAGCAGCACAGGATGAGTTACTCGCAGAAGCAAAAAGGTCTCCGTGGAACCTCGCGCCACCAGCTACAGCACGAACAGAGCTGAACTACCTAAGCCGTTTTGTCCTGCCTAAGAGTTCCACGTCCTTCTTGCGCTGAGGGGTCCAGTGGTGGGTCCAGTACTCCAGGTGGGGTCTCTCCAGAGGGGAGGGGAAGAATGACCGCTCTGCATCTGCTGGCCACACTTCTTGTGATGCAGCCCAGGGTGCGATGGGCCTTCTGGAGTGTGAGTGCACTTTGTTGGCAGCTTTTCATCCATCAGTAACCCCAAGGTTTCTTTCCACAAGCCTGCTCTCTATCACAGCATCCCCCGGCCTGTATCGGTGATGAGGATTGTCCTAGCCCAAGCGTGGGACCTTGCCCTTGTCCCTGTTGAACTTCATGAGGTTTGCACAGGCCCACCTCTCTAGCTTGTCCAGGTCCCTCTGGATGACACTGCGTCCCTTGGGCAAATCGACCCCACCACTCAGCTTGGAGTTACTTGCAGAAGCAAAAACGTCTCCGTGACACCTTGTGAAACCTGCCTGGTCTCGGTGAAACCTCACACAACCAGCTAGAGAGCTGTGGTGGTTCAGGCCTGGCTGGAGGCCAGAGGCCCACAAAAGAAGGTGAGAATCTCTCCCTTGCTTATCTCTGTGTCTCTGTCTCTCTCCATTTGGCTGCAAGTGCTGGCAGGGGCTTGCTCCAAGGTGGGTCACTGCATCTCCTGTATGTCTCCACCTGCTCCACCCAGCGTGGGGCCTCTCCGTGGGCTGCAGGTGGGGTCTCGGCCTTTTCCACGGGCTGTGGTGTGACATCCGCTCCACCGTGGGTTTCTCCACGGACTGTATGGGCACCTATCATTCTGGCACCTGGGGGACCTCTTCCGCCCCCCCCCCGCCCCCGGCCTTGGCGTCTGCAGAGCTCGTTACATCTTCTCACTCCCTTCTCTGGTGGCAAAATGCAGCTGCTTGTGGTTTTTTTCCTCCTGAATGTGATTCACAGAGGCGCTGTGACTCTTGCCGGTTGGCTGGGCCTTGGTCAGCAACAGCTCTGGGCCCGAATCGGCCGATGTTTTCTCTCTGGGGCCTGCAGAGAGCTTTTAGCAGCTTTTTGCAGCAGCCATCTCTGCAGCCCCCCCCCCGTTCTCTAACAGCACCCAGCTACGCAAAACTGTGACAGAGACAAGTAATAAAAATTATAGGACATTTTTAAGGAACTGTAGCTTTCTGTGGCATGGCAGATTTTGGCACGTTCCTCAGTTCCTGTGGCGGGCGTAAATGACCAGAGCTGTCTGAGCGCCGAGAGCTGTACTTGTCTTCATCTGTACAAGTCTTTGCACTGCTCTGGTGCTCCTCCTTGGAAAACCACCTATCTGAAGAACTAAAGGGAAGGCTGGCCCAGTGTATCAGAAGTGGGTGAGTCAGGAAGCCTGTGCCCGGGTCATTTAGTGACAGGAACAATCATGAATGCGAGGGCCTGGTGAAGAACAACTGTTCTCTTCACCCGTCTCTTGTACCTCAGGTGACATCTTGGCAAAATGTTCATCTTAATAGAGAATCACAGAATATGCTAGGCTGGAAGGATGGGTTCTCCCATCAACAAATTTGTTGTAACCAAACCATTACAGTCAAAATAACTCAATTCAAAAGGTTTAGAAGTTGGACCAGCAGCGGTGTTTCCAGATGACACGCTGACGGGGCTGGAATCTGGTAGCCAGGAGAATCCGCTGGCGCTGTTCCCGGCTCTCAAATACTCCAGAAAGGCGTGGAAATAAATAAATCGACCAGTCTTTTCTGGGCCGACTCGTTCAGATGGCTGTGACCAGCCAGCCAGTTTCTTACCCAGCCAACGGTCTACCCCTCAAACCTGTGTTTCTTCTATGGAGAGAGAAGGATGGGGGCGACCACGTCCGAGGCCTTGCAGCAGTCCGGAGAGATGACATCCATTGCTCTTCCCTCACCCACTGATGTAGTTGGCAACAGAGCTCTGTTGTCCAAGGCTGCACGCAACCTTGAAAGAGGAGGCACAAGACAGGGTGCGCCAACCCCCAGCGCTGCTGCGCTACAAACCCTTTCCTGCCCGCCTGCGACTCGCAGGAGGCTCTGAATACCTCACCCAAACAGTCTTACTGTTGGCAAACCCTGCTGAACACAGCTTTTGCCCAGAAGGTCACAAAACAGAAAACATACGGGAATTTAAAAACTTTCTTGTCCAGCATTCGGTTCCTGGGTGTAAAAAGTCCATTCCAAAACAAGGAAGCCGCTAGGAAACACAGTTGCTACACCTCTGCCTTGATTACTGGTGAAGCTTTAGAGACAAAATGAAACTTAATGTTGTTCTTCGCCACAAAACCGGGTAGTTGAGGGGTCAGAGAACTTTATTGTAACCCAACATCAAGTTTTATCAGTTCGATTGGTGGAGGTTTAAGAGGAATCTTTCCCAACGTAAACCTTGCTGCTTGAAATTGTTCCAGCTCTTCAGCTGATAATTCACTCTTGGGTGTATACAGCTTTTCTGACACAGCACCCCTTGTGCCTCTAGAAGGGGCTGATGTTCTGTTCTGTCCAGAGGCGCTGGCAGGCTGTGCAGATGAAGTACTGCTTGACTGTGAGGGCAAAGCTGCTGCTGCATGAAAACCTGCAAGCGGATCGACGCTTGAAGAGAGCGGAAGAGTGGAAGAAGTGCCGAAGCCTGAAGTTCCAAAACCACTGCCTGCTTCAGGAGTCTTAAAGGAGGAGGAGGCTGCCAATGGAGCTGCCAGGCTGCCAAAGCCAACGGGATGGGATGCGCTGGGAGAGGCCGCCACACCAATCGCAGGCGCGTTGCTAGCAGCAGCAGAGCTCCCAAAAGCCGCGGTGTTTCCAGACGACGCACTGACGAGATTGGAAGTCAGCTGAAAGGAGAATCCGCTGGCGCTGTTCCCAGCGGTGTTCCCAGGAAAGCTGGCACCTGTAACATTGATGAGAAAGAATGTCAGAATCATCCCCTGCCGCATTTCAGTGTCGCACAGGGGGCACAATGCAGGAGAAAATGTCAACCCGTTGGTTCCTCTTGGAGAAACTTACTTGGCAGCTCAAAGCTCGAAGTTTGCTGTCCTCCAACTCCAAACGCAGGCGACGGCTGGGTGACTGTGTTCTTGAGTGCAGAGAGCTTAAGACATTCCAAATTTGCAAATCAAAAAGAGACTCTCCAAAAGAGACACCCGCCTTCAACTTCTACTGTTGGCTTCAACTCAAGCATTCTTTTCTGACACATCTGAATTCACGAGTGTTTCCACCTTCTGCCCAGGGACAAGGACTCCTACGGGGCTAGATTATTCAGGCCCATTTCTACGGCCTGTACAAAACACACATCAGAGCTCTGGGGCAGTTTGCAAGCTGCAGTCCATGTTCTCTTAGGTCATTCCTCCTCACAGCCTTCCCACTTTCTCTGCGGTTCCCAGGAACGTTCTAGTATTACTGTCAAGGTCACGTATGCCCAAGACAAATAAAAACCCACATCGGGAACGCTTTAGCTCACATGAACACTCACCAGCGCTGCTTTTGTTGAGGCGTTTAAAGCTTTCAGCTCAAGCTGCCGATTTCTCCATTCTTTGGCTAACCACTGGACTCCAGACAGCTAAAAGGGGGTGGGGAAAGAAAAGCATGCTTTTATTCATGGGGAGGGCTTAGAGGAAAGGAAAACAGAGGGATCTGACAGCTGAACTGAAAGGACATTTCTAGAACTAGAAAAGAAACTTCACTAAGACCAGATGACAAGATGTTCACTTTCCTGAAACTTGAAGGTGTCAAGTTTAAGTAAGTCAAAAGCTGCCACCTGGAGTGCAGCACTAAGTCCGATCCCAACCTGTGTCCACGCAAAAGGACAGCGTTTCCCAAACACTTACATAGGTCTGAATGTCACCGGCTGCCACGCGGGTGTAATACTCCAGGCGCAACTCTTCCGGTGAGACATCCAGAAAGCCTGTAAGGAGAGGAACAATTCAGAGCCTCCAGGAAAACACCTTGGGGCTTCCAATTACCCTCTACAGGTCCAAAGCCGCGGGCCTCGGTCCAAATGGTTCCACGGGGGTATAACAAGCGTAAGAAACACCCAAAGCCGCAGCAATACGGGGCAACACTGGAAACGCTGCCTACCTGGGACGTTTGGCTTTTCTTTCAGGGGCGAGTAAGATGAAAAGAGCCACTGCCCCGAAGATTCCCAGACTTGCATGTCTCTCGCTACAGATTTACTGGAAAACAAAACAAAGGAAAGGGTAAGTCAAAGAGTTGAAGAGAACGACAGGAAGTCACGTTTTCCACAGGTCCTCCTCCATGTCCCAGCTCCCCCCTCGCCATCACCTCCCCTGCATTCTCTCTAGGAAGTTAAGCAGCTCTTAAACGGCGGCTCATTCGAAATGCTTTTCAGTGAGACAGGCCGGGAACTTACAAGAGTCTCTCCTCTTCATCTTTAGACCCAGCAGCGGTGTTGTGGCTGCTCCTTAGCCCCGAGGATCTGTTCTGTGGGAAGTGCCTCTGGTTAGCGGCATCCAGTCCTCCACTTCGCCCTCCTTCACATCTTCCTCCTCCTCCGCTAGCACCTTCCAAAGAGACAGAACAAGAAAAGCCTTCACTCACTCCGATTTCAACCATGCAACAGCAACACAAACGGTAACTCTTTCTCTGGCGTGGGGACGGGCTGAGGAGAAAAAGTCGGGGGTTCCTGACCCCTGACCACCCTGGCTGTAATTTAGCGAGCTCCCGCGCGGCAGCGGCTCTGGAATGAAGAGGCCGGGCGTCCGCGCTCGGTACTACCTTGGTATTTGGGTGCCGAGGGCCCGCCGCTGCCGCCGGCGGGATGCTTGTTCCGGCACCTGTCGCCGAAGCGGCAGCGGCCCTGGAGGAAGAAGGGACAGACCGCCCCGCTCCGGTGGCGCCCGGGCGCCCTCGGCCGCCTCGACCGCAGCGCAGGGCGCAGCGCAGGGGGACTGGGGGTCTGCCGCAGCGCCGAGGAGGCGGAGACATAGCTCCCTCGGGCCCTCTTCGCCGGCGGCATCGGCTCCTCTGCCGCCGCCGGTGCTGCCGTCCCGGAGAAGCGATAGGCCGCGACTGAGCCCGCGGCACCCAGGCTCGCGGCACCCAGGCTCTTCTCTTCATCTTTAGACACAGCAGCGGTGTTGTTGCTGCTCCTTAGCCCAGAGGATATCTTCCGTGAGAAGTGCCTCTGGTTAGCGGTATCCCGTCCTCCTCTTCGCCCTCCTTCACATCTTCCCTCTCCTCTGCTGGCACCTTCCAAAGAGACAGAACAAGAAAAGCCTTCACTCGCTCGGGTTTAAACCATGCGACAGCAACACAAACGGTAACTCTTTCTCTGGCGTGGGGACGGGCTGAGGAGAAAAAGTCGGGGGTTCCTGACCCCCGACCCTGGCTGTAATTTAGCGAGTTCCCGCACGGGCGGCTCTGGAATGAAGAGGCCGGGCGGCCGCGCTCGGTACTACCTCGGGATTTGGGTGCCGAGGGCCCGCCGCTGCCGCCGGCGGGATGCTCGTTCCGGCACCTGTCGCCGAAGCGGCAGCGGCCCTGGAGGAAGAAGCGACAGACCGCCCCGCTCCGGTGGCGCCAGGGCGCCCTCGGCCGCCTCGACGGCAGCGCAGGGCGCAGCGCAGGGGGACTGGGGGTCTGCCGCAGCGCCGAGGAGGCGGAGACAAAGCTCCCGCAGGACCTCTTCGCCGCCGACATCTGCTCCGCAGCTGCCGGCATCTGCTCCGCTGCCACCGCCGGTGCTACCGTCCCGGACGAGCGACAGGTCGCGACTGAGCCCGCGGCACCCAGGCTCGCGGCACCCAGGCTCGCGGCGTTGCCGGGACACGGCTCCGCGGCGGCGTCACAGGAGCCCGGGACGCGGCCGGGACGCGGCCGGCGGGACGGAGCCCCGCGAGCTTTACCGGGGCGCGCGGCGCTCGGCGGCGGGGGGACGGGGACGCTCGGGGTCCCAGGAGCGGATACCCGCCCCCACGGGCACAAGGGCTGCGAGCCTGCGGGCCGGGGCGCGGGGCGCAGCGAGGGAAGCTGCCGGCTGTCGCTAACGGCGAGCCCGGCGCTCGCACGCAGGCGGAGCCGGCGAGGCAGCAGGAACCAGCCGAGAAGGTTTGCGCTTGTCCCCGCCGCTTGAAAGCCGCTGCCCGGCTCTGAGGCTCGGGGCTGGGATTCTCCCAAGGGAGGCGACACCGTCACCTGTGTGTCTTCCAAGAGCGCCGGCGTCTCCCAAATACTCCAGAAAGGCGTGGAAATAAATAAACCGACCGATCTTTTCTGGGCCGACTCCTTCAGCCTTATTAACTGGCTGCAGAGCTGGGCCAGGGTGTGGGTGCGCACCTGACCTTGACAGCCCTGCCGTCAGCAATGAAGCCTGGACAAGAAGATGCAGTGAAGCCGGGAGCTAAAAGGCGGCGGGCAGCGCTGCGGCGACCCCACCGCGCCGTGTTTTGCAGTGCTGCTCCACGTCCTTCAGCTGAGCAGCACAGGATGAGTTACTCGCAGAAGCAAAAAGGTCTCCGTGGAACCTCGCGCCACCAGCTACAGCACGAACAGAGCTGAACTACCTAAGCCGTTTTGTCCTGCCTAAGAGTTCCACGTCCTTCTTGCGCTGAGGGGTCCAGTGGTGGGTCCAGTACTCCAGGTGGGGTCTCTCCAGAGGGGAGGGGAAGAATGACCGCTCTGCATCTGCTGGCCACACTTCTTGTGATGCAGCCCAGGGTGCGATGGGCCTTCTGGAGTGTGAGTGCACTTTGTTGGCAGCTTTTCATCCATCAGTAACCCCAAGGTTTCTTTCCACAAGCCTGCTCTCTATCACAGCATCCCCCGGCCTGTATCGGTGATGAGGATTGTCCTAGCCCAAGCGTGGGACCTTGCCCTTGTCCCTGTTGAACTTCATGAGGTTTGCACAGGCCCACCTCTCTAGCTTGTCCAGGTCCCTCTGGATGACACTGCGTCCCTTGGGCAAATCGACCCCACCACTCAGCTTGGAGTTACTTGCAGAAGCAAAAACGTCTCCGTGACACCTTGTGAAACCTGCCTGGTCTCGGTGAAACCTCACACAACCAGCTAGAGAGCTGTGGTGGTTCAGGCCTGGCTGGAGGCCAGAGGCCCACAAAAGAAGGTGAGAATCTCTCCCTTGCTTATCTCTGTGTCTCTGTCTCTCTCCATTTGGCTGCAAGTGCTGGCAGGGGCTTGCTCCAAGGTGGGTCACTGCATCTCCTGTATGTCTCCACCTGCTCCACCCAGCGTGGGGCCTCTCCGTGGGCTGCAGGTGGGGTCTCGGCCTTTTCCACGGGCTGTGGTGTGACATCCGCTCCACCGTGGGTTTCTCCACGGACTGTATGGGCACCTATCATTCTGGCACCTGGGGGACCTCTTCCGCCCCCCCCCCGCCCCCGGCCTTGGCGTCTGCAGAGCTCGTTACATCTTCTCACTCCCTTCTCTGGTGGCAAAATGCAGCTGCTTGTGGTTTTTTTCCTCCTGAATGTGATTCACAGAGGCGCTGTGACTCTTGCCGGTTGGCTGGGCCTTGGTCAGCAACAGCTCTGGGCCCGAATCGGCCGATGTTTTCTCTCTGGGGCCTGCAGAGAGCTTTTAGCAGCTTTTTGCAGCAGCCATCTCTGCAGCCCCCCCCCCGTTCTCTAACAGCACCCAGCTACGCAAAACTGTGACAGAGACAAGTAATAAAAATTATAGGACATTTTTAAGGAACTGTAGCTTTCTGTGGCATGGCAGATTTTGGCACGTTCCTCAGTTCCTGTGGCGGGCGTAAATGACCAGAGCTGTCTGAGCGCCGAGAGCTGTACTTGTCTTCATCTGTACAAGTCTTTGCACTGCTCTGGTGCTCCTCCTTGGAAAACCACCTATCTGAAGAACTAAAGGGAAGGCTGGCCCAGTGTATCAGAAGTGGGTGAGTCAGGAAGCCTGTGCCCGGGTCATTTAGTGACAGGAACAATCATGAATGCGAGGGCCTGGTGAAGAACAACTGTTCTCTTCACCCGTCTCTTGTACCTCAGGTGACATCTTGGCAAAATGTTCATCTTAATAGAGAATCACAGAATATGCTAGGCTGGAAGGATGGGTTCTCCCATCAACAAATTTGTTGTAACCAAACCATTACAGTCAAAATAACTCAATTCAAAAGGTTTAGAAGTTGGACCAGCAGCGGTGTTTCCAGATGACACGCTGACGGGGCTGGAATCTGGTAGCCAGGAGAATCCGCTGGCGCTGTTCCCGGCTCTCAAATACTCCAGAAAGGCGTGGAAATAAATAAATCGACCAGTCTTTTCTGGGCCGACTCGTTCAGATGGCTGTGACCAGCCAGCCAGTTTCTTACCCAGCCAACGGTCTACCCCTCAAACCTGTGTTTCTTCTATGGAGAGAGAAGGATGGGGGCGACCACGTCCGAGGCCTTGCAGCAGTCCGGAGAGATGACATCCATTGCTCTTCCCTCACCCACTGATGTAGTTGGCAACAGAGCTCTGTTGTCCAAGGCTGCACGCAACCTTGAAAGAGGAGGCACAAGACAGGGTGCGCCAACCCCCAGCGCTGCTGCGCTACAAACCCTTTCCTGCCCGCCTGCGACTCGCAGGAGGCTCTGAATACCTCACCCAAACAGTCTTACTGTTGGCAAACCCTGCTGAACACAGCTTTTGCCCAGAAGGTCACAAAACAGAAAACATACGGGAATTTAAAAACTTTCTTGTCCAGCATTCGGTTCCTGGGTGTAAAAAGTCCATTCCAAAACAAGGAAGCCGCTAGGAAACACAGTTGCTACACCTCTGCCTTGATTACTGGTGAAGCTTTAGAGACAAAATGAAACTTAATGTTGTTCTTCGCCACAAAACCGGGTAGTTGAGGGGTCAGAGAACTTTATTGTAACCCAACATCAAGTTTTATCAGTTCGATTGGTGGAGGTTTAAGAGGAATCTTTCCCAACGTAAACCTTGCTGCTTGAAATTGTTCCAGCTCTTCAGCTGATAATTCACTCTTGGGTGTATACAGCTTTTCTGACACAGCACCCCTTGTGCCTCTAGAAGGGGCTGATGTTCTGTTCTGTCCAGAGGCGCTGGCAGGCTGTGCAGATGAAGTACTGCTTGACTGTGAGGGCAAAGCTGCTGCTGCATGAAAACCTGCAAGCGGATCGACGCTTGAAGAGAGCGGAAGAGTGGAAGAAGTGCCGAAGCCTGAAGTTCCAAAACCACTGCCTGCTTCAGGAGTCTTAAAGGAGGAGGAGGCTGCCAATGGAGCTGCCAGGCTGCCAAAGCCAACGGGATGGGATGCGCTGGGAGAGGCCGCCACACCAATCGCAGGCGCGTTGCTAGCAGCAGCAGAGCTCCCAAAAGCCGCGGTGTTTCCAGACGACGCACTGACGAGATTGGAAGTCAGCTGAAAGGAGAATCCGCTGGCGCTGTTCCCAGCGGTGTTCCCAGGAAAGCTGGCACCTGTAACATTGATGAGAAAGAATGTCAGAATCATCCCCTGCCGCATTTCAGTGTCGCACAGGGGGCACAATGCAGGAGAAAATGTCAACCCGTTGGTTCCTCTTGGAGAAACTTACTTGGCAGCTCAAAGCTCGAAGTTTGCTGTCCTCCAACTCCAAACGCAGGCGACGGCTGGGTGACTGTGTTCTTGAGTGCAGAGAGCTTAAGACATTCCAAATTTGCAAATCAAAAAGAGACTCTCCAAAAGAGACACCCGCCTTCAACTTCTACTGTTGGCTTCAACTCAAGCATTCTTTTCTGACACATCTGAATTCACGAGTGTTTCCACCTTCTGCCCAGGGACAAGGACTCCTACGGGGCTAGATTATTCAGGCCCATTTCTACGGCCTGTACAAAACACACATCAGAGCTCTGGGGCAGTTTGCAAGCTGCAGTCCATGTTCTCTTAGGTCATTCCTCCTCACAGCCTTCCCACTTTCTCTGCGGTTCCCAGGAACGTTCTAGTATTACTGTCAAGGTCACGTATGCCCAAGACAAATAAAAACCCACATCGGGAACGCTTTAGCTCACATGAACACTCACCAGCGCTGCTTTTGTTGAGGCGTTTAAAGCTTTCAGCTCAAGCTGCCGATTTCTCCATTCTTTGGCTAACCACTGGACTCCAGACAGCTAAAAGGGGGTGGGGAAAGAAAAGCATGCTTTTATTCATGGGGAGGGCTTAGAGGAAAGGAAAACAGAGGGATCTGACAGCTGAACTGAAAGGACATTTCTAGAACTAGAAAAGAAACTTCACTAAGACCAGATGACAAGATGTTCACTTTCCTGAAACTTGAAGGTGTCAAGTTTAAGTAAGTCAAAAGCTGCCACCTGGAGTGCAGCACTAAGTCCGATCCCAACCTGTGTCCACGCAAAAGGACAGCGTTTCCCAAACACTTACATAGGTCTGAATGTCACCGGCTGCCACGCGGGTGTAATACTCCAGGCGCAACTCTTCCGGTGAGACATCCAGAAAGCCTGTAAGGAGAGGAACAATTCAGAGCCTCCAGGAAAACACCTTGGGGCTTCCAATTACCCTCTACAGGTCCAAAGCCGCGGGCCTCGGTCCAAATGGTTCCACGGGGGTATAACAAGCGTAAGAAACACCCAAAGCCGCAGCAATACGGGGCAACACTGGAAACGCTGCCTACCTGGGACGTTTGGCTTTTCTTTCAGGGGCGAGTAAGATGAAAAGAGCCACTGCCCCGAAGATTCCCAGACTTGCATGTCTCTCGCTACAGATTTACTGGAAAACAAAACAAAGGAAAGGGTAAGTCAAAGAGTTGAAGAGAACGACAGGAAGTCACGTTTTCCACAGGTCCTCCTCCATGTCCCAGCTCCCCCCTCGCCATCACCTCCCCTGCATTCTCTCTAGGAAGTTAAGCAGCTCTTAAACGGCGGCTCATTCGAAATGCTTTTCAGTGAGACAGGCCGGGAACTTACAAGAGTCTCTCCTCTTCATCTTTAGACCCAGCAGCGGTGTTGTGGCTGCTCCTTAGCCCCGAGGATCTGTTCTGTGGGAAGTGCCTCTGGTTAGCGGCATCCAGTCCTCCACTTCGCCCTCCTTCACATCTTCCTCCTCCTCCGCTAGCACCTTCCAAAGAGACAGAACAAGAAAAGCCTTCACTCACTCCGATTTCAACCATGCAACAGCAACACAAACGGTAACTCTTTCTCTGGCGTGGGGACGGGCTGAGGAGAAAAAGTCGGGGGTTCCTGACCCCTGACCACCCTGGCTGTAATTTAGCGAGCTCCCGCGCGGCAGCGGCTCTGGAATGAAGAGGCCGGGCGTCCGCGCTCGGTACTACCTTGGTATTTGGGTGCCGAGGGCCCGCCGCTGCCGCCGGCGGGATGCTTGTTCCGGCACCTGTCGCCGAAGCGGCAGCGGCCCTGGAGGAAGAAGGGACAGACCGCCCCGCTCCGGTGGCGCCCGGGCGCCCTCGGCCGCCTCGACCGCAGCGCAGGGCGCAGCGCAGGGGGACTGGGGGTCTGCCGCAGCGCCGAGGAGGCGGAGACATAGCTCCCTCGGGCCCTCTTCGCCGGCGGCATCGGCTCCTCTGCCGCCGCCGGTGCTGCCGTCCCGGAGAAGCGATAGGCCGCGACTGAGCCCGCGGCACCCAGGCTCGCGGCACCCAGGCTCTTCTCTTCATCTTTAGACACAGCAGCGGTGTTGTTGCTGCTCCTTAGCCCAGAGGATATCTTCCGTGAGAAGTGCCTCTGGTTAGCGGTATCCCGTCCTCCTCTTCGCCCTCCTTCACATCTTCCCTCTCCTCTGCTGGCACCTTCCAAAGAGACAGAACAAGAAAAGCCTTCACTCGCTCGGGTTTAAACCATGCGACAGCAACACAAACGGTAACTCTTTCTCTGGCGTGGGGACGGGCTGAGGAGAAAAAGTCGGGGGTTCCTGACCCCCGACCCTGGCTGTAATTTAGCGAGTTCCCGCACGGGCGGCTCTGGAATGAAGAGGCCGGGCGGCCGCGCTCGGTACTACCTCGGGATTTGGGTGCCGAGGGCCCGCCGCTGCCGCCGGCGGGATGCTCGTTCCGGCACCTGTCGCCGAAGCGGCAGCGGCCCTGGAGGAAGAAGCGACAGACCGCCCCGCTCCGGTGGCGCCAGGGCGCCCTCGGCCGCCTCGACGGCAGCGCAGGGCGCAGCGCAGGGGGACTGGGGGTCTGCCGCAGCGCCGAGGAGGCGGAGACAAAGCTCCCGCAGGACCTCTTCGCCGCCGACATCTGCTCCGCAGCTGCCGGCATCTGCTCCGCTGCCACCGCCGGTGCTACCGTCCCGGACGAGCGACAGGTCGCGACTGAGCCCGCGGCACCCAGGCTCGCGGCACCCAGGCTCGCGGCGTTGCCGGGACACGGCTCCGCGGCGGCGTCACAGGAGCCCGGGACGCGGCCGGGACGCGGCCGGCGGGACGGAGCCCCGCGAGCTTTACCGGGGCGCGCGGCGCTCGGCGGCGGGGGGACGGGGACGCTCGGGGTCCCAGGAGCGGATACCCGCCCCCACGGGCACAAGGGCTGCGAGCCTGCGGGCCGGGGCGCGGGGCGCAGCGAGGGAAGCTGCCGGCTGTCGCTAACGGCGAGCCCGGCGCTCGCACGCAGGCGGAGCCGGCGAGGCAGCAGGAACCAGCCGAGAAGGTTTGCGCTTGTCCCCGCCGCTTGAAAGCCGCTGCCCGGCTCTGAGGCTCGGGGCTGGGATTCTCCCAAGGGAGGCGACACCGTCACCTGTGTGTCTTCCAAGAGCGCCGGCGTCTCCCAAATACTCCAGAAAGGCGTGGAAATAAATAAACCGACCGATCTTTTCTGGGCCGACTCCTTCAGCCTTATTAACTGGCTGCAGAGCTGGGCCAGGGTGTGGGTGCGCACCTGACCTTGACAGCCCTGCCGTCAGCAATGAAGCCTGGACAAGAAGATGCAGTGAAGCCGGGAGCTAAAAGGCGGCGGGCAGCGCTGCGGCGACCCCACCGCGCCGTGTTTTGCAGTGCTGCTCCACGTCCTTCAGCTGAGCAGCACAGGATGAGTTACTCGCAGAAGCAAAAAGGTCTCCGTGGAACCTCGCGCCACCAGCTACAGCACGAACAGAGCTGAACTACCTAAGCCGTTTTGTCCTGCCTAAGAGTTCCACGTCCTTCTTGCGCTGAGGGGTCCAGTGGTGGGTCCAGTACTCCAGGTGGGGTCTCTCCAGAGGGGAGGGGAAGAATGACCGCTCTGCATCTGCTGGCCACACTTCTTGTGATGCAGCCCAGGGTGCGATGGGCCTTCTGGAGTGTGAGTGCACTTTGTTGGCAGCTTTTCATCCATCAGTAACCCCAAGGTTTCTTTCCACAAGCCTGCTCTCTATCACAGCATCCCCCGGCCTGTATCGGTGATGAGGATTGTCCTAGCCCAAGCGTGGGACCTTGCCCTTGTCCCTGTTGAACTTCATGAGGTTTGCACAGGCCCACCTCTCTAGCTTGTCCAGGTCCCTCTGGATGACACTGCGTCCCTTGGGCAAATCGACCCCACCACTCAGCTTGGAGTTACTTGCAGAAGCAAAAACGTCTCCGTGACACCTTGTGAAACCTGCCTGGTCTCGGTGAAACCTCACACAACCAGCTAGAGAGCTGTGGTGGTTCAGGCCTGGCTGGAGGCCAGAGGCCCACAAAAGAAGGTGAGAATCTCTCCCTTGCTTA
Organism: Hypotaenidia okinawae; assembly: GCA_027925045.1. NCBI lineage: Eukaryota > Metazoa > Chordata > Aves > Gruiformes > Rallidae > Hypotaenidia > Hypotaenidia okinawae. The sequence goes on along the minus strand of BSDF01000002.1, from coordinate 35,331,991 downwards.
TCTCTGTGTCTCTGTCTCTCTCCATTTGGCTGCAAGTGCTGGCAGGGGCTTGCTCCAAGGTGGGTCACTGCATCTCCTGTATGTCTCCACCTGCTCCACCCAGCGTGGGGCCTCTCCGTGGGCTGCAGGTGGGGTCTCGGCCTTTTCCACGGGCTGTGGTGTGACATCCGCTCCACCGTGGGTTTCTCCACGGACTGTATGGGCACCTATCATTCTGGCACCTGGGGGACCTCTTCCGCCCCCCCCCCGCCCCCGGCCTTGGCGTCTGCAGAGCTCGTTACATCTTCTCACTCCCTTCTCTGGTGGCAAAATGCAGCTGCTTGTGGTTTTTTTCCTCCTGAATGTGATTCACAGAGGCGCTGTGACTCTTGCCGGTTGGCTGGGCCTTGGTCAGCAACAGCTCTGGGCCCGAATCGGCCGATGTTTTCTCTCTGGGGCCTGCAGAGAGCTTTTAGCAGCTTTTTGCAGCAGCCATCTCTGCAGCCCCCCCCCCGTTCTCTAACAGCACCCAGCTACGCAAAACTGTGACAGAGACAAGTAATAAAAATTATAGGACATTTTTAAGGAACTGTAGCTTTCTGTGGCATGGCAGATTTTGGCACGTTCCTCAGTTCCTGTGGCGGGCGTAAATGACCAGAGCTGTCTGAGCGCCGAGAGCTGTACTTGTCTTCATCTGTACAAGTCTTTGCACTGCTCTGGTGCTCCTCCTTGGAAAACCACCTATCTGAAGAACTAAAGGGAAGGCTGGCCCAGTGTATCAGAAGTGGGTGAGTCAGGAAGCCTGTGCCCGGGTCATTTAGTGACAGGAACAATCATGAATGCGAGGGCCTGGTGAAGAACAACTGTTCTCTTCACCCGTCTCTTGTACCTCAGGTGACATCTTGGCAAAATGTTCATCTTAATAGAGAATCACAGAATATGCTAGGCTGGAAGGATGGGTTCTCCCATCAACAAATTTGTTGTAACCAAACCATTACAGTCAAAATAACTCAATTCAAAAGGTTTAGAAGTTGGACCAGCAGCGGTGTTTCCAGATGACACGCTGACGGGGCTGGAATCTGGTAGCCAGGAGAATCCGCTGGCGCTGTTCCCGGCTCTCAAATACTCCAGAAAGGCGTGGAAATAAATAAATCGACCAGTCTTTTCTGGGCCGACTCGTTCAGATGGCTGTGACCAGCCAGCCAGTTTCTTACCCAGCCAACGGTCTACCCCTCAAACCTGTGTTTCTTCTATGGAGAGAGAAGGATGGGGGCGACCACGTCCGAGGCCTTGCAGCAGTCCGGAGAGATGACATCCATTGCTCTTCCCTCACCCACTGATGTAGTTGGCAACAGAGCTCTGTTGTCCAAGGCTGCACGCAACCTTGAAAGAGGAGGCACAAGACAGGGTGCGCCAACCCCCAGCGCTGCTGCGCTACAAACCCTTTCCTGCCCGCCTGCGACTCGCAGGAGGCTCTGAATACCTCACCCAAACAGTCTTACTGTTGGCAAACCCTGCTGAACACAGCTTTTGCCCAGAAGGTCACAAAACAGAAAACATACGGGAATTTAAAAACTTTCTTGTCCAGCATTCGGTTCCTGGGTGTAAAAAGTCCATTCCAAAACAAGGAAGCCGCTAGGAAACACAGTTGCTACACCTCTGCCTTGATTACTGGTGAAGCTTTAGAGACAAAATGAAACTTAATGTTGTTCTTCGCCACAAAACCGGGTAGTTGAGGGGTCAGAGAACTTTATTGTAACCCAACATCAAGTTTTATCAGTTCGATTGGTGGAGGTTTAAGAGGAATCTTTCCCAACGTAAACCTTGCTGCTTGAAATTGTTCCAGCTCTTCAGCTGATAATTCACTCTTGGGTGTATACAGCTTTTCTGACACAGCACCCCTTGTGCCTCTAGAAGGGGCTGATGTTCTGTTCTGTCCAGAGGCGCTGGCAGGCTGTGCAGATGAAGTACTGCTTGACTGTGAGGGCAAAGCTGCTGCTGCATGAAAACCTGCAAGCGGATCGACGCTTGAAGAGAGCGGAAGAGTGGAAGAAGTGCCGAAGCCTGAAGTTCCAAAACCACTGCCTGCTTCAGGAGTCTTAAAGGAGGAGGAGGCTGCCAATGGAGCTGCCAGGCTGCCAAAGCCAACGGGATGGGATGCGCTGGGAGAGGCCGCCACACCAATCGCAGGCGCGTTGCTAGCAGCAGCAGAGCTCCCAAAAGCCGCGGTGTTTCCAGACGACGCACTGACGAGATTGGAAGTCAGCTGAAAGGAGAATCCGCTGGCGCTGTTCCCAGCGGTGTTCCCAGGAAAGCTGGCACCTGTAACATTGATGAGAAAGAATGTCAGAATCATCCCCTGCCGCATTTCAGTGTCGCACAGGGGGCACAATGCAGGAGAAAATGTCAACCCGTTGGTTCCTCTTGGAGAAACTTACTTGGCAGCTCAAAGCTCGAAGTTTGCTGTCCTCCAACTCCAAACGCAGGCGACGGCTGGGTGACTGTGTTCTTGAGTGCAGAGAGCTTAAGACATTCCAAATTTGCAAATCAAAAAGAGACTCTCCAAAAGAGACACCCGCCTTCAACTTCTACTGTTGGCTTCAACTCAAGCATTCTTTTCTGACACATCTGAATTCACGAGTGTTTCCACCTTCTGCCCAGGGACAAGGACTCCTACGGGGCTAGATTATTCAGGCCCATTTCTACGGCCTGTACAAAACACACATCAGAGCTCTGGGGCAGTTTGCAAGCTGCAGTCCATGTTCTCTTAGGTCATTCCTCCTCACAGCCTTCCCACTTTCTCTGCGGTTCCCAGGAACGTTCTAGTATTACTGTCAAGGTCACGTATGCCCAAGACAAATAAAAACCCACATCGGGAACGCTTTAGCTCACATGAACACTCACCAGCGCTGCTTTTGTTGAGGCGTTTAAAGCTTTCAGCTCAAGCTGCCGATTTCTCCATTCTTTGGCTAACCACTGGACTCCAGACAGCTAAAAGGGGGTGGGGAAAGAAAAGCATGCTTTTATTCATGGGGAGGGCTTAGAGGAAAGGAAAACAGAGGGATCTGACAGCTGAACTGAAAGGACATTTCTAGAACTAGAAAAGAAACTTCACTAAGACCAGATGACAAGATGTTCACTTTCCTGAAACTTGAAGGTGTCAAGTTTAAGTAAGTCAAAAGCTGCCACCTGGAGTGCAGCACTAAGTCCGATCCCAACCTGTGTCCACGCAAAAGGACAGCGTTTCCCAAACACTTACATAGGTCTGAATGTCACCGGCTGCCACGCGGGTGTAATACTCCAGGCGCAACTCTTCCGGTGAGACATCCAGAAAGCCTGTAAGGAGAGGAACAATTCAGAGCCTCCAGGAAAACACCTTGGGGCTTCCAATTACCCTCTACAGGTCCAAAGCCGCGGGCCTCGGTCCAAATGGTTCCACGGGGGTATAACAAGCGTAAGAAACACCCAAAGCCGCAGCAATACGGGGCAACACTGGAAACGCTGCCTACCTGGGACGTTTGGCTTTTCTTTCAGGGGCGAGTAAGATGAAAAGAGCCACTGCCCCGAAGATTCCCAGACTTGCATGTCTCTCGCTACAGATTTACTGGAAAACAAAACAAAGGAAAGGGTAAGTCAAAGAGTTGAAGAGAACGACAGGAAGTCACGTTTTCCACAGGTCCTCCTCCATGTCCCAGCTCCCCCCTCGCCATCACCTCCCCTGCATTCTCTCTAGGAAGTTAAGCAGCTCTTAAACGGCGGCTCATTCGAAATGCTTTTCAGTGAGACAGGCCGGGAACTTACAAGAGTCTCTCCTCTTCATCTTTAGACCCAGCAGCGGTGTTGTGGCTGCTCCTTAGCCCCGAGGATCTGTTCTGTGGGAAGTGCCTCTGGTTAGCGGCATCCAGTCCTCCACTTCGCCCTCCTTCACATCTTCCTCCTCCTCCGCTAGCACCTTCCAAAGAGACAGAACAAGAAAAGCCTTCACTCACTCCGATTTCAACCATGCAACAGCAACACAAACGGTAACTCTTTCTCTGGCGTGGGGACGGGCTGAGGAGAAAAAGTCGGGGGTTCCTGACCCCTGACCACCCTGGCTGTAATTTAGCGAGCTCCCGCGCGGCAGCGGCTCTGGAATGAAGAGGCCGGGCGTCCGCGCTCGGTACTACCTTGGTATTTGGGTGCCGAGGGCCCGCCGCTGCCGCCGGCGGGATGCTTGTTCCGGCACCTGTCGCCGAAGCGGCAGCGGCCCTGGAGGAAGAAGGGACAGACCGCCCCGCTCCGGTGGCGCCCGGGCGCCCTCGGCCGCCTCGACCGCAGCGCAGGGCGCAGCGCAGGGGGACTGGGGGTCTGCCGCAGCGCCGAGGAGGCGGAGACATAGCTCCCTCGGGCCCTCTTCGCCGGCGGCATCGGCTCCTCTGCCGCCGCCGGTGCTGCCGTCCCGGAGAAGCGATAGGCCGCGACTGAGCCCGCGGCACCCAGGCTCGCGGCACCCAGGCTCTTCTCTTCATCTTTAGACACAGCAGCGGTGTTGTTGCTGCTCCTTAGCCCAGAGGATATCTTCCGTGAGAAGTGCCTCTGGTTAGCGGTATCCCGTCCTCCTCTTCGCCCTCCTTCACATCTTCCCTCTCCTCTGCTGGCACCTTCCAAAGAGACAGAACAAGAAAAGCCTTCACTCGCTCGGGTTTAAACCATGCGACAGCAACACAAACGGTAACTCTTTCTCTGGCGTGGGGACGGGCTGAGGAGAAAA